>JABTXL010000002.1:51209800-51220834 GCA_025134845.1 Neodon shergylaensis | reverse complement strand
AGAGAGAGAGAGAGAGAGAGAGAGAGAGAGAGAGAGAGAGAGAGAGAGAGAGAACGATGGTTTGAATAGGTGCTTTGAATAGAAATGACCCCCATAGACTCAGGTGTTTAAATGTTTGACCCACAGAGAGTAGCATGATTAGGAGGTGTGACCTTGTTAAAGTTGGTATGGCCTCGTTGGAAGATGTATGTCACTGTGGAGGTGGGCGTTGAAATCTTAAGTTCAAGCTACACCCAGTGTGATATACAATCTCCTTCTATTGCCTACCGATCAAGATGTAGAACTTCCAGCTCTTTCTCCATGTTTTGTTTGAAGGAATATGGCCTTTGGGACTATGGATTAGAAAAGCAGGTTAATAGTTTAAGTGGAGTTTCCAAGTTCCTTAGAGGACATGTGGTACTGAAGGTAATTTGAACTGTAGGGGCCTGACTCAAAAGGTTTCAGAGAAGACTGTTAGTACGTGGCCTAAAGACCAGTCTTGTGACATTTTGGTGAAGAATGTGGTTGCTTTTTGTCTTTTTCTGAAAAATCTGCCTGAGGCTAAAGTGAAGAGTTTTGTATTAATTCTGTTGGCAGAGGAAATCTCAAAACAGTGTTGACTCTTCTGCTTGGTTATCAGCATTCACTCTTATGAAGATCTGTAATGAAAAGGAGCAAGCTGGGTAAGAAAAAAATACAAAATGTACAATTTGAGGAGAAAAATGGCACCAGGAAGTGGAATGGATGAAATCCTATATTCAAAGAGATAAACAGATTAAAGGAAAGCCTGATGTTGAGTGGAATAAAAGGGGTGGAGACTTCTGGGCAAGATCTCACCCAGCTAAACTTTCAACTAGTGAAAAGAAATTAAAGAGAAGCTTAGGTTCAGGCATAGTAGTACACGCCTTTGATCCTAGCACTCAGAAAGCAGAGGCTGAAAGATCTCTGAGTTTTAGGCCAGCCTGGTTTTCAAGGTGAGATTCAGAACAGTCAAACTTAGACAGTGAAGGAAACCAACAAAAACAGAAAGTTATAAAGATGTAATTGAACAAGGGGCCTTGTTCCAGACTTAGAAAGAAGCAAAATTTGGCAGCTTTGGCCACATGGTTCTGGCTTTAGAGTAAAGGATAGAAGGAAGAGGTTATGGAATCTTCCTCAGTGACTAAGGGGAGTTACTGACGCCAAGCATGTGTCAATGGTATCCTTACACGGAGGCCCAGAGAGGTCATTTTGTGAAGCTGTGAGGTTGAAGCCTGGATTGTCTTGGAGACTCCAAGAGGTTAGAGATGCCAGAGTTGTGGGATATCTTCCAAGGAAATTCGATAACAGAGTGGAACCAGGCCAGAAGAAAGAAGTGTGTTGCACTCTACAAAGATAAAAGGACTTGGACATCTGAAGAGCATTTTGACATCAGACATAAAGATGCAGAATTTAGAGTTTGATCAGCTAGGTTTTGATCTTACTTTGGTCCAGTATTTTCTCACCATGCTCCCTTCCCTATGTTTTCAAATTGTAGTGTATATCCTGTGCCATTATATGTTAGAAGTATGTGATATGTTTTATTTTGATTTCATAGGGGATTCCAGTTAAGAAATTGCATGAGTCTCAGATGAGACTTTGAACTTTGGACTTTTAAACAGGGTTGAGACTATTTAGACTATGGAGACTTTTGAAGTTGGAGTGAATGCATTGCTGCATTATGCTATGGCTGCAAGCCTTTTGGGGCCAGTGAGTGGAATGTGGTGGTTTAAATAGGAATAACTTTCATAGACTCATGTGTTTCAATGCTTGGCTCATAGAGAGTGGCTCTGTTAGGAAGTGTGGCCTTGTTGAAATAAGTATGGCCTTGTTGGAGGTAGTGTGTAACTGTAGGGGTGGGCTTTGAGGGCTTATATGCTCAAGTTATGTCCAGTGTGATACAGAGTCTCCTACTGCCTGCAGATCACAATGTAGAACTCTCAGCTCTTCTCCAGCACCATGTCTTCCTGCACACCCTCCATGATGAAAATGGACTAAACTTCTAAAACTGTAAACCAGCCCCAATTAAATGTTTTCCTTAGAAGTTGCCATGGTCATGGTGTCTCTTCACAGCAATAGAAATCCTAACTAATATTATATACATATATATTCATATTAATATTATATGTTAATATATATTAACAAGAATCATAGCAATGGTTATGATCTTAACAGAACAAATACCTCTGTAATATAGAGCAGGCATCACCTTATCTCAGAGTAAGAATGCTCTTGCTAAAGGCAGGAATCAAAAACAAAGAACTTCTCACCAAAATGTACTACTGCATTGGACATATTTCTCAATTTATGGAGAGAAAATCAGATTAGAGGGTTGAACAAAGACAGTAGACAAGCAACAATGCCTACTTATCCAACCTCAAAGACCCACTTCCTTCAGTAAGTCACAAACTCCTAAGTACCACAACTCATAAAACAGTGCCACCAACCAAGCACCAAGTGTCCAATACATGACATCTACTGGAAGATTCACATTTAAATCACAAAAACATCTTGAAAAAAGTTAAGATTACAGCCACATGTTGTGAGGAGGCTGCTTGTTGTTTCCCAGCTGTCCAGCAGCCTAGACCTGAAATAACCACACAGAAACTGTATTATTTAAATCACTGCTTGGCTCATTAGCTCTAGCTTCTTATTGGCTAACTCTTACATCTTAATTTAACCTATTTCTAGTAATCTGTGTATCGCCATGTGGCTGTGGCTTCCCAACTAAAGTTCCCAGCATCTCTCTCTGGTGGGGCTACACGGCTTCTCTCCGACTCTGCCTTCCTTCTCCCAGCATTCAGCTTTAGTTTTCCCCACCTAACTAAGTTCTACCTTGTTATAGGCCAAGCGAGTTTCTTTACTCATTAACCAATAAAAGCAACACGTAGACAGAAGGACCTCCCGCACCAACCACAGACAAGAACAAGCAAGGCAGCTGCAAAAGTATAGTAAATATAAATATACAACAATGAAAAAGTTAAAGCTATCAAAATCCAAAAATCAAAGAAAACAGAACCCCATCACAGTCTGTGATTGTAAAGGATTTCTCATTACAGCTTAAACAGAACAAAACTATACCCTACACAGGTGATAAACATGAGAATCTTCATCAATTGTCAAGTGAAATAAAAATGTAGATGAAAAAACCTAATTTTTGAAATTGCTTGTCACCTGTGGTGCTGGTGTTAAAGAGGCAGTGTCCTTAATATTCAAAGAACAGAAATAAATTGATTGTGTAGATCACTGGGATACAGCTAGAAAATTTAAGAAAAAATTAAATTGGTTAAAAATACATGAAAATAATTTTCAATCATATTCTTTGAAAGAAGATTGCAAAATAAAATGTATCAAGATACCAGTTTTTATATCAGACTAATGACAAAACCTAAGGGTTCAGCAAAATCACCGGTCAGGATGTGTAGAAGTTAGTGCCCTTGGTGTTGGGTAGCTTGCCCACTGTGGTAACCATCAGGAACAGTTAGCATTATCTATCAAAATCACCTCAATGTCCCTCCTGACACCCTAAATACCACCTTTGAGGATTTATTATAAGTATAATACTTATAATATTGCTTGTGTGGCAGATTACTCACTGAAGCATGATTTTTAAGAGCAGAAGATGAGGACTTACCTGTGAGTACATCTGATCAAAAAAAAAAGTAGAAAGAAATGGTCTTTCTTCATGCTGAGGCATGCTCACCAAAGGTGTTGCCAGTGAGGGGATATGCAGGTGCAGAACTCAAACAAAGCATGTTACCATTTTGAGAAAGAAGTAGAGGACAAAAGGGGGAGGTAGCTGAGCATCTCTTCTTGTGTATGAGCATTTCAGGAAGGATTAGGGACACAGCACTCAGGTGACTTTCAATATAAGATAAACAGAATGCTTTGTTTTTGTTTTGAGCATATGTATGCCGTGCAGTAGTCAGAGTAGATTCTTACTGAAAATGTGTTCATTGCTGATCTGAAATTTAAACTAGGCCAGGGGAGCCACGCATTTACTTGTTGAATTTGGCAATGATAGAGAATGTTGGCAAGTAAGCCCAGAGGATGTTCAGGGATGGACGTGGAGAAAACCGGGTGGTTGTGGGCAGAAGCTGAGTGGGTTCGGGCTGCTGGCTTTTCCTCTAGGTAGTCTAGACTTTTAAACCTTGTAACTTCATTACCTTTTAGCATAATGTGAGCAAATAAAGCTAGCATTCACACAGTAGGACTACTAAAGCCATGAGTCCTTAGTTGAGACTTTACGTTTGCATTGTCTACAGTGAAATGAGCATCATCCATCACTTTACCCTCTGAAACTGTAATGTGCACCTCTCAAAGCTGCTGCAGTGCTGTTTTGACTTTTAAAATATTCTAAATCGGAGGGCTTCTTGTTGTTTCCATTTCACAGCAAAAAAAAAAAAAGAATCAAACATCTGACGTTTGGGATAGAGAATAAAAGTGTCACGAAGTATTATTCTTGAGAAAGCAGGCTCAGTTCGGCTTTTGAAATCTTCCCAGATCTTCTCAGCCTTTTGACAGCTTCTCAGATAACTCAAATGGCCAGTCAGACATGTTGCTGTGGCAAACACCAGGTGGGGAAAATCAAAGGGGAGGGCGGCAGGGGACTTGTTAGTGTGACAGGCTCCGCTCCACACCTGGCAGGCTGGCAGGCGTGCGAGCACACATGCGCACACCCCTCGAGCACACAGATGCAAGTGCACAAGAGCCAGGTACAAAGCAATTCAAGATTTTCTTAATGGTTAGAAACATGAGTGCTTGCTTATTCTACCATAACAAAGGCAATGTAACCCAAGCAATGGGGAAAATAAAATTACAATATTGAATCACTTCGTGGACCCATGGTCAGTCTCTCTTTAAATGACAATGGAAAATGAATATAGTGGATTGGGAGCCTTTAACATGAATATCTCCATTGTGCTCTTTAAACTTATCTTTGATTTACCCTACTCTTTGTTTTTCAATAAAAAAGTATGACAAAATTTCAGTCTCTTTAATTGACGTGTCAAGAGCTTTACGGTCCAGACTGCCGAATCTCTGCTAGTGCTAGAGATTAAACCCAGGGCCTTGAGTGTGCTGCCACTGCCAGGTCTTATTTTTAAATATTATTAAATAGCTCACTTTAAGAGGTCTCATGATATGAATCAGAAGAGATATTTTTAAGGAGAAAACTACTTCTGAAGATATTATTGCTTGGCAAAACTGTAGGACAGCCAAAATTGTCATTTTGAAAGTGGAGTTTATAAAGCATCTTCAGCCGCAGTCCTGACCAGCTGAGCATCCCACCCTCCAATTCCGCGCCAGCTGGCTCGCGCAGCCACAGACTTTCTTGCACTCTTTGGCAAGTGGTCAAATACAACATACATTTTGAGCAGCTGGATTAACCTAACAGCTCTTACGAGAGCCCTTTCATCTGTTTTACAGAGATACAAGTCTCCAATTTAATTATAGTCTAACTGGAAAACACAGACACCTCTTCCTGATCAATGGGATTACAGCAGAAACATGTAACTCAGAGTCGAAAAAGCAAGCTCTTAAAAAGAGTGAGTTCTCATACATTTATCATTCCTTTTGTACATATATATTTGTTTTAATTTTTTTTTACTTAACTCGGTGGATGTCTTTTCATTAAAGTAAGATTCAAAAGTCACAACATGACACAGAATTAGACACTCCTGTAATGAAACACTGAAATTCTTAGTTTAGAATGCCGTTGGTTTTTTTTTCACTGTTTTTCATTTTTTTTTCTTCTGTCTGAATTTATAATCAAAACAGTATTGGACTTTTTAAAAATTTCACAGTCACCACGATGATGGTATTTGCAATGTTCTAAATGAGAACCATATGCTCTTCCCCAACCTATTTAACAGTGGTGGCCAGATGTTTGAACAAATTATGAAAGACAGCTCTCCTAGCTTATCCTAACAGTTAAGCCTGATGCTGGCCACTCACTCGCTCTCACAATCGGTCCTCACCCCAACTAACAGGGAAAA
Source organism: Neodon shergylaensis (assembly GCA_025134845.1). Taxonomy (NCBI): domain Eukaryota; kingdom Metazoa; phylum Chordata; class Mammalia; order Rodentia; family Cricetidae; genus Neodon; species Neodon shergylaensis. The sequence goes on along the minus strand of JABTXL010000002.1, from coordinate 51,214,841 downwards.
AAATGTCTGCCTTAGCAACCTATGTATCTTGGACTTGCTTTTTTTTTTTTACCCAATTTCAAATGCTGACAAACATTCTGCGAAATGAAAAAATGTACCTCTAAATATAAAGTCATAGGAACACATGAAAGGAATTCCGGAACCCAAAAAGCTAAGGTGAGCAGATCATGAGTTCAAGGCCAGCTTGGGCTACATAGAGAGTTCCAGACAAGCCTGGGCTATAAGACCCTGTCTCAATAAATGGATAAATAAATAAAACAAATAAACAATGACAACAGAAATTTCAATGGTAATTGATTCTTTAAAAACATATAAACTATTATAATATGGTTGTTGTACATTGTGTAGAAGCTCATCCTATGTAATGGGCATAACATTAAATGAAGGAAGACTATGACAAGCTAACAACACACTTAAAGAATAAAGTTATACAAAACAATATGGAGATCCAACATGCAAATAAGTTAGGATGGAATACTAAAAATTTACAAAGGAAAGAGAAATGGGGGTGGGGAGAATGAATGAATAACGGTGCCAATAGCAAACAAGTAGGGACATGGTACATTTAAACTTAGCCATATTTGTCTCTGCATTAAATATAAATAGTCAAAAACTGCAGTTAAATAGCAGAGACCGGGGTTGGAAGATTCCTCAGTGGATAAAGTGCTTGTCACAGTATGAGGCTCAAAAGTTCCCATCCCCAGAACCCACATAAATGCTAGGGGATCATGAAGTCCTGCTGATAATTTCTGCACTCGGAAGGAAGAATCTAGGATCCTTAGAGCAAGCTGTCCAGCTAGACCAGCCGTGTTAATGAGCTCCAGGTTCAGTTGGGGTCCTACATCAATGAATAAGGATCTTTTAGAGACCATTGATATCAGTCTTGGGCCTCCATGTGCACACATATCACTGAACATACAGCTTCATTATCAGGTAACTTGCTGATCTGATCAACGATGTGGAAGCAAGGAGACCCCAACATAAGGGCACTTCCATGTGATGCTCGTCAAGATAGACCACACAGTGAGCACACAACCAATCCTTAATAAGCAAATGGATCCTAACTGCACAGCTGATGTTCTCTGATGAAAATGGCATAAAATAAAAGACAAAGGACCAAAGGAGTCCAGATAAATTCAAAACTGATTGGAAACTAAGGAGAACCTTTCTAAGTTGCTCAAATGCAAAGCAAGAAACAGAGAAAGTAAGAGTGCCTATGAACAGTCAAAGTCAAGACTGAAGAAACAGCTCAGGGGGTGGTATGAGAACCTGATTTCATCCCCCAGCAACCTGTTTAAATCAGGCCTAGCTGTTCATTCCTGTAACCTCAACACTGATGGACAGAGATCACCGTAGATCCAGAAAGCCTAGCAGGCAAGTCTGGACTGTGAGCTTTGGGCTCAGTGAAGATCCCTACCTCAGGGCAATAAGGCAGGGAGAGCTATAGAGGAAGATACTTGATATCCTCCTCTGCCCTCCATGTGTGTGTACACATGGGCACATGCACCTGCACACTCATATGCATGGCCTCATCCCCGCAACACACACATACAAACTCAAAAAAAAAAAATAGCAAAAGCAAAAATAACAAAATCTGTGTGATGCTGCTAAGTGTGTTCCTATGGGGAAAGATCTAACATCAAGCTCAGTGCTTTTACCTTCAGGACTTAGAAGTAGAGCAATATAAACACAAATAAAGAGGAAGAGATTATAAACCCGACATTAAAACAACAGGAAAACCAGCTATAGTCACAAAAAGGGCCAATAAAAACCAATGCAGCCAAGCAGAAAAACAGAAAAGCTGAAATGAATTATTAATATCATAAATATTTATGTCAGCAAACTTGACAACTGGGATAGAGTAAACAAATGGCTTGAAAGGCAGGGCTACTTTAACTGACAGAAGGAAAACAGAGATCTAAATAGGCTTATCTCCACTAAAAGAGATAAATGTGTCAGCATAAAAACATGTGTAAAGAAAGAGTCTAGCACAAAATAGTAACATAGGCAAAGGAAATAAAGTGATACTGTAGGACACCACACACACACACACACACACACACTTTTAAGTACTTAAAGGGGCAAGAACCTTCCAGAGCATTTGGAAACTACAGAAAAGATCTTCTCAAACACAGGCCAAGAATGAAGAGACAAGCCCTTGTGGCTACCACTTGGCAATCTACGTAAAGGCCCCTAAAGAGAGCAATGGAGAGATGATTTAGTGTTTAAGAGGACTTGTTGCTATTGCAGAGGATACAGGTTTGATTCCCAGGACCCACAGGTGTAGTAGGAGCTGCGAGCTGCGTTCCTGCCACCCGGGTCCTGGCCGCCTGGCTAGTTTATGCCCCGAAATAACAACACACAAACTGTATTCTTTTAAACACTGCCTGGCCCATTATATCTAGCCTCTTCTGGCTAACTCTCACATCTTGACTAACCCATATTTAGTAATCTGTGTAGCACCACAAGGTGGTCTCTTACCAGGAAGATTCTAGCGTACGTCCATCTTGTGCTGGAGCTTCATCGCGTCTGGCCTGGAGAGGAGCGGCATGGCATCTGAGCTCACTTCCCTTCTTCCCAGCATTCTGTTCTGTCTACTCCACCCACCTAAGGGCTGGCCTATCAAATGGGCCAAGGCAGTTTCTTTATTAACCAATGAAATCAACAGATTGACATATGACCTTCCCACATCACACAGGGTGGTTCACAACCATTTGCAATCTAGTTCCAGGAGGAATCAATACCCTCTTCTGACCCCCTCTGGCCCTGAGCATGCATGCACAAAACACTGACTCATAAAGTGAATAAATTTAATATTTAAAAATTTTAAGAGAGAGATAACAAGGGGAAACCCCAGCATGGACTGGTCAAGGTGTGAGAAGTCAAAGGTTAGACCTTCCACAACTTTGAGACACTGAGTAAGGGAGATTTTAACAACCAACAAACATCAGAAGGACAAAGGTCCCAAATCTGCCTAAATTCCTAATTGTCAAAAAATTCAGTGAGGTTTAGACAAGGTGCCCAAGGGCCCCAGCAACGTGCAGAAAGACACCAGACAGGAACTCATTCTCCAGAGGTGGTGCATGGCTAATAACTGTGTTCTGAAGTTTAAGCAGAACCTGTATGTATTTCATGGCCCACAAAACAGATAGAGGAACCTGACGACCTGATACAGCAGACAGAGCATGAACACAGAAGATGTCTTTATGTGACAAGGAAACCATAGAGCGGGGTCTCACAGACATGAGAAGAACCTTATCTACATTTACTGCTGACCAGCAACGACCGACCACTGACCGACTGACAGACCCCACGGGGATCAAGCCAAAACTTAGCAGGTGGAAGCTAGAGAAATAGATGTGGTATGAAGTGTACAATGACAGCAGAAACCATCTGAATCCAGAGCTTAGAGAAACCAACCAAACAAAAGACACCACAACTCCTAATTGTAAGTCATGCAATAAGCAGGTGAACACAGGGAAGTTAAGATCTGGTCCAGATGGGCTCAGAGACACTGGACAGTGCATATCCACATCCCCACAGGAAAAAAAAAGGAGCTGGAGTAAGACCTACCATATGACATTATGGCAGGCAAGATTGGGAAGAGAGAAATTCACACTCTCGAAGGCAGAAACTGTCCACTGACAGATTTTTAATTGAAGAAGTGAACAGATCTTCAGAAACCATTAACATTAACTTTTCAGAAATATAAACTGGGGAAAAAAACAGGAAATTGAAGCAGGAGAACAAAAGGAAAAATATTGAAAACATTCGTAAGACCAAAATGACTTCCTACACACAGGGGAGCAGCTTGTAGCCTGCTAGTAGTAACCACAGAGGAGGAAGATGTGGAAGTGTCACCATGGAAACGGTACAAAAAATATTGTCCAAAATCCCATATTCAGCCACAGTTCACCTCACCAATAAATGTTATTTAATTAAAACATTTCTAGATAGCAGATTCATGTTATGAGAAATGCTAAAATAAGTTCTTTGAACTGAACTGGAAAATATATCTGCAACACAACTTTTAGGGAAGAAATGGGCGATATTGAAAATTGTGCAAGAGATTAATGACAACTTCAGAAATGTTTGTGTGTATAAAACGAAACTCTTACAAATTTGAGGGTGGGGAAGGGAGGGAAAGGTAGAAATGAAGTAAATATAGTAATCATGTAAGAAATTCTAAAAGTTTATTTGAAAATTGTCATGAATAAAACAAAAATAATGCTGTATAATATATATGTAGCATATATAACACTGAAAACTGGGATTTTAGCAAATAAAAATATCAAGTTCTACAAAATTCCAGTATTTTAACTAAAGTAATGTTTGAAAAAAATAAAGTGTGCTGAAAACAGGAAGTAGTCCTTTTAAATATTAAGTCATATCAGATTGGTTAAATACACCAACAACCAGTTTCATAATAATTACAAGAGATATAAGATCATACAAAGAGAAACTGAGAAAAGACATTCCTCAAAATACTAGCTCAAATGACACTGAATCCTATGGTAGTATTAAACTAAGGTGACCTACAAAGAAATTTTATCCAAAATATTACTAAAGAGCAGGGCTAAGGAAAAGGCTGGAAAGATGGTTTGATAGCAAGAGTGTGCACTGTTCTTACAGAAAACCTGAATTTCGTTCCCAGCACCTAAGTCAAGAAGCTCAAAACTACTTGTAGCTCTAGCTCCTAGAGATTTAGCGCCCTCTTCTGGCCTCCACAGATACCTGCACTCACATGCACCAGATACACAGGTACGCACACACACACACACACACACAAACAAACACACATTCATGTGTGCATGCAGAGAAGAAAAAGAGAGAATTAAAAACTAATACAGTAGATCTTTAAGATTGATTGAGTTGTTAAAAGGACCAATGAGATGACTCAGTTGGTATCGGTGTTTGCCACCAAGTCTGAGGACCTGAATTAAATTCTCAGCAGAAACAGAGAATTGGCTCCCACAGGTTGTCCTCTGAACTCCAGATAGATAGATAGATAGATAGATAGATAGATAGATAGATAGATAGA
>JABTXL010000002.1:51156579-51209790 GCA_025134845.1 Neodon shergylaensis | reverse complement strand
AGATAGATAGATAGATAGATAGATAGATAGATAGATAGATAGATAGATAGATAGATAGATAGATAGATGCAATGAAATTAAAAATATTACTGAGGAAAAGGAGAAAGTCTTAATTATGGTAAGAGTGTCATTGCAACAAGATAGAATAACCACAGATGAAACTTCATACACATTTATTACATATGGTATAATTATAAATATGAAGGAACCCAACTGACAACACACATCCAATGGTTATAAAACTGAAAAAAAAGAGAAAAACAGAAAGCAAAAGCCAACAAGCATAACAGATAACAGCATTCAAAGAAAATTCTTACCCTCGAATTTTTATGGCAGGCAGAGACTGGCGCGAAAGTGGCAGGGACCGGCAAGCAGACGCAGCGGATGCGGGATAGTCCAAGCATGAAACAGCGAAGACCACACTGAGAGCAGATCGCCCCACTACAATTAAATCAAGTAGGTTTTTTGGGGCCTGGCCTGCAGAGTGGTAGGCCTTTTATTGGCGAGGTCCCTGGTGAACGGGGAGCCTGGTCCTGTTCCTGAAGACCCTTCTGAGTGGTGAGAGGGATCTTGGCCCGCGGCGAGAGCCAGGAAATGGAGCAAGGGCATTTTGTAAACCCTGATCTGGTTTTAAAAGACCCATTAGATAGCATCTATAGGAGGAGATGGGCAGGCACCAAGGCAAGAATTCACCTAACAATCTGAAAAACAACATGAAAACACCAGAACCCAATGATCTTACAACAGAAGGACTTGAACACCCTAATAAAGAAGAAGTGGAAAAATTTGACTTTATGAAAGCAATAGAGTACCTTAAACAACATGTAAAAAACGCCCTTATAGAAATGGATGAGAAGTATAACAAAAAGTTTGAAGAAATGAGTAAATACGTAAATGATACCCTGGGAAACCAAGAAAAAATGATCAAAGAGGTAATGAAAACAGTTCAAGAATTGAAAACTGAAATGGAAGCAAGGAAGAAAACACTAACTGAGCACCAGCTGGATATGGAAACTCTAGGTCAACGAGCAGAGACTACAGAAACAAGCATCATCAATAGAATACAAGAGATAGAAGAAAGAATCTCAGATTCTGAGGACACCATAGAGAAAATAAACGCACTGATCAAAGAAAACAGCAAAGCCAACAAATTCTCATCACAAAACATTCAGGAAATATGGGACACAATAAAAAGACCAAACCTAAGAATAATAGGGATAGAAGAAGGAGAAGAGTCACAGCTCAAAGGCCCAGAAAATATTTTTAACAAAATTATGGAAGAAAACTTTCCCAACATAAAGAAAGACATTCCTTTGAATATTCAAGAAGCATACAGAACACCAAACAGACTGGATCAAAAAAAATCCCCTTGCCATATAATAATCAAAACACAAAATATACAGGTTAAAGAAAGAATATTAAGAGCTGCAAAGGAAAAAGGCCAAGTAACTTATAAAGGTAAACTGATCAGACTTACACCTGACTTCTCTATGGAAACCATGAAAACCAGAAGGTCCTGGTTAGAGGTACTTCAGAAACTAAGAGACCATGGATGCAAACCCAAACTACTATACCCAGCCAAGCCATTATTCACTATCAATGGAGAAAACAAGACATTCCAGGATAAGAACAAATTTAAACAATATGTAGCCACAAATCCAGCCCTACAGAAAGTAATAGAAGGAAAATCGCAACCCAAGGAATCGACATTGCCAACACTGCCTACAATAACTAAGGCATCTAGCGACCCTTCACCAGCACAACTCAAAGAAGGGAGACACATAAACTCTACTACCAAAAACGATAAGAATAACCGGAGTAAACAACCACTGGTCATTAATATCACTTAATATTAATGGGCTCAATTCACCTATAAAAAGGCACAGGCTAAGAGATTGGATAAGAAAAGAGGATTCAACATTCTGCTGTTTGCAAGAAACACATCTCAACCACAAAGACAGGCATCGACTCAGAGTAAAGGGTTGGGAAAAGGTCTTTCAAGCAAATGGTCCTAAGAAAAAAGCAGGTGTGGCCATACTAATTTCTAACAAAACTGACTTCAAACTAAAATCAATCAGAAGAGATCGAGATGGACACTTTATACTCATAACAGGAACAATTCATCAGGATGAAGTCTCAATCCTGAATATCTATGCCCCTAACATAAAAGCACCCACTTATGTAAAAGAAATATTACTAGAACTCAAGTCAGACATCAAACCACACACACTAGTAGTAGGAGACTTCAACACACATCTCTCTCCAATGGACAGGTCAATCAGACAGAAACCTAATAGAGAATTAAGAGAATTATTGGAGGTAATGAAGCAAATGGACTTAACAGACATCTATAGAACACTCCACCCAAATAGGCAAGAATATACCTTCTTCTCTGCAGCTCATGGAACCTTCTCGAAAATTGACTACATACTCGGAAACAAAGGAAACCTCCACAGATACAAAAAAAAAATCAGTGTCCACCTGTGTCTTATCAGATCACCACGGATTAAAGTTAGAAGGCAACAACAATGTTACCCCCAGAAAGCCGACAAACTCATGGAAACTGAACAGTCAACTACTGAACCACACCTGGGTCAAGGAAGAAATTAAGAAAAAAATTAAAGTCTTCCTTGAATTTAACGAAAATAAAGAGACAACATACTCAAACCAATGGGACACGATGAAAGCAGTGCTAGGAGGAAAGTTCATAGCACTAAGTGCCCACTTAAAGAAAACGGAGAAAGCATACATTGGGGACTTAACAGCACACCTGAAAGCTCTAGAAAAAAAAAGAAGCAGACGTGCCCAGGAGGAGTAGAAGACTGGAAATAATCAAACTGAGGGCTGAAATCAACAAAATAGAAACACAGAAAACAGTCCAAAGAATCAATGAAACAAAAAGTTGGTTCTTGGAGAAAATCAACAGGATCCATAAACCCCTATCCAAACTAATTAAACGACAGAGAGAGAACACGCAAATAAATAAGATCAGAAATGAAAAGGGGGACATAACCACAGACACAGAGGAAATTCAGAGAATCATTAGATCTTACTACAAAAGCCTGTATGCCACAAAACTGGAAAATGCAAAAGAAATGGACATTTTTTTAGATAAATACCATATACCAAAGCTAAGCCAAGACCAGGTGAACAATCTAAATAGACCTGTTATTCTCAAAGAATTAGAAACTGTTATCAAAAATCTCCCTTTCAAAAAAAGCACAGGACCAGATAGTTTCAATGCAGAATTCTACCAGAACTTCCAAGAAGAGCTAATACCTATACCCCTTAATGTATTTCACAATATAGAAACAGAAGAGTCATTGCCAAATTTCTTTTATGAAGCTACAGTTACCCTGATACCAAAACCACACAAAGACCTAACCAAGAAAGAATTACAGGCCTATCTCACTCATGAACATCGACGCAAAAATTCTCAATAAAATACTGACAAACCGAATCCAAGAACACATTAGAAAAATTATCCATTATGATCAAGTAGGCTTCATCCCAGAGATGCAGGGCTGGTTCAACATACGCAAATCTATCAATGTAATCCACCATATAAATAAACTGAAAGAAAAAAACCATATGATCATTTCATTAGATGCTGAAAAAGCATTAGACAAAATTCAACACCCATTTATGATAAAGGTCTTGGAGATATTAGGGATACAAGGGTCATACCTAAATATAATAAAAGCTATTTACAGCAAGCTGACAGCTAACATTAAATCAAATGGAGAAAAACTCAAAGCCATCCCACTAAAATCAGGAACACGACAGGCTGTCCACTCTCTCCATACCTCTTCAATATAGTGCTTGAAGTTCTAGCAATAGCAATAAGACAACATAAGGGGATCAAGGGGATTCGTATTGAAAAGGAAGAAGTTAAGCTTTTGTTATTTGCATATGATATGATAGTATACATAAGCGAGCCCAAAAACTCTACCAAAGAACTCCTACAGCTGATAAACACCTTTAGTAATGTGGCAGGATACAAGATCAACTCCAAAAACTCAGTTGCCTTCCTATATACTAAGGATAAGGAAGCAGAGAGGGAAATCAGAGAAGCATCACCTTTCACGATAGCCACAAATAGCATAAAATATCTTGGGGTAACTCTGACCAAGGAAGTGAAAGATCTATTTGACAAGAACTTTAAGTCTTTGAAGAAAGAAATTGAAGAGGACACCAGAAAATGGAAGGATCTCCCTTGCTCTTGGATTGGGAGGATCAACACAGTAAAAATGGCAATTCTACCAAAAGCAATCTATAGATTCAATGCAATCCCCATCAAAATCCCATCAAAATTCTTCACAGATCTGGAGAAGACAATAGTCAACTTTATATGGAAAAACAAAAAACCCAGGATAGCCAAAACAATCTTATACAATAAAGGAATGTCTGGAGGCATTACCATCCCTGACTTCAAACTCTATTACAGAGCCACAGTATTGAAAACAGCTTGGTATTGGCATAAAAACAGAGAAGTCGACCAATGGAATCGAATAGAAGACCCTGACTTTAACCCACAAACCTATGAACACCTGATAAAGGAGCTAAAAGTATACAATGGAAAAAAGAGAGCATCTTCAACAAATTGTGCTGGCAAAACTGGATGTCAATCTATGGAAGAATGAAAATAGATCCATATCTATCACCATGTACAAAACTCAAGTCCAAATGGATTAAAGACCTCAATATCAGTCCGAACACACTAAACCTGATAGAAGAGAAAGTGGGAAGTACTCTACAACATGTGGGCACAGGAGACCACTTCCTACATATAACCCCAGCAGCACAGACATTAAGGGCCTCATTGAATAAATGGGACCTCCTGAGACTGAGAAGCTTCTGTAAAGCAAAGGACATTGTCACTAAGACAAAAAGGCAACCTACTGTCTGGGAGAAGATCTTCACCAACCCCGCAACTGACAAAGGTCTGATCTCCAAAATATATAAAGAACTCAAGAAACTAGGCTGTAAAAGGCTAATCAACCCACTTATAAAATGGGGCACTGAGCTGAACAGAGAATTCTCAACAGAAGAAGTTCAAATGGCCAAAAGACACTTAAGGTCATGCTCAACTTCCTTAGCGATCAGGGAAATGCAAATCAAGACAACTTTAAGATACCATCTTACACCTGTCAGAATGGCTAAAATCAAAAACACCAATGATAGCCTTTGCTGGAGAGGCTGTGGAGAAAAGGGTACACTCATCCATTGCTGGTGGGAATGCAAACTTGTGTAACCACTTTGGAAAGCAGTGTGGTGGTTTCTCAGGAAATTTGGGATCAACCTACCCCTGGACCCAGCAATACCATTCTTGGGAATATACCCAAGAGATGCCCTATCATACAACAAAAGTATATGCTCAACTATGTTCATAGCAGCATTGTTTGTAATAGCCAGAACCTGGAAACAACCTAGATGTCCTTCAATGGAAGAATGGATGAAGAAAGTATGGAATATATACATATTAGAGTACTACTCAGCAGTAAAAAACAATGACTTCTTGAATTTTGCATGCAAATGGATGGAAATAGAAAACACTATCCTGAGTGAGGTAAGTCAGACCCAAAAAGAGGAACATGGGATGTACTCACTCATATTTGGTTTCTAGCCATAAATAAAGGACATTGAGCCTATAATTCGTGATCCTAGAGAAGCTAAATAAGAAGGTGAACCCAAAGAAAAACATATAGGCATGCTCCTGAATATTAACCTTCATCAGGTGATGAAAGGAGACAGAGACAGAGACCCACATTGGAGCACCGGACTGAAATCTCAAGGTCCAAATCAGGAGCAGAAGGAGAGAGAACACGAGCAAGGAACTCAGGACCGCGAGGGGAGCATCCACACACTGAGACAATGGGGATGTTCTATTGGGAACTAACCAAGGCCAGCTGGCCTGGGTCTGAAAAAGCATGGGATAAAACTGGACTAGCTGAACATAGCGGACAATGAGGACTACTGAGACCTCAAGAACAATGGCAATGGGTTTTTGATCCTACTGCACCTATTGGCTTTGTGGGAGCCTAGGCAGTTTGGATGCTCACCTTACTAGACCTGGATGGAGGTGGGTGGTCCTTGGACTTCCCACAGGGCAGGGACCCCTGATTGCTCTTTGGGCTGAGGAGGGAGGAGGACTTGATTCGGGGAGGGGGTGGGAAATGGGAGGCGGTGGCGGGGAGGAGGCAGAAATCTTTAATAAATAAATAAATAAATAAATAAATAAATAAATAAATAAATAACAAAAAAAGGAAATTTTATGGCTATAAACCCCCTGGAGGAAACCAGCAACCAACTCACACACATGGATGACTCTAAAAGCCAAACAGAACAACACAGAGAGTGGGCATGTAGAGATCTAATACAGGCCAAAGGGCAAGTCTCCATAGATTTTTAAAAAGAAAGAAAATGGGAGGAAGAAGAGAGGATGGCGAGGAGGGAGAGATCTTACAATGGACTCTGGGTTACAAAGGACTAACATCAACTATGAAATGAGCAACGTTGATTCTAGAAAACACCTGCTAATCCATACAAATAATGTCATGAATCTGGGGACTGCCAAGGAGGACAAGAGAGGGTGTGGGGCACTGATGGTCCTGCATCTTCATTTTCATGTAGTTTCTCTGATATAAATATTCCCAAAAACTCGTTAAGTGTAATTAAAATTTGACTGTATCTCAATCAAAATTTTAAAAAATAGAGCTATGAGTAGTCTCTTGGTTCCAGAACTCTCGTTGCCTAAAGGTACTTAATTATGAGACATCCTGATGTCAGTTGGGAGTCCGCATGATTGCATTCTAAGGGGTAAGGATAAACTGGCACTATACCATGCCCACAGAGACTGACTTCCATTCTTGAATCAACACAATCTGTTTGAGAGTTGAAGTGATTTTTTCAGGCAAAAATTCAAGAAAACAACTAAGGAAGCTACCACCAACGTCTCTGAAATTTTTTCATATACAATGCCCAATATTTGGAAAAAAAGAAAAGAAAAAAGAAAGAAAAAGAAAAAATATTATAGTAAGTGCCAATGTTAGAGGAGAAAAACCACTCTCTCAAAAGACCAGTGACTGATATTACTGTCATTCAATGTGAATTTTACATTTTAATGTGTTGAGGCAGGGAGATGGCTCATTGGCTAAGAGCACTTCCTGATCTTGCAGAGGACAACAGGTTTGGATTACAGCACCCATATAGTGTGGTTAATGATCATTTGAAATTTCAATCCCAAGGCATCTGATGCCCTCTTCTGGCCTCTTTTGGCTCCTGCAGGCACACAGTGCACATAAACTAAGACAAACACACATATGCCTAAATGAAATAAATGTCGAGCATCAGAAATAAGTTAAAATAGGGTAACAGAGTCATAGAATATAAATGACTGAATGTACTATCACCAGGGAACTGGATTCTGAATTTCTGCTCATAAGAATATAAAATAGCCAAAAGGTACAGCTGGGATAGTGAGCGTGATGACAGGTTAGACACTGCAAGGAAGAGAAACATGGTGTGAATAGCTGGAAGAAACAGTACTCACTGCAGTATGAGTTAAATATATGTATATATACATAAAGATACACACATATATGTATGTATGTATGCATGTATACACACACACAAAAGACGATAAAGTGGAGCATGATGAAAATGCCTAACCAGAGAGAACAGAGAAGAAGTACCAGTTGAAAATGTCAAATATGCTCCAAGTTTGATAAAGGCCACTGTCATGAGATGGACAGCATTCTAACATGACTCCTAGCTCCGCCACCTCAAGAATTCAAGCTTTGTAGAATCCTCCCTGAATGCTGATGGCCATGTTCCTATCATTGTTGGACTTGGCTTTGGAGCCAAGTTTCATGATGACCACATACTAGGACAAGATGGGTATTGGTGCATGCGTTTTGACAAATTGTATCTGATCACATCAATATTCAAATCGTAGGACATTGCCACCACTCCAGAACCACTGGGTCTCTTCCAAGCTATCCATTTGGAAGCGGGCCCCTCCCCTAAGCCTTGTCTTTGTTTTTAAATCTATCTTTCAAATACACATTTAAGATTTCTGTATACTCCATGCATTGGCTCCACTGTCATTGAGAAATGGTTGTTTTTATCCGTCATGACTTGTATAGCGTATCTGATTCTCAAATCCACTCGTTCTATTATCAGTTTAGCTACAGCAGCTGCCTTTCATGTAATACTCAAGCTAGTTCAGTACTAGGAACTTTCAACCTTCATGGAGTTTTGTTTTTATTTAGTGGATTTCTGGCACAGTACAAAGATAAGCCTGTTAATGTCACTCCACATAGCAATTCAGTTTTATTTCATATATATTAAATTTACATTAAGTGAAATGAATGATTTTTTTTCCATTTCTAGAGATTGAACTCAGGTCCTTGTGAATGCTAAGCAGACAGTCTGCCACTGCACTACGTGCTTAGCCATGGGTTTTCCGAGACAGCATCTCACTGTGTAGCCATGGTTGGCTAGACCTCCTAGGTGGCCTATGGTGGCTTTACAGTCTCCCTGCTCTTGACTCATGGATGACAAAGTTCCAAGTTGCAGACCTGTGCCCATATTCCTATCTGGTTTGGTTATTTGGGCTTTGTGTTTCACTTCTTTTTTAGAATAAAAATCTTTAAAGTTACTAGTGTTTTGTTCCTAGTAACTATATCCTACTCCTCTGGGTTTTTGGACTAGTTCCCCCTGGGCATACAACATGGGCTTCTCAGTTTACAACTGCCTATACTATTCATGGGCCATATAAGAACTTTGCAATTATACTACTTCTAGTACCATATTCCTGCTCTTGAGCTGTTTCTGTCTTTCATTTTAATTTTGATATATTTTATAAATTGTATAGTACTTGTATTTGTTGAATTTATTGTTTTAAAGTTTTATTCAGTTTTAGGTTTATGTGTTTTGCCTGTCTATGTACCAGATGCATGCAGTACCTGAGGAGGCCAGAAGAGGGCACTGAAATGGGAGTTACAGATGGAGCCACCAAGTGGGTGCTGGGAAGCAAGGCCAGGTCCTGTGCAAGGGCTCTTAGCCACTGAGTCATCTCTCCAGGGCCTCCTCCACTCTGTGTTTGTTTATTCTATGAATTAGTCTAGAATAAACTTAAAGCTGTGGCAAATGCAGTACGGATTTATCCTTCCTGGCTTTGAATTTTTCAGTGGGAAGTCCTCAAGGACAATTCTGTTTATAATCCCATCATTCTAGAACTCAGTCTGGAAATCTGCTTCATCTCCTGTCACAGCCGCTGAGGTTTTCCACTTTCTTTCTTTTCGGCTTTTAGTCTTCATTTCTTCGATCTTGCATTTTCAAGTATTTCTACTCTATATCACTAAGGTCACTCATCTTTAAGTCTATAATCAAAGTACCAGCCCCCTGATAACTCAGTTAAGGGAATGTCTGCTTCTGATATTGTATTTTCACCTGGTGACTCTGTAAGTCTTTCTTCATGCTTTTTGTTTATCTTATGGCCATGTTCATGATTCCCTTCAACTCAGTTCCTTGATGCTGAGATCAGGAAGAGTTGCAGAGGTGGTCTATCTTCTATCTCCTATGTCCTCTTGCATTGTATTTCTAATGACTGGCTTCTCTCCTGGTTTTTTTCCCCCTTGGTAGTTTTTCATCAGATGGTCGGTATTATGGGTGGTATGTAATGCTTGACAGATTTTGTTGTATTATCTCAAATAGTATTTACTTTTCCTTAGTATGTAAATAAATTATTTAGAGCAAGTTAGATTAATTTAAGATTTTCATTAAGCTTTTTGCGTTAGGATTAGAGCAGACCTCACTCTATAGCGAATTTAGTCACCCAGGCAAAACACCAGACTCCAAAGTGCTGTCTACTCCATCCACTCTGTAGTAGGAGGAGCCGGCCACATCCCGCCACCCGGATAGCTTAACCCCCAAAATAACCACATGGAAATTGTATTAATTAAATCACTGCCTGGCCCATTATGTCTAGCCTTTTCTTGGCTAACTCTCACATCTTGATTCAATCCATTTCTAATCATCTGTATGTCACCATGAGGTCATGGCTTACTGGGAAAGATTCAGCATGGCTGACTCTGGCGTCTCCATGGCAGCTCTCTCTGACTCTGGCTTCTTTCTCCCAGCATTCAGTTCTATCTACTCCGCCTACCTAATTTTCTGCCCTATCAAAAGGCCAAGGCAGTTTCTTTATTTGACCAATGAAAGCAACACATAGAAAGAAGAACCTCCTACACCACCAAAGAAGCGGCCTTTGTCCTGTGTTATAGCATGTTCTCACCCTGGTGTGCATAGAAACTGCTCTCAACTTTGTGTGAATGCTGGGGAAGTTCTTTTATGTCCTTGGGAAGTTGTCACTCGGTCAGAGATTCAGGCTTCCCTTTCTGGATCTTTCTGACCTCCACCCCTGTCTATTTTTTTTGTGTTACCACTCCCTGTCCACTTTAGGAGTGGGGCTTCCCTGGATTTCCATCTCCATCCCCTCTGCTCAGACAGAATCCACACTCTCTTAGTATTTTCCTTTTACTCTGTAGTCCAGAATCTGTCTCCAGGCTTTAGGTAACAGCATTGTGGGTTTCTTTATTTTCTTCTCCTTTGGTCCAGTTTATACTTAAGTTGTGAGTGTGTGGTTGGAAGAGGCTGTTAATTCCAACTTCTCTCACTATGAATCCATTTTAAAGTAATAAAACTACAATTCTAAAACCACAAAAATTCTATAATTTGGTCTCTATGATTCCATGCAATCTCCATTCATTTGTAGATTCTTGCATTTTCCTTTGTGTTTCTGAAACATAATATTATGCTTTGCTGATGGTAACAGCATAGGCACATCCATTAATGCACTGACCTGGGGCATCATATTTATTTGGAACTAAGAACCATGTTGAAGTTAAGCTATGCACCATTAAATTCCTGCAGACTCACTTTTACAGCTGCAACATGTATCCCACATACGAGCTTTATAGAGAACCATCATCCCGAAAGCAAAGCTGGAAAAGTGAAGGAATGAGAGGCAAGGAACACCAGAAAAGCTAATAGGGTCTGAACGTGGCAGAATCACATGAGATAAAACACAGCACATGTGCTTTCTGTTCTGAGTGGTTTTCCACATCCTGTGTGTTCTCTACCATGGAGGTGACAGGACCACCCTCTAGTGGGATAAAGAAGCATGCCAGTTAGCCAAATCCAGTCTGCTTTGACTTCAGAGGAAGGGAATCAAACCATATACAAAAATGTTTTTCTTTGTTTTCCTTAAGAAATTTCACTTCAAAATATAGTCATTGCTACAATGTAAAACATCTCGAAGTCATTTTCCAAAATCATTTGTGTTTCATTTTTTATAATCTTGATAAAATAGACAGGACACAGATTCATAATCCTACTTAGAGATATTGAAGCCAAGGTTTGAATGCCTACCTGCATCAGCTCCATAAGCAAGTAATGTGATTGGAGCTTGCAGGATTGCTTTAGCAATCCTTGCCTCGTGACAGCAATGGTAAGAATTGCTACGGCACATGGCTCCCGTGTCTCTAATAACCATCCTCTTGCAGTCTTCCTGTTTTCATTGGTAAAGCTTGTTGCTAGTAGTTACGAAGATGGTTTGAGAGAAATATTTTTAAATCCTAATTTTCTATGTTGTTTACATTTCAAATTAACAAAATTTAACACAGTCAAATGACCTAGATAAGCTCTTTGATGATAAAAATGCCAAGAGAATTTGGAAAATATCTTTAAATCAAAAAAGAAAAAGAAAACAGCATCCCAGCTCTTCTGAACAATGCCTTATTTCCAGTAAGCTTTAGAAAGATTCTACTTTGGGGGCCTTGGAGAAATTCCTCAATGCCTATTTGCTTTCATGGTGTAAATTTACTCAGAGATTACACCCCCTCCCCCATTTTTTCTGTTTTGCCAAAGAAGCCTTTGGGCTCAATTGTTCCATGTGGCTTTTTTTTTTATTTTAGTGGCTAAGATAGATATTAGGACTAAGCCAATCACCTAACTTCTAATTTTATCTCATCACCTCAAAGACATATTTTTACACCTATTACCTAACAGGCACTTTGAGGGAAG
Source organism: Neodon shergylaensis (assembly GCA_025134845.1). Classification (NCBI taxonomy): domain Eukaryota; kingdom Metazoa; phylum Chordata; class Mammalia; order Rodentia; family Cricetidae; genus Neodon; species Neodon shergylaensis. The sequence continues at coordinate 51,197,700 of JABTXL010000002.1, read as the reverse complement.
AGCAGTGTGGTTTAGTGGTTAGATGCTTGGCTGGAGGACTAAAGAACTTACCTCTCGGCTCCCACCACTTGAGCTGACTCTGTCTCTGGGTGGACACTTGAGCCCCACACAGATACATTTTCAGTAGGAAAACCAGAAGCACTCCATCAGAGGTGAGAGGGTAGCATTACCAGAATAGAGCCTTGAATACTTTATTTTGAAATTTTAAAATCAATGGTAGAGGTTTGACAGGAACCGTTAAGTGAGTGTGCCCTCGAGCAAGCCAGAGGCACATTTTCTCACTGGCCTTGGCTTCCTCGCACCAGCCAGTCACTCCGAAGACTTGATGAATTTCAGAAAACAACCTAGTTCCTAAAGAAGGCTGAAGATATCAACTTTATTCTACTTTTGACTGAATCCATGATGATCTCTAGATGGTGGGATGCTAATATATTTTTATTCAATCTAAAATGCTAACAGGTTTGGAGAGATAGGGCAGAATAACACATTTTTATTTCTTCCAGTAGCCACCCCAAAATATATTGGAAAATTTTTAAAGAAATAAGCATAGATCATAATTCATCTGCACTAGAAATAGAATAAGAGCCAAGTTCATACTTTTAAATCCAGAAGATATTAATCATTGATAGAATAATTTGAACCAAGTTGAGAAAGAACATTGTGAACTTGTGAAGTAACTATTTTTGAACAAAATAAACATAATGAGTATAGAAAGTTGAGACAGACATTAATTGTGTTTTCAAAAATATTTTATATTATAGAATTTTCACTTATGGAAAATCATAGAAAATGTACTCCTTGTATGGGATATAAGACAATGTAATGAAATAAAAACAAGTGGCATTTCTAAACAACAAAATTACAGAGAAGAAAATATCAACACATCAACCATGAGCAAAACTGATTTTGGAGAAAATAAAATTAATAATGAGGAGATACTACAAACATTTTATTGTTTTTCAGAGTTCAAAACCAGTTGGCTTTGACTCTTTCTGCACAATTTTTTACATGTTCATGGAGGTGTGGTCATACTTATTTTACAGAAGAGTAATAAGCTCAGATGCACGAAGAGACTAAATAAGGATCTAGGGCTCTGGAGATTTTGTTCAATTGACTTCTGTGAAACGTCTAAGAAATAAATTATTCCAAACATGTTCAATATGACTTATTTATCTCATGTTCGTCTTTACTAAGGTTTTTAAAGAATGTTAAAACACACTCAACAAAGCTCATCACGTGAGTGTAACAATGGCTCAGTATAGGATACTCCACCCAAACCATTGTCTACACCTGTAGGCCATGTTAGAGGAAACCACTCAGTTGATACAACTAGTACCCAATGTGTCAAACTTAGCAGACTCACTCTTAATAAATCTGTATACTTACCCAGTAAGTTATAAAATCATAAAGTATAATCTTAAGGTACCAGAAACAAAGAGAAAACTTCTGGTCTAAGAATAAAGAAACAAACAATTGTGTGTGTGTGTGTGTTTCCTTGTTTTAGGTAAGGAGTTGATAGTATGATTCCTGTGACTTTTTCAAACATCCCTGGTGTGGGACAATTCTGTATTCTGTCAATTATGTTTTAAATAAATGCTGATTGGCCAGTAGCCAGGCAGGAAGTATGGCAGAACAACCAGACAGGAAGTAGAGGTGGGCCAATGAGAACAATTGATCCAGTGTTGCAAAGGAGTGCTTCATAGATGGTTGTGGGTTATTTGTACATGTATAACTGTATTGTTTTATTGAGAAATTTTAAGATATGTGACGAGTGATAATTCAGTTCAATGGTTTCACAAGCATAAAGAACTCCAAACCAGCTTGAGATGGGAAATTCCTCAGCTCTCAAAGAACAAGAAGTTTGCAGTAGGGCAGAGGAGTTGAACACAATGGGCAGTGGTTGAGACAGGGGCAAGACAAAGAGGAGGCTCATTACTGTGTTTGGGATGAATGTTCTCTAAACCTCCATGGAAATTCTGAAATTGAATTTAAAATTTGTGCCCTGGCAATGCTGAAGCATGCATGGGCAGCCTGTATAAGGCGGCTCTGCTGAACTTGTCCATATTGGGTTTCATGGTCTGATAACGTGACGATGACGTGTCTTGATGATGATGACTGACCAGGTCTCTTCCTAGCTATCTTTAATTGAGACAAAATACCTGACTGAAGAAGTTAGAGGGGGAAGAACAGCTTATTTGTTCATCGTTTCAGAGGGTATAGCACATTATGGCAGAAATAACATGGTGGCAGAGAAACTCCATCCATAATATCAGGGGGAGGCAAAGGAAGATTGTTCACATAGTGTGGCCCAGGACCTAAGAACTAGATCAGAGCCAAGGCAGGGATAACCTTCAAGACCCACACCTAGCAGCCTACTTCCTCCAACTTTGATGTTATGTGATATCATAAGCATTATACAAATCCCCAAAACAATGCCACCAGCTGAGGACCATATGCTCAAACATGGGAGTAATGAAGGACATTTCCCATTCAAGCAAAAGCATTAATTTATTGCCCTTGTGACATCAAAGGACCCTATGGAGATCAATTCTCAACCTTCTATCCTTGTGTCCTGACTCATTCATTCTCTGTCACAACCCCACCCCTTTCCTCATCAGGAGCCCAAAGCAGTATGGGTATCAACAACAGAAACACAAAGAAACTGAGCAACTCTCTACTAAATGAAAATTACATTAAGAGAGAAATTAAAGATGTAAATATGCAACATCGTCACACATATGGGATACAATGAAAGTGGTTGTGAGATGCAAGTTCATAGCACTAAGAGCCTCTATTAAAAACAAAACAAAAAAATGGAGAGATCTCATACTAGTCACTTAAGAGCACACCTGAAAAATCTATAACAAAAAAAAGAAGTCACAACCTAAAGGAATAGATACAAGACACAATCAAACTCAGGGCTGAAATAAATAAAACAGAAACAAAAACAAAGAATCAATAAAACAAAGTGTTAGTTCTTTGAGAAAATCAGTAAGATTGACTAACAGCTAGCCTAATTAACTAGAAAGTAGAGAAAGAGCATTCAAATTTACAAAATTAGACATGAAAGGGGGAAAATAACAACACAGAGACAATACAGAGAACAACAAGGACACACTGTACTCTTTCAAATTGAAAATCTAAAAGTAATGGATAATTTTCTCAATACATACCACCTACCAAAATTAAATCAAGGTGAGGTAAGCTACTTCCTACTTTCTCTTTTATCAGGTTCAGTGTAGCTGGATTTATGTTGAGGTCTTTAATCTATTTGGACTTGAGTTTTGTGCATGAAGATAGAAATGGATCTATTTTTATTCTTCTACATGATGACATCCAGTTATGCCAGCACCATTTGTTGAAAATGCTTTCTTTTCTCCATTGTATATTTTTGGCTTCTTTGTCAAAAATTAGGTGTTCATAGATGTGTGGATTAACATCCAGGTCTTCGATTTGATTCCATTGGTCAACCTCTCTGTCTTTATGCCAATGCCAAGCTGTTTTCATTACTGTAACTTTGTAATAGAGCTTGAGGTCAGGGATGGTGATGCCTCTGGAAGTTCCTTTATTATATAGGATTGTTTTGGCTATTCTTAGTTTTTTTGTTTTTCCATATGAAGTTGATTACTGTTCTTTCAAGATCTGTGAAGAATTGTGTTGGGATTTTGATGGGAATTGCATTGAATCTATAAACTGCTTTTGGTAGGATTGCCACTTTTATTATGTTGATCCTTCCTATCCAAGAACATGGAAGATCTTTACATTTTCTGGTATCTTATATTTCTTTCTTCAAAGACTTAAAGTTCTTATCAGATAGGTTTTTCACTTCTTTGGTTAGTACTACCCCAAGATATTTTATGTTATTTGTGGCTATTATGAATGGTGATGTTTCTCTGATTTCTATCTCAGCCCCTTTATTGTTTGTATATAGAAGGGCTACTGATTCTTTTGAGTTGATCTTGTATCCTGCCACATTACTGAAGGTATTTATCAGCTGTAGGAATTCCCTGGTAGAGTTTTTGGGGTCACTTACATATACTATAATATCACCTGCAAATAAAGAAAATTTGACTTCTTCCTTTCCAATTTGAATTTCCTTGATCTCCTTTTGTTGTCTTATTGCTATAGCCAGAACTTCAAGAACTATGTTGAATAGATATGGAGAGAGTGGACAGCCTTGTCTTGATTCTGATTTTGGTGGAATTGCTTTGAGTTTCTCCCCATTTAATCTGATGTTGGCTGTTGGCTTGCTGTACGCTGCTTTTATTATATTTAGATATGTTCCTTGTTATCCCTGATCTCTCCAAGATTTTTATCATGAAAGGGTGTTGGATTTTTGTCGAATGTTTTTCAACATCTAATGAGATGATCATATGGTTTTTCTCTTCCAGTTTATTTATATGACGAATTACCTTGATAGATTTTTATATGTTGCAGCATCCCTGCATCTCTGGTATCAAGCTGAATTGATCTAGTAGATGACTTTTTTTATGTGTTCTTGGATTCAGTTTGCCAGTATTTTATTGAGTGTTTTGCATCTGTGTTCATCAGTAAGATTGGTCTGCAATTCTCTTTCTTGGTTGAGTCTTTGTGATTTTGATATCAGGGTAACTGTGGCCTCATAAAAAGAGTTGGGCAATGTTCCTTCAATATAACCCCAGTAGCACAGACACTGAAAGCAACAATAAATAAATGGGGACTCCTGAAACTGAAAAGCTTCTGTAAAGTAAAGAACACAATCAATAAGACAAAAAGGCAGCCTACTGAATGGGAAAAGATCTTCACCAACCCCACATCAGACAGAGAACTGATCACACACACACATATATATATCAAGATATATATATATACATATATACACACATATATATGCATATATATCAAGAAATTAGACATCTAAATTCCAAATAACCCAATTTAAAATGGTGTATAAAACTAAACAGAAAATTCTCAACAGAAGAATCTCAAATGACTGAAAAACACTTAAGAAAATGTTCAACATCCTTAGCCATCAGGGAAATGCAATTAAAGATAACATCTTACATCTGTAAGAATGGCCAAGATCAAAAACACTAATGATAGCTTATTCTGGAGAAGATGTGGAGTATGGGGAACACTCATCCATTGCTGGTAGAAATGCAAACTTATACAGCCACTTTGGAAATCAGTATAGTGGTTTCTCAGAAAATTGGGAATCAACCTACCTCAGAATGCAACAATACCGCTCTTGGGCATATACCCAAAAGATACCTAATCATACTACAAAGACATGTATTCAATTATGTTCATAGCAGCATTATTTGTAATAGCCAGAACCTGAAAACAACCTAGATGCCCCTCAACCGAAGAATGGATAGAGAAAATGTAGCACATTTACACATTAGAGTACTACTCAGCAGTAAAAAAAAATAATGACATCTTGAATTTTCCATGCAAATGGATGGAACTAGAAAACATCATACTGAATGAGGTAACTCAGACCCACAAAGATGAATATGGTATTACTCACTTGTAAGTGGATACTACCTATAAACAAAAGATATTGAACCTATAGTTCATGATCCTAGAAGAGCTAAGTACAAGTAGAACCCTAAGAAAACCATATATAGATATACCTGGAAAGTCAAAATAGACAAGATCACCTGACAAAATTGGGAACATAGGGGTGGGAAAGAAGGGAGTGGAGAAGGGAAAGAGGAGGGAAGAAGGAGGGCAAGGAGAACTTGAGGGAACAGGATAGTCAAGATGGAGGAAGGACAGATATGAGAGCAAGGAAAGAGATATCTTGATGAGGGAGCCATTGTGGGGTTAGCAAGAAACCTGGCTCTAGAGAAATTCCTAGGAATCCACAAGGATGACCCCAGCTAAGACCCTAAGCAATAGAGGAGAGGGTGCCCGAACTGGCCTTGTGCTGTGGTCAGACTGATGAATATCTTAAATATCACCATAGAACTTTCATTTAGCAGCTGATGGAGACAGGGGCAGAGACCCACAGCAGAGCACTGGACTGTGCTCCCAAAGTCCAGTTGAAGAGTGGGAGGGGTAAGAATTTGAGCAAAGTGGTCAAGACCATGATGGGGACATCCACTGAAACACTCTACCTGAGCTAATGGGAGCTCACCAACACCAGCTGACTGGGAAGGAACACCCATGGGATAGAACTAGTCCCTCTGAATGTGGCTCATAGTTGCATGACTGGGGCAGACTGAGAGGCCATTAGAATTGGCACCAGGATTTGTTCCTGCTGCTTGTGTTGGCTTTTTGGGAGTCTAGATATAGTGGGGAGGGCCTTGGACCTTCCTCATGGTGGTGTGCCTTACCCTTTCTGGGGAGAGGATGGAAGGTGGAGGTAGGTGGGTGGAGAAAATGGAGGGAGGGGAGGGAGTGAGAACTTGGATTGGGTATGTATGATTAGAAAAAAAGATAGATTGTTTTCTTTTTAAAAAAAAATCAAAATTTAAAAATAAATAAATAAGTCATTCTAAAAAATAAAATTTCTGAAAGCTGTTAAAAAAAGATGAGATAAGCAAATTAAACAGATCTAAAACCTCTAGTAAAATAGAAGCAGTCATTGGAAGTCTCAAAAACAAAACAAAACAAAACACAGCCAGAAGGTTTTAGCACAAAATTTTACAGACGTTCAAAGAAGAGTTCATGTCAATACTTGTCAAACTATTCCACAATGTGAAATCAGAAAGAACTTTACTCACTTTATTTTATGAGGCCATAGTTACCCTGATACTCAAACCACATAAAGACCCCAGAAAAAGAGAATTACAGACCAATTTACTTTATGAACACAGATGCAAAATTTTGTCAATAAAATGTTTGCAAATTGAATCCAAGAACACATGAGAAATATCATCCACAATTTTCAAGTAAGCATCACTGCATAGACTCATGGCCAGTTTAACATACAGAAATCAAAAAATTTAATTCACCATATAAATACACCGTAAGACAAAAACCACATGAGTATCTCATTAAGTGCTGAAAAGGGCAATGACAAAAATTCAACATCCCTTCATGATAAAAAAAAAAGTCTTGGAACAAACATCAACATAATAAATTCAGTTTGCAGCAAGTCCATACCCAACATCAGCTTAAATGGAGTTCTTTTCATCATTTAATGTGAAAAACACAAAGCAATTTGACTAAAATGAAGAATAAGGCAAGGTTGTTCACTCTCTTTATATCTATTTAATATAGTACTTGAAATTTTATTTAGAGCAATAAGATAACTGAAAAAGACCAAAAGGATACAAATTAGAAAGGAATAAGTCAAAATATCTTTACTTGCATATGATATAATAATATACATAAGTGACCTAAACATTTTTACCAAAAAACTCCTATAGCAAATAAATTCTTCAACAAAGTAAGAGAATAAAAAATTAACTCACAAAAATTAGTAACTTTCCTATGCACGAATGATGAAAAGACTGAGAAAAAAATCAAGGAAATGGCACCTTTCACAATAGCCTCAAAAATATACAATATCTTGGGGTAGCTGTCAACAAGTAAATGATAAATTAGTATGATCAATAAGTAAATAAAGTCATTGAAGTAGAAAAATTTAAAAATATATCAGAAGATGAAAGTATCTCCCATGATCATAGATCAACATGATTAATAAGATAGAAAAGGCCATCCTACCAAAAGCTATCTACACACTCAATGCAATCTCCATGAAAATTTCAACACAATTCTTCACAGAGCCTGAAAGGACAATTTTCTGCTTCATATGGAAGCATGCACACTCACATACACACATACACACACACACACACAAATCAAAGCAGGAAAGCTAAAAAATTCATAAATAATGAAAAACTACAGACATTTTTTTATTTCTAACCTGAGTTTTAGTACAGACCTAGAGTTATAAAATTAGCTTGGTATTGACACAAAACTAAACTGTCAATCAATGGAATCAAATTGAAGACTCAGACAATCTTCACACACATGGACACCTGATAAAGAAGCCAGAAATACACACTGGGAAAAAGACAGTGTCAACAAATGGTGTTTGTCAAACGATAGCCGCATGTAGAAAAGTCCAAATAGATCTATACTTACCTCCCTGTACAAAGCTCAGCTCCAAATGGATGAAAGACTTCAACATAAAACTGGATGTACTGAACCTAACAAAGAGAAGGTGGGAAATAGCCTTGTACCTGTTGGCACAGGAAAAGACTCCCTGAACAGAAAAAACACTGATTGTGCCAGGCCCAACAATTTTATTAACTAAGATCAACAGTTAATAAAAGGGACCTCACGAAGCTGAAAGTTTCTACATTACACACTGTTCTTGGCACAAAGCAGCAGCCTACAGAATGGGAAAGTATATATCTGATGAAGGGCTAATATCTAAAATATATAAAGAACTAAAAAGCTAGACATCAAGAAAACAAATTTTAAAAATAGGGTGCAGATCTAAACAGAGAGTTCTCAAAAGAGGAATCTCAAATGGCTATGAAATCCATAAAGAAATGCTTAACATTCTTAGCCATCAGGGAAATGAAGATCAAAGCTACTTTAGGTTTAATTTTACATGTGATACATTGGCTAAGATCAACGAAACAAGCCACAGTCCATGCTAGCAAGGATATGAAGTAAGGGGAACATTCATTCATTGCTGGTGGGAGTGCAAACTTATACATCCACTGTGTAAATCAATATGGCAATTCCCCATAAAGATGGGAATTGATCTACCCTAAGACACTGCTATACCACTCTTGGGCTATACCACTTATAGGACAATCTCACCTACCACAAAGACACTTATACGCGGAGATTATGCATTCATTTCCCAGTTGCCAAGACCCAAATAATCACAAAGAAACTATACTAATTACAACATTGTTTGGCCAATAGCTTAGTCATATTCCTAGCTAGCTCTTATATCTTAAATTAACCCATTTCTATTAATCTGTATATCATCACAAGGCTGTGGCTTACCAGTAAAGGTTCTGGGCCTCTTGCTCCTTCAGCAGCTGCATGGTGTCTACCTGACTCCAACTACTCTCTCTATATATGACTTCCAGCCTGGCTATATTCTGCCCTCCCATAGGCCAAATAAGCTTCTTTATTAACCAATGGTAATAAAATGTATTCACAGCATAAGAGGGAAATCTCACATCAGACACTTGTTCAACCATGTTCATTGTTGTTCTATTCATAATAGCCAGAAATTGGAAGCAACCTAGTTGTTCCTCAAAATATGAAAGAATAGCCAGGCAGTGGTGGCGCACGCCTTTAATCCCAGCACTCGGGAGGCAGAGGCAGGCGGATCTCTGTGAGTTCGAGACCAGCCTGGTCTACAGAGCTAGTTCCAGGACAGGTTCCAAGGCCACAGAGAAACCCTGTCTCGAAAAACCAAAAAAAAATGAAAGAATAAAGAAAATATGGTACTTTTACACAATGGACCATTACTCAGCCATTAAAATAATTAAATCATGAAATTTGCATACAATGACCAGGACTAGAAAAATATCATCCTGAACGAGGTAACCCAAAAAGACAATTATGATATGCATTTGCTCATATGTGGATATTAGCTGCAAATTCAATGATAAACAAGTAGAACCAATCCACAGAGCCACGTGTGTTAGGTAAAGAGGTACAGATAGCTCTCTCTGGGATGGGGAAATAGACTAGAGAGCTATGGATTGGCAAGAGAAAACTGGAACATGAGGACCAAGTGGGGAGGCAGAGGGAAGAGGGGGATAAAGGAGAGAATAAAGGGAGAGGCAGCTAAAAGTGAGTGCCATTTGAAGGGTCATACAGAAACCTAACACAATGGAAATTTCCTAACCTGCATTCATATGTGAAAGTGATATAGATGAAATCACCAAATAACAGGGGAGACACAGCCCCAACTGGCCATCTCTTGTTACCAAATGAAGTTTCCAGTACTAGGAGTAGGTTACATCTAATTTGGTTGTTAGCCAAAGGGATCCTTTGGGAACCTTCAAACAACTAAGTCTTTTGCCAAGAATATTGCTTGCTCCCCACAAACTGACAGCAATGCCCCATTATTGAAGACAACATATACATTCATTGAACATGGATAAGTAGAGCTGGTGCTAACGAAGAGCCTTTACTTTATGGATTAGTGTTCGTGGCACCAGAATTTACTCTGTATGCTTCCAAAAGAGAAGCATAAACACCAACCCAGCCACGGACCCTCCGATCTACAAAATATACTAGTGCAATGGTGGCACAAAGCTATGGGAGTAACCAACCAATGTTTGATTTTACTTAAGGCCTACTTCATGAGACAGAGTTAATACTTGACACTGCTTGGGTGGCCAAGAACCTGAGACTAGATAGCTCAGGGATGTAGGGGGAAAATCAAATACTACTATTAAAACAACAATAAAAAAAAGCAGCAGTAAAATGACTCCTAATGACATCCTGCTATACTCATAGATCAGCCAGCGCCTTGCTGAGTTATCATTAGAGAAGTTTCCTTCTGCAGCAGATGAGAACAAATACAGACTTCCACAGCTAGACAGTATACAGAGAGTGAAGACCTTGAAACACTCAGCGCTAAATGGAATGACTCCATCATATCTCTCGCCTCAGAGTTTAGGGAACCCTGATATAGAGAAGGTTGAAAGAATGTAAGAGACAGAGGGTATGGAGGACACCGAGGAAACAAGGCCTACTAAACACAGCCAGATGATGCACATAAGAGCTGACAGAGACTGGAGCAGCATGAGCAAGGTCTCCAGGGGCTATACCAGCTGGGGTCCCAGCACTAAGAGGCGACACATGCCCTCAGCCCTAAAGCAGAAGCTCTCTCCAAGTGATAACCAGTTGGAAATAAAAATTTAATTTTCTGTAAGGGACTCTGGCTGAAGAAACAAACTAGTCTTAGGGTAGGCCCCATGTCTAGCAGTAGATGGCCTACAGAGTAAATTCAACAGCATCTTTGGAAGCTTGTCATCTCATAGTGTCATGCCAGGGTTTTTCTCTTTCTTTTTTTCTTTTATCTTTTTAAACAATTTTTATGCTATAGGCCCTCTATGCATATACTAAGGTTTCTATTTTTGTGGGTTTAAGGGATTTATGTGTGTGGGAAAGAGGGGCGTTTGCATCTCAGTTTCTTGTCCTCTTCTTGGGCTCTGTTCCTTCTGTTTGCTTGTTGCATCTTGTTCTGATGTCGATGTCTAGTTTTGTTCTATTTTGTCTTATTTTATTTTAGTTAGTGTTATCCCTTAGAGCATGTTTATTTTCTGAGGAGAGAAGAAGGGAGGTGGACCTAGCTGGAAGAGAAGGTGGGGAAGAACGGGGATGAGTTTGGTAAGGGGAAGCTGTAACCAGAATATATTATATGGGAGGAAGCCTATTTTCAATGAAGGAAAAGAAAAATTGACAACTTTTTCTAAAAACATTTAAAGTGACCTAAGAACTCATATTTAATATATAGATAAAATTTGTCAATGTGTGTATTCTCTGCTACCAATGTTTATAAATTGATTTTACTAATTGTTGGTCTTTACAAAATACATAAATATAAGTAGATTGTCAAAAAGAATATGAACGCATATCTGAAAAAAATGAGAGAATGAGGAAATGGATATGGAGTGTTAGATGTATTTATAGAAAATAGAGAAAAGGGGCTGGAGAGATGGCTCAGAGGTTAAGAGCATTGCCCGCTCTTCCAAAGGTCCTGAGTTCAATTCCCAGCAACCACATGGTGGCTCACAACCATCTGTAATGGGGTCTGGTGCCCTCTTCTGGCTTGCGGGAGTACACACAGACAGAATATTGTATACATAATAAATAAATAAGTAAATAAATATTTTAAAAAAAATAGAGAAAAATCTTAACATTAGTTCATCTTTATATAGTGAACATAGTTGTATTTAACCTTTATTTTAGTTTTTGAAGTTCTGAAGTAATGTAACTGCTAGGGAAGTGCTCCAACCCTGAGCTGTGCCCCCAGACCTACACATACTATAGAGAGGTAGAAGACAGACAGACAGACGGATGGACAGACGGACAGACAGACAGATAGGAAGGATATGATATGGTGTGTGTGTATGTGTGTGTGTGTGAGAGAGAGAGAGAGAGAGAGAGAGAGAGAGAGAGTCTCACTTTGTGTCCACGGCTAGCCTCGGACTCACTCTGTTGCAGAAGATGGCCTTGAACTTCTGACCCTCCTGTCTTTACCTCCAAAGTCCAGTGATTACAGAGCATGCTAGAGATTAAACCTGAGACTTTGTGTGTGCTAGGCAAGAACATTACTAAGCTATATCCCCAGTCTTTTAAATTTTTTATTGAATGTATATGGGTATTTTACCTGAATGTATGTCTGTGTGTTGCATGCATGCCTGGTGCCCACAGAAGTCCAAAAGAGGGCCTTGGATCCCCTGAAATTGCAAGGTGTCTTGTGGGTGCTGTGGGTCAAACCCAGATCCTCTGGAGGAGCATCCAGTTCTCTTCAACTTGAGCCACTTCTCCAGCTCCCTTGAATTTTCTTAAGCAACAAGGAGTATTGGGTAAGAGGGGATCAGTTCATGGAAAGCTCATCCTTCAGCCCAGGTTAGACCACATCTTAAGGAAAAGGCGAGCTGACTGTGCCTTTTGACAGTGATCAGTCAGGCAGTCAAGGAACAGACACACACTTGAAGTGCAGAAGTCCCATGTGGGGTGGTAGACAATAGCGCCTGTACTGTGCAAATGACCAGAAAGGCCTAGACCGGATAAATGCGGCAGGACCTGTCAGCAGTGAGAGGACAGACACTCCTCACCATCACCTTCCTTAGCTCAATGAGTTCAGCTCAAAGTCCCCTAAGCTTTTAGGGACTTCAGGTAAAACTAGGATTTGATGCAGAAGAGAATTTGAAAACTAACCAGTATCAAGAAGTTTAACGTAGACTAAGCCTTGGGGCTGGGAGAAAGAGAGGCGCTCAGGAAGAAAGATGAAACCAAACAGAAGCAGGTCACAACTGTCTAAACACGAGCTATGGATGTTCTTTGGGTGACTCTCAAATTGAGTCTCAAACAATTGCTAAAAAATTCTATTTTCTTTTTCTCTATCTTTTTATAAGCAAGAGTAGAGGGCAGCTCTGGAGATGTCAGGTGGAATTATAAACTGATAAAGTAAAACCAGCAGCCTCTACTGTTGCTTGAGAGGTTTGGTACCATGTCAATACAGTTTTTGGTGAGATTCCTAAAAAACTGTGTTTTATAACTGGGAAGGGAGAAGGCATTAAGTAGCCGTTAATTTTGCCGTAATTCCTTCTTTGCCTCTCAAGAGAGGCTAGAACCAGAGTCCTAGATGAGGGTTCCCATCCCTTCTCATGGCTCGTCATCGCTTCCCCATCTTTCTGTCAGGCCTTGTGATGCTGGGCTTTTGCCAGATTGTTTCTGTGGCATCATTGAGCAAACAGAATGAAATGGTGGCAGCCGCAGCATGATTAAATGCTTAGTCTAGCTCAGTGCAGATTCATTTTGATAAAATAAGTGAAGATCAAAATGCAGAACAATAAGATCCTCAGAACCCAGGAGATATTGGCATCCATCAGACCTCATGTTTGTAAGACTCTATTGCCACAGGCTTTAGATGAACAGCTGTTTCTTTTGTTGCTCATGGAATCCCTCTTCCAAGAGTCCCCTAAAATACTGACAAACTTCACCAAAGATACAGTGAACCTTCTTAAAGCTATATGCACGCACCACCTTGTACTGTCTAGGAAAATCACTCAGTATTTACCTGTGCAAACATCTTATGGATTAGCAGTCCTATCATGCTGAGTTTGACTTACAATCTCTACAGAAACCAGAGAGAAGTATGACACAATTACGCATATTTAAGAATGCAAAGGCCTTCAAAATGTCTCGGTGGGTAAAAGAATCAACTGTGGAAGCAAAATGACCTGAGTTCAATCCCAAGATTCCATGGTGGAAGGAGAGAACCCACTCCTGAAAATTGCCCTCTGACCTCTACAGGCATGCCATGACATGCTTGTGCCAGCACCCACACACATCACAATCCCCAAACACACACACGCGCACTCACTATTAATAGAACAATCTTTAAAATCAAAAATGCAGAACATCCCTTATAAGTAAACAAAAATGAAATGAAATAAGTAATGTTTTTCCATTATTTTTTAAAAAAATAAATGAGCAAATTCTGATTCAGGTACTAAAACAGTCAAGTGTAGGACAAATTTAGAAGTTAGCTATAAAGTTACTGGGTTTTATACTATATTATTTAAAATCTGAATTCCATCATTTTTAATGTCTTAAATATACATATATAAAACATAGCAAAATAATAAACAATATATAGGAAACATACATCCATGCGTATTTTTAAATTATTCTGAATTGGTGGTGGTGTGTGTGGTTGGTCTGATTCATGTATCTGTAAAAGCCAAAGACACGCTGCTGTGTTTTAATTAACCCATCGGTCACCAAGGCTAAACAGAAGTCCAGGAACAGTGACAGTGACGAATGGCACCCTTGCACCCTTGTTTTCTGGTAGTGAAAATCAAGTGCTCATAGCTGGCCCCCTTCCCAGAGCCTGACTCTGAAATTCCTTCCACAAAAAGCTATGAACCAGTGTGTCATGTGCCTTAGGGAGAAAGGCAATAAACAGCCATGAAATATTAACTAACTCCCATGATTCATAACTCCCCCAAGCGAGACAAGAGAGAAAAGCCACAGTTCAAAAACGTGATCGTGTTCTCTACCAGAAAACCTAACCACAGCGTGTGTGCAGCATTTGGTGAGAAAATGGGAGCCTGGTGAGTTGCAGAGCATTGGCATGTCTTTTCGTGTTCTGAAAGCAAAACTCAAAAGGGCGCAATCCTTGATGCTCAAGGTTGTCAGAGTGCCAGTATCAAGGTCACTTCACACTGGAGCTACACCAGGCAGACAACAGGGGCATTTTGCAGTTATACACAGGTGCCTCTGTCTGTGTGCACGCTAGAGCACTATCTGGCTGTGGTTTGGAGGTGCCTAGCCTGCAGAGGGGAGGGAGTAGGGGTAAGTCACATACTCTCAGAAGTTCAAGTGACTAGCAGCAGTGGTCAGGAGTCAGAAGTGGGGCAATCTTCCAGAGTGGTTTGCAACTCCACTATGTAGATACTATGCCCTAACTTCTTGAATGCAATCTTAAATCACCTTTTAATGGTTGTTTTAAACAGGAAGGGGACACTAAGAAGGGGGCATGTGGTCTCCACCCTAGTATCCCCCGGGGGAAGCCTCTGGATTCACCCACTTGAGAAGCCATTCCTTAGCCCTGATGACTTTCATGTTGAAGGCAGTGCAGCCAGCACAGCCACAGATGTGGGGACATGCTGTCCCTGGGCCTGGACAGAGCTGGGGCATGCACCATGACAGTATGCTCCCAACCTCTACCCACTCATGACAATGCTAGTTAGCTTTAGTGGCAAGCTGGTGGACCTGGTCCTCTGTGCTGCTGTGTGGACCAGCCTACTGAAGCAAACTTCCTGGTCTCGACTTCCTGTGCTCTTGTTGCCTGGGTGAACACATCAGGACTACCTGCAACACAGGGTCTGAGCACTGAATCAGACAAGAGCTGCTCAGTGCCTGCTCCCTTTTGAGAACTAGCTTGATGGAAATGCAGTTTGGCCATTGTCACCCTTTATTTCCATAACCCAGCTCCCGACTTCAGCAAGTGTGCCCTCCTGGATGTCTGTGACTCCATCCCCAGCCCAGCAGTGATCATTGCTAATCCTTTGCCTCTGGAGATGGGCCAAAACCTGGCCTCAGCTCAAGCTGAGGTGAACCCAGTGAGTGGCTCCCCCTGCGAGTCTGAGTCTGTTTGCCTATCAATCAAAGTTTTCCCGAGAAACTGAACTTTCTTCGTTGTCACAAAAGCAGAGCAAGGCAGAAGTGAGGAAATAACACCCTGATATCCTGTCTAGACTCCCAACCAAGCACAAGGGGCCTCACACATTCTAACAGCTCAAGAGAATACACCAAGTTAACAACAGTCTGCTGGACAGCAGTCAGTACCGCCTTGTTTCAGACTTCACTTAAACGGTTCTTTATCGGGGCAACATGCAGCCTGATCTAGCTGAGATCTACCCAGTGGGGTTGCAAAGGTTTCCCGGCTTCTCAGGCTGGTGCTGTGTATCTGAGCTTCGGAGCCAGGGTGTGCACAGCCCACATTCCCACAGGAAGTAAGAGATCTGCAGAAATAGGAATTTAGAGGCGGTTGCCTGGCACCAGATGGGCACAATCTGTTCAAAGGACTGTGCGCAGGCATGGGGTCAGGGGAGAGAGAGCCCAGTCCGTGAGAAGGGCTTCCTCTGGCCTCGGTGGTTCCCAGCTAGCCAGTGCACCTGCCAAGCTCAGACGGACTGCCACATTTGAGGATTTTCTTTTTAAAAATCTGTGCAGGAAATTTGTATTCCACAGCGGCCGAAGACCTACATTTTATGAAGCAGCATGTTTTTAAAATGGTTGTCATCAGTGACTTCTCTCCACTGGCTTCTTGGAAGATTCTATTCCATGAGCCATTGTTGTGTTCTCCAGAGTCAAGGCAAGAATGAAACCAGCACTCAACATGACACTATTGCCTGAGTTTCAAAAGTAGAAGTCCGGCTTTTCTCTGGGTGTAGATTCCTGGTTTGCAACTCCAAATATTCACCTCTATTTCAGAAATCCACCAGTCGAGGTTGGACAGCTGTAATCTGGAAGTCTAACATCCAAAATTTTTCCAATTCTGAATCTTTTTAAGTGCCCAAAAGACGCCACATTGGGGAAATCCTACACCTGACCTCCTTGAAAGGCCCCTCTGCAACCCAGGTGCTGAAAATACTGAATGAGGTCTCTATCCTGGCTTATCTCTGCTGCTGTGATTAACCCCTTAGCCAAAAACAACTACTTGGGGGAGGAAAAGGTTTATTTTATCTTACATTTCCTGGTAAGAGTCCATCACTGGGGGACATCAGAGCAGGAGTCCAAGTAAGAGCCAAACCAGAAATAATGAAGAAACCCTTCTTACTGTCTTTCTCCTCCTGGTTTGGACAGTTTGCTTTCTTAGACAACCCAGGAACACCTATCCAGGGGTAGCATTGGCCACAGTGATCTGAGTCCTACAGCATCAATATAAATCAAGAAATAAAATCTCACAGACATGCCCCTGGCCCAACCTGATGGAGCAGTTCCTCAGCTGAGGTCCCTTCTTCCCATGTGACTCTAGCTTGTGTCAAGCCAACAAAAGTAACCAGCACAGTTATCTCTCTTTATAAAATGTGTCTAAGTTGTACATCAACATACATGAACTTCAGGCTTAGATTTGAGCTCATGCCCAAAGTACTGTATTAGAAAGATGCAATTATTCTCAATTCTCAACTCACCTCTCCCCCCAAGCATTTTATATAAAAGCTACTTGGTCTGTATTTTGAAGACAGAAAGTACATCATTCTTCCTAGTATCATATTACTTTTTAGATGGCTTAAAAAATTAAAAAAAATAAAATGTGCTCAAAGCTATGACTTCAGGAGGGAAGACAAAGGAGCTATGGATATGGAAGGCAATCCAGAGTGTTCCAGCAATGAGGTTTCTGATATTTCCTGACATGCTAGTCAGCCTGAGCTTAAGAGCCCCACTGCAGGTATACAGTCTTCAGATACCACTTTAGCACAGAGAGCCAGTGGGCAAGTCTACAACAACCACAAAACTTCTGTGTATTTTATTCACAGTGGTAAAAGCTCATAAAGGAGGGGAAAGGCAACAATCCAAAGACTAGTCCAATATGTCATTCACGTTTTACCTATCTTATGCACAATAAAAAAATAATAGAAGTCAGATGACTCAGCATTATAACATATGCACTATAGCCAATATATCCCATGATAATAATGAACACACTTATGAATTTGAGAACTGGCAACCTAAGTAATCAGAAAAAAATGCAAATAAAATAAAATAGAGGTTCCATCTTATCATAGTCAGAGGAAATCTCATTAAAAAAACAAACAACAATAAAAGTTTTAAAAAAAGTTTTCTGTAAATAAACTAGACCGCATTAAAAAAAAGGATGGAAGGAAGGGAGGGAGGGAGGGAGGGAAGGAAGGAAGGAAGGAAGGAAGGAAGGAAGGAAGGACAACAGATGTTATTGAGGATACAGGAAACACCATTATACACCATTGTAAATATGTAAACTAGATCAGCATCTATAGAGTGTGCATGTTCTTGAGAAAACTAAAATTAGAAATCCATTAAGATCCATGGATACCATTCCTGGGTCCATACCCAAAGGAATCAAAGACGTTATTCCATAAAGACACTGGCTTATCTGTATTTATCACAATAGCAAGTTATGCAGTCAGCCTAGGTATCCATTAACAGAAGATTGGAGGAAGAATGTGGAGTATATTTAATCAATGGATCACAATTCGGCCATAAAGAAAAGTGAAATTATGACATTTGTGGGAAAATAAAGGGAATGGAGGCAATTGTGTTAAATGAAAGAAGCCAGGCCCAGAAAGACAAAGACTGCAGAATGTGGGCTTGAAAGCCTTAAAATCGGTGGGAGGGTTTATTTGGGAGGAAGAAGAGGACCAGTGAGAAGAGGGAGTGTTCAGTGGTACTGAGAATGAGGAGGAATGAAGAACACCACACACATGCATGAGTATACATGAGGAAATATGTCATCTTTCACAATAAATATTTACTGGGCTTAAAAGGATGAGCTTGCTGAGAGCCAGACATGACTGTAATCCAATACTTGGGGATGGAAACTGGAGGACAGAGACATTACAGCCAACCTGGGCAACATAGACCCTGTCTATAATTAAAAAAAGGCTTCCTATACACTAATCACAATCTGCCCAGTTATCATGTATAATTAAAAAGATTCTTATTCTTCTTGCAGTGTTGGGGATGGGGTCTAGGACCTCATGCTGGGAAGTGCTATGCACTGAGCTGCCTCTCCTGTCCAAGACAGAGTCTTATTTCCCCTGTTAGACAGTTCAAGCTTTGTATTCATTTAGCCCATACAAGACCAACTGGAAAATTCATACCTGTTGTTGATTCAATTTTTTTTTCAGAAAAGGAGAAGTAATGCAGTCTTGCTTTATAAGGTAGAAGATGTATTAAAATATGAATGAAAATGCACATTCTTACTTGAAAGAATCTTTTGTACTTTGGAAAGCAAAGTAGGTAGGAAGAAGCTGTTTTCTTGGGAACTTAGTACAAAGTCACTCCAGTGGCCTCAAACTCGCACTCCTGTGTTAGAGCCTCCCAGGTGCTAGGATTACCTATATACCACTACATCCGGCTTGAGTGAAGGTTTTGAGAAATCATTTGAATGAGATTCTTCTCTGACTTATTATAATATCCTCAGAAACAAAGGTAGACCAGCAATGTAAGGGACCTAAAAGACAGCTTGGTGCAGAGACTGTTCTGTACAATGGGTAGAAATGGATGGCACCAAAATGAAGGGGGACATCTGGCGTTCTCATCTCAGAGGTCACTCCCTGTAGTAGCACCCCCCTCAGCTCTTGATGCGGCCCTTTGTTTTTCCTGATTTCCACCCATCACCAAAACAGATCTCTGTTTTAAATCCTTGCTCACACTGGTCCAGAAAGAATGAAAACTTCTGACCTTTCCGAGAAAGTGTTAAACTTTCAACACGGGGGACTCTAATTAAGAAAGAGTGGCCAACCCAGTCCTGGTCATAAGCAGAAACAAGTAGTGACATGTGTGAACATGTCTCAGCCAAGCCACTTTGATGGTTTTCAAGGTCACAGTCCTTCTGAAGTATCCCCAAGACAAGTTTTATCAAACTGTTATGTGAATCACATTGCCGTCTGAGGGAACAAACTGCTTTCCAACACAGTTCTGGGCAGAAAGCAATTGACTTTCCCCTTGATGTTTCGTGAGATTGATGTGTTCCAAGTTACCAAGGCAAAGGGCAGACAAAGATGAGATGTTTACAAGAATACCAAAACTTGGGGTGGAAATTCTTGGTGGAGGAGCCTTTGAAGATAAGAGGAGATGGAAGCCAACATTCCTGGCAGCTTAGTCAGCCTCTTCTTGGAGATACCATTGAAAGGTTGAGTGACCACAGTCACGGCCACGGCCATGGCTGTCCCAAATCCAAAGCTGCTTTACCATGTTTTGACCTTCTGTGAAGAAAAACTTGTCTCTCCTAGCTGTCTCAACCATAATTTCAAGTTAGATTCTGGCTAACGCCCTTCAGTTTCGCCATGGAAGCAGATTCGGCTGTCCAGATAGCATACAGAAAGAAGACTAAGGAGAAAGCTTGCTAGCAGAGCATCCTCAGGCATGGATTCGGGGAATCTGCAAACAATAGGCAGGATTCTGAAGTTGACTTTTGGCTAACACATTCATGAATTGGTGGCCTTCACTCCCAACACTTCGTGAAATCAAACAACTGGGCTCTATCAGAGGTAAACAAAAGCTTGGTTTTTATTGTAGTTTGCTTATTTAGTTGAACAAAATATCATTAGTTTTTAATAATATCTTTATTTATTCTTTGTAAATTTCAAACACTTATGCAATGTCTTTTGATCATATCCACCCATCATAAATACCATTGTAATAAACAAAATACAAGGCCGCTTTCGTCAAAGCTTTGCTCCACTGACAGCTGTGAGAGTTTGAAAAGACCGTGAGGCTCCTGGGAGCAAGGGTGAGAACCTCGCGATTCTCTCCAGACTCACAGCAAACATTCCAGGTTCTCGCCAATTTCAAATTGTTGCACAGAGTTGTTCTTACCTAATCCCCAGGAACGTCTCCCATCGGAGCCTCTGTTTAACTGCTAAAATGCATCTCACCAGCTACAGCGCTAGTGGGCTATCTCAAGATAACAGTTACTGCAAAGGAGGCACAATAAAGAAGGATGTTCTGTGGTTCCTGTTACAGACATAAGAAGAAATAAGACACACTAGGCCACCATCAGGGCAGAACTGCTACCATAAGCCCCCTGTGCTGTGGACAGATAACTGGCAGCTGCCAGCAGCCTGGCCGGACACTCATTTTTCTGAGACTTTTGATATAATCTCTCTGTACTAATTTCCTCAACACCATACCACCAACGTCACACTTATTCCGTTTGCTAGAGAAAATAGAACACTGCTACTGTGAGAAAGGAACCAGGAGAGAGGATAGAGCAGATGAGCAGATGAGCATTCTCCCCTTAAGTTTGCATAGTTCTCAGGCAGCCAATTCTGTAATTGAAAGCAGGGCTTTGTGATCCTTTTCCCCAGGCTGTTATTTTTCTAAATAATCCCATAATTAATATTCAACAGGCCATGAATAAACTAATAAGGTAATGCATTGTGCTACAATATGAATATCGACACTAATATTAAATAGTCTATAATGCAAAGTCACTTTGTACATGACCTGGTGAATATGGAATGCCCACAAAACTGAAAGCAGAACTCCATGAAGTAAAGTTGACTTGGCTTTGATGCTATTCTTGTCATTCAATCTGTTTTCGTTAATACTTAAACTGCTAGTGGGTTTCACTAATTGATTCCTCGGTCTCTAATGTGTCTAGGCACTCAGACTAGAGCACAACACGTTAAAGAAACTGGGTTCCCACACAGAGAGCACCTTTCTAGGGAAGAGATCTCCAGTCAGCTCCCCCTGCTCTCTCAGCCGTTCTAACACTTCCACAAGAACTTGGATTGAACCAAACAGCTGTTGAGTCATGAAATTACTCCGAATGGTGTTTATTGGTCAAAGTTTTGGTTTTCACCAGCATCTCCAGGGCTTGACATTGCCGTGATAAAGGGCAGCGAAGGGGGTGGTTGAACTGACCATGTTTTCAAAAGCTGTCTGCCAGCTCTCTCGGTGTCACAAACCTCAGGCCATAGAGCAGATCTCTGAAAACACGGCTCGGTCAGCGGAAGATAGCTAGTTATTCTCTCAGCCAGAAATAATCATTTTAAAACGTTAACAGCAAATTGCCTTGAGAAATGTCCAGGGCACAAGCAGATCCATCCTGAAATCTGCTTAGGGCTGCGAACCCCTGCCATCTTAGAGAGCAGCCCCAACCTCAAGACCCATCGAGCACCTGAAATGTGCCTGGGTGTGATGAACCACTGTGAGTTTTTAATTTCCTTTGTTTTCCATTATTTCCAATTTACCCTTGAAACCTGATGCTCAACTGGGGATTGGAAAATTGGGAAATGTGTTTGAGCATACTGGGATTTATGAGTCTATTTTTTAATAAAATCAAGTACTAAACCCTTCCAATGAAAACGTAGTTTCTCAATGGTGATGTGTGGTATGTCCAGGGTATACCCAGCTTAAAACACTTAAAAATATAAAATTTGTGATTAATAAGTTGCTATGCTGACCTCATATGGAAATGGAAATATTTTGGCAATGTGGAGTCAAATATGGTATGTCACAGTTTGTCAGACATAGTTGCTAGACGACTAAATGGCTTATTCAGCTCACATGAGATGTCTGTTGGGTGGAGCTGACTGGATTTGTCTCCCTTTCCCATCCCCCACACATGCCCAGTAGAACAAAGTCAGTGATGAAGACTCAAAGCTCAGCCATCTCCCAGCTGTCCGACGTCACTGTCGGATCTAGTTCAAGGAAGTGCGAGCTTCCAACTGCTCAGAGCCAGTGCTGAACAAAACCTAGATTCAACCACATCTGCTTGCTTCTTGTTTTATTGGCACCTCACTTTATAAATTTCCATCTTACCTATGTTTCCATTTTCAATTTTTCAAAGTACTTTTCTATGTCAAGCACACATTTCAGACTTAGTAATTCTTTAAAATATCCTGAAAATGTAGTCAACAATTGTCCATGTATGGACTGTGTGATTATCAAAGCCATAGTTAATAATTTTAGAACATATGAAAATAAATGAAGGGAATTTAAGAATGTCTTATTTCATATCTGTCCAATTTAATTTTTTCTCTATATAGAAGCACTGTGTGACAGTAGTTACTATACAATGGAAATTTGCTGTGTTAATAATTGTCTTAATGTTTTAAACCAGTGATTCTCTATGTGACCATAGACTGGGGGTTGATCGACCCTTTCACAGGGGTCACCTAAGACCATCAGAAAACACAGATATTTACATTACAGTTCATAAAATATCAAA
This sequence comes from Neodon shergylaensis, assembly GCA_025134845.1. NCBI lineage: Eukaryota > Metazoa > Chordata > Mammalia > Rodentia > Cricetidae > Neodon > Neodon shergylaensis. Next base: position 51,174,599 of record JABTXL010000002.1, on the reverse strand, counting down.
ATTACAATTATGAAGTAGCTATGAAAATAATTTTATGCTTGGGGCTCACCACAACATGAGGGACTGAATTAAAGGGTCACAGCATTAGGAAGGCTGAGAACCCTTGCTGTAAATACTCATTTCATTTAACCCTCAAAACAATTAGCCATTCTTTATCAACTCCGTGATTCCCTCTGGAGTTTCATATACTGTGTGAAGTACTACTTAATGATCTGATTCAGGTAGAAACCTCAGGAAGAGAAGAAGCCGGGCTTTCCACTGCCTTCAGCCATCACATGTGTACTGTGATGCAGTAAAATGTCTAAGGACAGCCTATGTGTTAATCATAGTCATAAAACCAATAGGAAAACAATGGGAATAGAAAAGAAGCAAAATTCCCAAAGAATCTCAACAATATGGCTGCCTAAGCAAGACCTGCACAATAACACCACCAGCTGACATGCCTTAAAGGGGGAAGCTTCACAGGCCCCACACCTAGACAAAGAGCGGCCAACAGTGGATGCTGAGAGAAGGAGAAGGGGATGTGCCCCTCCATAGGTGATTCAAGCCCAAGTGGCCAGCCCTACACCCATGCGCGTATGAGCAGCACTGAGTAGATTAAGCAGGCAGTATTCATACATACACACTCACACATACGTAACAATAATAAAGAAGAGGTCAAGAATTTGAGGCGTAGGGGGACCAGGAGAAATTGGCAGAGATCAAAGCAAGGTGGGAATGATGAAGCCCACTGGGGCTTGTTCCTGTCCTTCCTTTCTCCCCCCGTTTCCTGGACTGAGGAAGGCAGCCTCTGTCAGAGCTTCCTGCACTGTGTTGTTCTCACGCACCTTAAGTCCAAAGCAGTGGATCCAGCCCACCATAGACTGCAAGCTATGAACTGTGAGCACAATGAAGTCCCCTCCCCTTTCTAAGTTGCTTCTGTGGGAATTTATCACTGTGATAAAAATCTGAAGAACCCAGATAGCCAGCCATGATCCCAGAAACTTTACAGAAACAAGTAACTCCTTACATTTCAATAATTCCTAATATAACATGACATTTATTTATTTATTTATTTTATTCTTTTTATATTTTAATGTTTTTATTTTTAATTATGTTTATGTGTGTGTATCTGTATGTAGATTTATGTCCATATGTGCAAAGGCACATAGAGGCCAGAAAAGGGTGTTGGATCCACTGGAGCTGGAGCAATTAGGTTGGGAGATGCCTAATACAGATTCTGGGAACTGGACTTGGATCTTCTGCAAGGCAGTATGTACACTTACCTGCTAAGATATGTCCCCAAGTTGCCTTTATTATTAGTCTTAATCTCTTAGTGTACCTAAATCATATAGTATACTTTGTCATAGGCATGTGTGTGACAATATAGACATATATGCATTCATACGTGCATATATATATGTGCCTATGACAAAGTATAGTGTATATATACTGCATAAATATACATTTAAATGTAGATGATATCTGTTTATTATATTATACAGTATATTGCATGTTCTTTATATTAAATATGCTTCATATAAATATATAGATAGAGCTAGCTATATACCATCAAGCTTCAGGTACACACTGAAGGTCCTAGGATGTTCCCCCATGCATTAGGCAGAGTTACTGTAAAATCAAACATAGTAAAAAGGAAATAATTTTCTCTAGTATGGGGAAAGTGCTGGTCATGATCATTTCAGCACATTTAACTAGTCAATGAATTTGTGTCTTAATTTCATGAAGTTAGTATAAAACAACCATTGTAGGTTTCTAGTTCTTGACTTTACAATGGGAACTTTTAGCAACTAGAAGCAAAATAAAATAAAATAAAATAAATATATCCTGAAAAATGTTTCACAGTAGAAGGCTAAGATAAGGCAATACTTTTACAGTTACAGCACCATTAAAAACTCAATTATCAAATATGTGGCCCTGTGCTAGTTACTAAACATAGTTGACTGCTGGTGCTATCATATTAAATAATGGTACTTATCATCATACTCAATGGCTATCACTGAGCAACCACTATACTCAAAGTCAGCTTTGGGGCACAGTGTAGAAACCACTACACAAAGGCAAAGTGGGTGGTGCTATTTTTTTTAAGCATACGTGGGCAGCCTATATATGGCAGTTCTGTTGAACTTGTCCATATTGGATTTCATGGTCTAAGTTGACAAACGCTGGTGGGATTTGCCGAAGGAGAATGGTGCTCCAGATTTGCCGAAGGAGAATGGTGCTCCCTCTGCCAGATTCCCATTATTATGTTCAAGATGTACATTGGGTTGTCACCATCAGAAAAAAAAATATAAAGCTAAAGGAAAATTACTGAGGAGATCATCTGTGTAAAAGAAAGACATCTTCCTGGGAGTTCCCATTCAACAAACAATCATTGTGTCTAGAACATAGGTATGTCACTCAAGCACTGAAAACAGACTTCCTGAATATGGGAATATCTTATTTCTTAGATATATCATAAGAAGCACCTCAAACAAGTTACTTAGCTTCCATCAGTCTTGGCTTCCCCTCTTATAAATGGAAAATGTAACAAGGAAATTACACTGAGAACTAAGGAGACTGCACAGTAGCCACCTGTGTTATGGAAATAGTACAGTGAGAGAAAATGATGCTCATTAGTATGTGTGCATGCAAAACTACTGTTCTTTAACTTCCTAGTGTATTACTCTGGGTTGGTATCTCAGTTTTTACATATGATGAATATTTCCTTACCTAAAAGCATCACAGTTTGTTTAGCCAGTGCCCAACTGAAGGACATTTTGGTTCCTTCTGTGAGTAATGCTGCCATTAACATCTGTGCATAGATTTCTGTGGAAATTAAATTGTTCATATAATTTGAGTAAACACACAGCAGTGATTATGAATACAAACAATAGTAGCACAGTAGGTTGTTGACTCAGTGTGATGGTTAATTTGGTTGCTATGGTGTTTTGGACAAGAATGGACTTCATAGGCTCATACATTTGACTACTTGATTTCCCAGTTGGTAGAACTGTTTGGGAAAGATTCAGATATGTGGCCTTGTTGCATGAGATGTATTGCTTGGAGGTAGGCTTTGAGGTTCCAAAGACTTGTACCATTCTGAGTGCCTCTCTATCTTTTGGTTGTATCTCAGTGTGTAAGCTCTCAACTACTGCTCTAGCACCATGAATGCCTGCCTGCTGCCATGCTTCCTGCAATGATGGTTATGGATTCTACCCTCTGAAACTGCAAGTCCCAAGTAAATTCTTTCTTTCATAAATTGGCTCTGAAGAAAGTTGAGTGTCAAAGGCTCACCTTGGAAATGGATCTGTGGCTATGTGGAGAAGAAAAGGAAGGTCAAAGAGCAGCTCAAGGGGCCCTATGCCAGCTGTGACTGCCCTCAGGCCATGGTACTGTAATGCAGGGCCACCTAGAACTACCTAAGCCCCTGATAGTATTTTGTTCTAGCTGATGTTTTCAGAACTGAACGAGTGAAACTGAAGGAATAAATACCATTAAAATTGCCAAGCAGAGGTAGCACAAGCCTTTAATCCCACTACTCAAGAGGTAGAGAAATGAGGATCTCTGTGAATTAAAGGTCAGCCTGGTCAACCACTGTGTTTATCTAAGTTGTCCTATTATCAATCAAAACTCTGGAGTCAAATATTGGTGAAAAAACTGATAGATCAAGAAAGCAGCAGAGGAAGAACCAATTGACCCTCTCTCCACCCTTCCCAGATTGAAAAAGACCATGAAAAATCCAAGTCCCTCCCTTCTCTTTCCTGTATGTCTCTCTCTCCATAGTCCTGGCTCTCTATGGCTAATTCTGGTCAGCTAGTCAATAACTCTACCTCTTGATTTAAGGCTGACTTTATTAACAGTCTCAGAGTGCCAGTGTGATCAAATATGCCACATTTTTCCTTTTTGTCAAAATAAAAGGAAAAGGTTTTGACTCAAACACAGTAAAACTTTATACATGAGAACAATTGTCAGAAATTCTCTAAACAAAAAAAAGATTTTTTAACTCTAACAAAATAAAACTATATACAAAAAGAACAATTATCAAGTAAGAATTCCATTCACAGCATCAGTTCATTTGTATTGGCAAATTTGGAAACAGTACTCTATTATTTATTCTATCTTGATGAATCTAACATTTTATATCTAAACCAATTTCTATCATAACTTATATTATCAGTCTAAAATATCCTTTTAGACATTAAAATATTTCTTAGATGAACAACTTAAACTTTTATGTCTCTCAGCCTTATCAACTTTACATCTCTTTTGTGAGTTTCTTTTCTGAATTTGGCAACAAAGAAAATGATATAACTATTTAGTCTTCAACACATATCAGAGACCCAGGAAAGATAAAATATAACCCAAGTAAATAGGAAGTGCAGAGTAAACAACTTACAAAACTATAGAAATGATAGAGACAGGTAGTTGCCTGGCATCCAAGATTCCTCTGCAATGTTGGGGCATCTGTCTTTGGCCTACAGGCCTAGAATATCTGACAGATTTTTATGTGAAGCCAGAATTTAGAAGTACTATCCTTCCTTGTCTTTGCAAAGTTTCACAATCTTTTTCCTTTATGTCCTACTTGTCGAATTTGGAAAGAATACTGTCAGCAGTCAAGACAAGGACAGTTTCTTACCTACTGACTAACTTTGCCACAATGAAAGCAAACTCCATATAAAGGTTCTTCAATGCCCATCATCTTCTCTGAAGTAGATTGGTGCTTCCAGGAACAGATGTATCTTACTGTCATGAAAACCTTTAGGTTATTAAAACATCTTAAATGCTGAATTCTGTAGATCTCTAAAGTGTTTGAAGACCATCTATCTTTATAATTTTATCTCTTTCTGATCTTGAAAACATACCTAACACAACTACAAACTTGATTATTATAGATGACTAACAACTAACTTGCATTTCTTAATTATCCTAAATAGTTTTCAATAATAGCTTTCAAGGACTAGAACTTTACCTTACATTTTTAAATGAGCTGCATAGGTACAATTCCTTAAACAAGAGTAGAAACGTAAATACAGTATAACAAAAACAACCTCAAATTTGTATCAATGTACAAAAATTCATATCAATGTAAAATATTTGAGACTAGTATCTTTTTAGTTTAAAAATAGATTCAATAATCTACCTTTTATCCTAACATTCCTGCACCCCCCTTTTTTTTCTTTTCAGAAAGAAAGTCCTAAATACTTTGATTTAAATTTTTTCCTGACTATGACCAGTAACAACTTGTAACCAATACCTCTAAACAATGATAAACATCCATAACCCACCAAACTACTAAAAAACACACACCCTACCCTTTGAAAATGTGGGCATCATGTTCTTAAAATTACTTCTTGCTGTAAGGAATCAATGGAATTTTTAGGGAAACCTGAGAAAATTAAGAAATGGCAAAGTCCTGGGAGAGCTAGCTATTGTCCAATCTCAATGAAATGGGAAAGTTTAGGACTTATCTGAAGTCCTGGCTGGAGTAGTCTATGAGGCTTGGCCATCTTAACTAACTACTTTGAAGTTCTCCCAAGCCATTTCTAGTCTAAAGTTGATCTTGGGTGGTATGTGTCAGCTTAGTGGAATTACCACAATATAGGTAGATTTGTCATTGCAGGACCCCATCATCCTCAAAAGTCACTGCCAGGAATGGTCACAGTTCACTGCAGGAAACATAAACATTTTAAATGTCATATGCAGAAGATCCCCCAAGAGATTAAAGAACCACAATCTATTATATGCTTATATAAACTTAGTTCCTAATTACCGGATTCAGACTCAAGCCTGAAATCATGTACAGTAAGCTAGATGAAGCTTATTTCTAAAATTAGTTAGTATTCTATATGACTATTAGTATGATGACAGAAAGTTTAAATATATATAATAATCTTATAAATTTTGAAATAATGTTATAACTTAATAAATGTTTTAAAGAGTCAAAATAAAACCAGAGAATTATGAGATTAGTGGCAATAGAATAGTCCCTTAATTTTTGTTTTTCTTTTGTCACATAACAAGTGGCTTTTCTGATATAAGACAGAGCTTTTGAGTTTTTCTTTAACAAGCATACATGGGCTTAGAGAAGGAGAGAGCCATGCTTCAACTCCAAGCTATCTTTGATTTTTTAGTTGAATTGGGACTACAAAAAGACATTTGTCTTATATATCTGTAGAAAAGAATAAAAACAAATATTTGGGAAGATCTATAAAATTTTATCCTATTAAAAGTGTGCTATAACATTAGGCTAATTTACTCTTTTTCTTGGTACATTTACTCTAGATGATTTGTCCCTCTTCTTCTCATGTCTCATTTGTCCAGTGATCTTCAGATACCTTAGTTGGATGATTTTATCCTCTTCCAAAGACAAAAACAAAACCATATCCCAACCCTAATTTTGAGGAGTTTTCTTTATAGCCGGTTATATCTGATCAAATGAAAGGCATTTGTTAGTCTTGTACATTAGTTTAGAATGGCCATGCTATTTGATAAACTATAGCCTCTCCTAATCAAGGGGTCTCTCCTATTTGAATCTAATCTCTATCAATTTTAATGGTATCCATAGTTTTACTTTCCCTGTGGAAACAAAAGCAAAGCCTCTTCCCCAATGTAACACATATCCTGATTTCCATTCTGGGGTCAATATATCTTTAAAATATGCAGGCTGATTTAATTCAGCAATTTTTCTACGATCTACTGTCTCTCCACAGCAGTCCTTTCTCATTAGCATTTAAAAAAATGTTTTTGGTTTCTTGAGACAGGGTTTCTCTGTGTAACAGTCTAAGCTGTCCTGGAACTAGCTCTTGTAGGCCAGGCTGGCCTCAAACTCTAAGAGATCCACCTGTATCTGCCTCATAAGTGCTGGGATTAAAGACATGTGCCACCACCACCTGTAGCATTTAATAATTTTAAAGTACAGGTATTTCCATAATGGCCATAACGTCTAATAAATGTGTAATTATAGAATCAGCCCCTTCAGAAACCAAGAATTTGCCCATTGAAATCCTGAAAATGTATCTATGTTATGGTATACATACTTTAATTTTCCAAACCCTGCAAAATGAAACATATTGATTTGTCAAATTTCATTTCTTTGAGTACCCTCTGAGTTACTTCCTGCAGGTAATGGAGTTTGGTTATAAAGGAACAAGTAGGACATTTCTTTATAATTTCCTTGTTTCATTATCAAGTGACAGAAAAAACTTCCTTCAAACCTTGCTATACATATGATGTTTCTTGTGAAATTCTGAGGCTTCTAGTACATTTACTACTAATAGCTGATCAATTTCATCATTACCTAATACTAGAAGGCCTGGTAGACCCATTGGAAACTGATATATGTTGTATACAATAGATGATTTCTATTTTTGATTATTTTTGCAATTCAATAAATAACAAAGTTAATTTTGAATAATTTGGAATAAGCTCACTTGTTTTAATATAAAAATCAACTCTTTCTGCATATTGAAAGTCAGTAACTAAGTAACTATATTTAGAGATTCTGGAAATCTAATAATACCATGAGAATATTATATAATTCTGGGTTTTTTTTTAGCTCAATCAGCTCAATCATAAGGGCTTTGAAGCACTTTACTTATTTTTCCTGACATAATCTGACTTTCCTGATTTATCTGCATCAGTATAGAAAGTAGGGACTCAAAAATTGATGTTCCTCATACAATGTGAGGGAAGATCCAAAGAGATATTTTTATAAACTGAAGTCTCATACTTTGGGGATATTTGCTGCTAGTCCCCCAAATTACTACAAACTCTTTGCCAATGTTCATTTTCTACCCATGATGAGCACACTTCAGCATTAGTAACAGGAACTATAATTTCTGTTGGATTCATTCATGATAATTGATGAAGTTTCAATTTTCGTTTCAGAACTAATTTAGAAACCTTATCTGCATGGTCTTTAATGTTTTACTGTGTTTGTGTGGTAAAAGTATCCATTCTAAGATGTGACCTTCTCTCTGCATAAGAATTACTATAGGAGAATGAATAGAAGGTAGTGCAACTAGGGTACAATCAAGTTCTGGATCAAAGTGCTTCACATGTTCATCCTGCAATGTCTCTTCTACCAGAGTCAATTCTCTCTTGGCCTCAGCTGATAATTTTCTTGTAAGAATTAAGTCCTTAGTTCTTGAGTTGTTAATCCAATTGTGGGCCATAGCCAGTTAATATCCCCCAGCAATTTTTGAAAATCATTAAGAGTTTGTATTTAATCTCGCCTGATTTGTACTTTCTGTAGTTGAGTTTTTAATAAACCTATTTTATATCCTAGGTAATTAATAGAATCTTGTGGTGGTCTGAAGTAAAACGGCCCCCAAAAGGAATAGCACTATTAGGAGGTGTGGCCTTGTTGGAGGAATGTGTCACTGTAGAAGCAGGCTTTGAGGCCTTCTTGCTCAAGTTTCCCTCAGTGTGACTCTCAGTAGACTTCCTTTCCCGTACAAAAATGTAGCACTCTTGGCTCCAGCACCATGTCTGCCTGCATGCTGCTGTGATGAGAATGAACTGAACCTCTGAAGGTGTAAGTGAGCCACCTCAATTTCATTCTTTATAAGACATTTATAAGAATGTTTTCTATATAAGACTTGCCAAGGTTATAGTGTCTCTTCACAACAATAAAAAAATCCAAACTCAGACAAATCTCCTCTTTGTATTTTTTCAGGAGCAATTTGTAATGACCAACAAGACAAATTTTCTTGACTTGACCAAACATTTTTTTCTAAGAAAAAAATATCTGAATAAGCTAGTAAGATATCATCCATGTAATGGTAAATTATAAATTGAGGGAACTGTCTATGGATTATTTATAATGGGTGTTGTACAAAATATTGACACAAGGTGGGGCTGTTTAACATCCCTTGTGGAAGAATGTTCCACTGATACTTTTTAACAGGCTGGGAATTATTATAAGTAGGCACTGTGAAGGTGAAGTTTTCTCTATCATGTTCTTGTAAATGTATAGTGAAAAAGTAGTCTTTTAAATAAATCACTCTAATAGACCATCTTTTAGGTAATAAAGACAACAGGGGAATTTCAAGCTGTAAAGAGCCCATTGGCTGGATTACCTTATCAATAGCTCTTAGATCTGTTACCATTCTCCATTTTCCAGATTTCTTTTTAATGAGAAATATAGGAAAATTTCAAGAAATGGTTGATTCTTCAGTATGTTGAGCATCTAGTTGACCCTGTGCCAGGTTTTCTAGTTCCTGCAACTGTTTTGATGTCAAAGGCCATTGTTCTACCCAGACAGTTTTGTCAGTTTACGATTTTAAAGGTAGGACTGTTGGTACCTTTGAAATATCAACAACTGTATGCCCTGCTTATGTACAAATTGAATGATCAGTGACTGTTCTTGATAATACTTTTTAATATTTCTCTCAGAAGCATTCTTTATTTTGTGGTTTGTTTCTAAGATTGGAGAAATGTTAATCTGTAAAGGGCTTGAAATTGGAATAAAAAATGAAAGAATAGCTCACTTAGCTGATATTGACATAATGTTGCTTATAATTGCTATATTTTATCCTTAAACATGTGGTTTGATAACTGTGCCAGATATGAAATTTGACTGATAAGCTACAAGCCGTAGAAAGACTTACTATTGATAAGATACAAGTCTTATAAAGACCTACTAATGAAACTAAGAAAATATTCATACACAGACAAATGAATTTAGAGCATAGCCCACTACACAATTGCATGATGAAATTGAAGAAAAATAGCCCAAGATTATTATAAAACCAACTTTAGTTTATTCAATTACTATAGAAGAACTATCAGTAGATGATGGACACTTTTGAGGTTATACAGAAGTTAACTGGAATCTTGTAGAAAGTTATATTTTAGGAGATTTAAGGAAGCAGTCATTTCATATGGCATGTATTCACCCTACATGAAGCAGATGTTAAATTCCTGTGCAATTCAGAACATTCAAAGCTGCTAAACAACATAAAGCCAAGATATGATCACTGAATTCACGTGGTCTTCACAACTGAGCATGTAGACCGTCACCCAGAAACTAGTCTTGGGAAATATCAATACCTCTAGCCTTATTTTGCTGTTTAATGGCTCAAAATCTTCTTTCTACCATATTCTACTTTGTAACAAGGACTAGTTTCCAATATTGCTATAGCTAAATCTTTCCAGTCTTTGGGAATAATTCTGTTCTGAATTGCCACCTTGTAATCTCATGTCCCATGCTGCACACCAGATGATGTGTTTATCTAAGTTGCCCTATTACCAATAAAAACATGGGAGTCAGACATTGAGGTGAACACCTGATAGAACAAGAAAACAGCAGAGGAAAGACCAGCTTACTCTCTCTCCACACTTTCCAGATTGAAAAGGAGCACAAAAAAAAATCCCTTCTCTTTCCCACGAGTCTCTCTACTCGTAATCCTGTCTTTTCTATGGCTAATTCTGCTCAACTGATTCTACCCAGACTAAAGCTTAACTTTAAGTCTTGAAGTGTCAGTTAATCAAATACCTTGCACTAGTCTACAAAGTAAGTTCTAGAGCAGCCAGAGATACACAGAGAAACCATGTCTTAAAATCCAAAACCCAAACAAATAAGTCATTAAAATTAGAGTGTTTAGGAAGACTACAGACATGCCTGATGCAAATAATTTTTGCTTTGATTTTATTGAATGTTTTAGGGTATCTTTTTCTCCAATCATCACACAGATTGCAGCTTGAGTCATGTTGTTTCTTTACAGTCAAACATTTTCACAAATATTTGGAATTTCTAAAAATAAAAAAGCTATGATAGTTTTTATTTTATTTTAAAATTTTTTCTTAGGCCTATATTTAACCTCATTAAGATAAAGTATTAATATTCCTCCTTTTTTGTTGTTTTACTTCTGTTTTCCCCAATTTGGGGGGGTTTTTAAGATGGAATTTCTGCATGTAGCCCTGGCTATCCTGGAATTCTCTTTGTAGACCAGGCTGGGTCTTGAATTCACAGAGATCTTTTCTCTGCCTCCTGAGTGTGAGCCACCATGACCAGCTTCCTTTTTCTTTCTTTCTTTTTTTTTCTCAACTAAAAACATTTTTACAAATTTTGACTTCTAATATTTTTTAGAAACTTAATTTCAAGCATAGTTTAGATTTGCTCAAAAGGAGATTCATATGCACATCCCACATACTCTTTCACCCAATTCTGCTTATTAACAACCCAATTTGATGTGGTCCAGCTGTGATCTTTATGTAACGAAACTGAATCCTACAATTAACTAAAGTCTACTGTTGGCCACATCCCTTAGTTTTTATTAATGCCTCTTTATGTTCCATGATGCCACATAGGGGAGCACATACTTTCTTTGATCTCTTCTCCTCCTCATGTGGCCTTAGATGTAACCATTGATATGACTTTCAATGCTGTGGAGGAAAGCTGGCTAGAATGTGTCTCCATTAGGGTTCATTTGGGGTTGTCTCATCTGTAGACTTTTGCCATGGTCTTAGAGCATAAGACCACAGAGTCTGGCTATTTTAAGGAGATGCGCTGTTACAAATACATGACACTACAGTTGACATTATGGCCCTCCTCCCTGAGAACATAGACTAGTCACCAAAATTACTTGGACTACTTCTACCAAGGCAATTGTCCTTCTATCTCCCTCTACTTACTTATTCAAATCTTTGTTTATATAAATGTAGACTTTGGATATTTACAGTTTGAATTATAATCCTGAGTTACCTTATTTCGTTTTGATGCCCTTGTCATCCCAGACCAGCCATGAGAAACTCCATTAGAGGAGTCCTAGGTCTTTTGAAATACTCCCATTAGTGCAGAGTTTCCTTTTTTCTTGCTCCTGGGAGCTCCCTTCCATTTTTGAAGCTGCCACAGTGTCCATGTTGATTTTTCACATTTCCTCCCACAATTCTAGATCCAGCAATTTCTCTAGGATCCCAGATTCCTTTGATCAGAGATTTAGATCAGAAGCCAAACTCTGGGATCCAGATGAGCTCATTGCTACTGGAATATTGTCACTTCTATATCCTGTCACCTGGCAGAAGAAGAGATATATGTGTATACACTAACCCAGGACTGTGGATGCATTTTCTAATACTTTTATAGCTAATGTGTGTAAGCTAATATGGATCACACTAGTGCCTTCAACTCCTACCCATTCCTGCATGGTTTACTGTAGCTTCATCTTTGGTGTATCTGTGAGCCCATTTTAAAAGTAAAACTGCCTATACCATCCACCATCCATTTACCCAATTTTTCATATACATTTGTGCATCAGAATCATTGGCCCATGTCTGTGTGAGAAACAGCCTTCCCAAGCTGATTTGGGCATGTTTTTGAGTCTTCTTGCCTTTAAGTGTTACATATATGATTTATTTCATAATTGTCTGGCCATCCCCTTTCATAGTCTCTAAACCTTCTCTAATGTTTTCTCACTTGTTATAATGAAATTAGACCCTCTTTAATCTCTATGCCTGATTTTCCCCAGATACCTAACACATCTATTTTCATTTTTTTCAGACATTAAGGTCCTCTCTGTGCAGTAATGTTTTATAGGCACCGACCAATGTATAAAGTTATGTATTCATCTTGACAGTATTATTTGGCCTTCTCAAAAACAAATTCATTGAGTGGCATCATTCTTTCTTTCACTGAACCTTAGTTACCCCATAGCTCTTTTGTATGTATTGGGTTGATGATGCAAATACATGTGCAGGTGCCCATAGAAACCAGAAAAAGGTGTCATTACAGGTGGTTGTGTGCTGCTCGATATGAGTGCTGGGAACTGAACTTTGGTCCCCCATAAGACCATACATACTCTTAACCACTGATTCGCTCCCCTAAGCCTATAACCAATGGTTTTAATTGTCTGATTTCATTCTGACAAGAATACCCTGTAACTGAAATCACACACTGTAGGAGAAAGCCACTTATTCATCCCAGCCGCCCAGAACCAAAATAACCACACAAAATTGTATTAATTAAAACACTGCTTGACCCATTAGCTCTAGCTTCTGATTCGCTAACTCTTGCATCTTAATTTGGCCCATTTGTATTAATCTGTATATCGCCACATGGTAGTGGCTTACCAGCAAAGATTTGGCATGTCTGACTCTGGCGGCTCCACAGCATCTCTCTGACTCTGCCTCCTTTCTCCCAGCATTCAGCTTAGTTTTTCCCACTTAGCTCTGTTCCCCTATAGCTCTGCTATAGGTCCAAAGCAGTTCCTTTATTAACCAATGATATCCACAGATACAGAGGAGACTCCCACATCAACACACCAAAAAACCTTTAAGAATGGCTTCTTTCTCTTAAAACTTTTCTCTTAAGTTTCCTCTATTTGCTCCCATGGCATGTCAGTTCATTTATTTTTTTAGCGCTAAATAATTATTCTATAATACACACAATATTTAATCACTCATTACTGAAGGGCATCTTGGTTTGTTTTAATTCTTGACACAGAAGAATTGAGTGGCTATAAACATTTATGTTATGTTCGGCATGTAAGTAGTTTTTAAATTTGTTGCAGAAATACTTAAAAGTGACAGTGCTGAATTCCATTGTATGGATATATTTTGCTTCATGAGCAGCTATGAAACCATCTTCTAGAATAGCTAGGCCATCTTTGCATCATACCAGCAGTGTCAATAATGTGTGATGATGTTGCCCCAGCATTTTAAACATTCTGAGGTGGCAGCAGCAACTCACGGTATGAATTTGTGTTTTGAATTCATGTTTCGAATCTGGCAACGATCTTGGTGTTCATGTGGTTGGCTTCCAGGTTTACATCTCCTTCTGTGAAATGTCCCTTTGGATATATTGCCACTTTCTTTTTATTGGGTTGTTTTTGTTCTCATTGTTCAATTTTAAGAGTTCTTTGTGTGTTTGGGTTACATGCTTTATCAGATATGACTTCCACAAGTATTTGCCCTAGTCTGGGGCTTATTAGTGATTTTAATGCAATGGGTTCTTTTGATTTTAAGAAATTACTATTATGATATAAATGTATGTATATGCATGATGTGTGGGGAGAAAATATGCATGTCAAAGTGATTGTGGATTTCAGAGGACAACCTTGTGGGGTCATTTCCAGGGATCGCATTCAGGTTCCCGGGTCTGCATTGTCTGCCCCGAAGATTTTAGTTTTAATGAAGTTTGATTGTCCAGGATTTTTCTCTTAACCCTGTTAAGCTGGTTGTATCGTACAAGACCATCATCACTTTGCCCAGAATCACTTAGATCTTCTCCGTGGTACCCTCCAGCTTGTAGTCTTTAGTTTTACATTTGGGTCTGTGACTCATTTTGTATTATTTCGTAAAAAGGATCAAATCTGTGTCTATCTTCCTTCTTAATTTTTCTTAGTTTTGAGAAATTCATACATATATACAATGAAATATGATCACATCTACCCAGCCCCACACCTCAAACCTCTCACAGCACACTTCCCCAACTTCATATTAATTTGTTTTTTTTTTTTTTTTTTGATAACCCACTAAGTCCAGTTAGTGCTACCATTGTGCCCATGGATGTGCATCTAGGGGAGCATGGGCATCCCATCAGAGTAAATGCATGTCTAGTTGATTCTGGAACATTTATTGAGATAAAGCATCCTTCCTCCATTGCATGACTTTGCTCCTCCATCAAAGCCCAGTCAACAGTTTGGGGACTGTTTCCATTCTTCCACCAGACCTGGTTACCATAGCTTTAAGTATTGTGGCATCCGCTATTGTGTTTCTTTGTTAGTCTGTTGGCTACTTCAAGTCTTTCTTCCTATATACAGTTCAGGTTGCTTGATCTCTACAAAACAGCCTACGAGCAGATTAGAAGACTGTGGTATGGTGGCACATGCCTGTCATCCAGTACTCAGAGTCTGAGGAAGGTGGATTACAACAGTGCATGGACCACCAGAGCAACCTAGTGAGTACTGGGTCAGTATAGGCTACATATCCAGACGCTGTTTTGAAAGAAGAGACAGAGTGCACTTAGGGGAGAGGTAAGGATTGCTTCATGCATAAGTTGTGCAAGGTAAGAACAGTAGATGTCCTCCTGACGTCCTGTCAACATATTAACATTTCTCCACCTGTTTAGATCTCTTTCAATTTCTTTCATTAGACTTTTGTAACTTTATTTCTTTGGGTGGCTCAGGATTTTCACCTTGTCATATATATTTCCTATACCATCTTGAGAAACCTGTGCGTTGTGCAGTTGTTAGATGAAGAATTCTACAAAAATCCACTCGAACAGGTTGATTATAATGCTGCTCAGCTTCATACCACTGCTTCTTTTCTTCCTTCTCATAATTTTGACTAATCAAAACAAAAGTGACCTACCAGAGGACTCCACGTCCTACCATAGAGACACTGGCTTGTCAGTGCTTACTGCTGCTCTGGTCTCAATAGCGAAAGAGTGGTATCTACTGTTCCTACGCATATGCATAGAAAATAAAAACGGATTATATGCACACAGTGGAATTACACTTAGCAGTAAAGAAAAATAAAATGCATAAAAAAATGGATAGATCTGAAAATTATATTAAGTGGGATAACACAGATTCAAAGGGACAAATAATGCATATTTATGTATTACATATTATAATATATATTATATTTATATCACTTGGTATTCTCTTATTATCCTGGATCTACTGTTTTCTATGTCATTCATTTTTAAAAAATTATCAGTCGTTATTGCTTTGAGTATTTCTTCTGTTCCTTTTATAGTCTGCTCTTAGTATTTCAAATGTGTGTATGTCTCTCCATCAGAATATGCTGTATGAAAAAGCTATTTGTTCAACACAACTAAATAAATAAATAAACTACACCTACTTAAAAAGTTATAAATAAATAAATAAATAAATCTTCCCATAGTTCCTGGACATAAAGTCCTGTATTTTTATTCTTTTCCTGATTGGGGATGATTTACTCCTTTCTCAGCTGTGTCTAGTCTAGGATGAGAACACTCCTCATTTCTGTCATGATGGTTTAGAGTTCCAAAATTCCTCTCTCCTCTCTCTTCTCTCCTCTCTCTCTTTCTTCATTCTTTGTTTACTTTTCACATTAAAAACATTAATAGATGAATCATTGTGATTTTTTTATTTCCAGTCTTCTGATGTTTTGTCATTTCAGATGTTTCAGATGTTTTGTTTTGTTGATTTTTTTTGTTGTCATTGTTGCTGTTTTGTTTGGTTTTTGTCTGTTCAGGACGCCTCCTAGTTTTTATTGAAAGCTGGACTTGGTATACTGAGCAAGAACCGAAGTAAATTCGCTGTTAGAAAGACGGTGGATATCTTACGTTGCTGTTCCGAGGCTAGGCTTCACTTCCTGTTTTCCGTGTTCATGGTATCAGAAGCTTGCCTGTCTCCTGGCATCTGTGTTTTTCTCTCCCCAGTGGTCTTTGGGTGACCCTGAGAATTTCTCAGAAATAGAGCTTAGAGTATAGCATCTGCAGCTTCCGTCTTGCCTTGCATCTACACAGTGGTGAGGAGAACTGGGGAACTACATTTTCACCATCTAGTCTCAGACTGTGTCCATAAGCTACAATTATTATAAATATTTCTTGCTATTTCCCCTTCTTCTTTCAGGAGAAGCCTTAAGGTCAGCACATGCTGGAACCAGACAGTTGCCCTTCCTTCTACGTGAGCTAGGTTCTGATGAACTCTCACTAGAGAGCGAGCGTTGGTCATGGAAAACACTCTGGGCATGTTTCAAGTGTTAGCTCACTTTTCCTCGTGCCAAGGACACACGGTGATCTTTCTTGGCTCCTGTCATGAGAACCTGCTGGCATCCTTGCCGTTAAACTTGATGAAGCAGAGCTTCTCCACTCTCTCTTGACCTTCTATAAACTTAGCTTCCTGAAATCCTTCACAGTACCGTCTAGTCTAGGCGAGCCTTTGGGCGTCTCCAATGAGCTCTGCCACAGAGAGAAGATCACAGTTGGCTCTTAGAACTGAAGGTTCAGGTGGGGGGTGGCAGTCCTCCCTGGTGACGCGCTACTCTGACACATCTAAGAAAAGCCACTGGTTTTCTGGTTTTCAGTTTTTCCAGCTACTTCTTTTTTTAATGTCATAACAATAAGAGCGGCAATTTCTATCTTCCTATAAGAGGCGGGCACTGTAACCAGGACATATTTGCATCTTTTTGAACATAACATATTTAAAAGGAGTGACACCGTGGTTACCATCTGGTTGCTAGATTAAAATTTTGTGGTTAGGAAAATATTTTTGAAAGTACGAGGTTAAGCGATCAACCCATAAAACTTTGTGCAAATGGACAAGTGTTCCATGGATAAAAATCCCTTTAGCCATCGGCAGGGCGGTAGCCATAAATCCGTTTTTCTTGCAGGCAATTTTACCCTTTCAGCAGATGAAGGCACAGTTAAAACGAAATCCATCATCTGAGCAAACTCTTTCCCCAGTTACTGAGTTAACTGAGGTGTGGCTAGATTTTCTTAGGAAGACATTCGTCTTCTGAGGGCCAGGGCTAGGGCTTGTGTTCAGCAGTCAAGGCACTTACTGGAATTCAAAATGTAAAAGAGACCAAAAGGGAAATATTTTAGTAATGAAGACAAGTAATACTCTAGGGCAGCAATTGGAGAAAAAAAAGATAAATGAGTGGAGAAAATTTCATGAAGAGCAAAATATCACAGTGTGTTTGAACAAAGACAGAAGAAGCAGCCCCGTGCAGAGCCTGGAACCAGAGGGCGGATCTCCATCGCGCACGTTGTCCACGCTTCCTTAAATTTTGTGCCCACGACAGTGTGCCAACTTCAGCCCAGCCCTGAGAATAAAAGGTCCAGTCATAAGACACTGAAAAACACCTTCAGATGTATGTAATAAAGAGACAATTAAGCCAAGCTTGATACAGGAAGGCTTCCACACAACTGCTTGGAAAGTATTGCCTGCTCCCTTTTCTCTTGTTGTTGGTTGTAAATGATAAAGCTGTTCTTTCACTCAGTAGAACTTTACATATGGTGAAAGGGTTGAAGCGATATGAAACACCTTTGTCTCTAGCATGAGCACACGCACTCACACACACACACACACACACACACACACACA
>JABTXL010000002.1:51145800-51156179 GCA_025134845.1 Neodon shergylaensis | reverse complement strand
AAAGCTGTCTCTTAAGTACCACTGTCTTTTAGGGAAATATCGAGGTATATTTAACAGTATTGTCTGTGTCTATTTTTATCGCTTATATAAATACATACCCTTCCACTGCATACACAGATTAAGACATTCCCCTGCACACTGGGCGCTTTTCAAAAGTGTTAGAGCAGAAGGAATCTGTCTTATCACCGAGGCATTCCAGCATTTCCTTTGATCTCTTTATACATGATCAAAATACACTCAAACGTGAGGGCTGGGACTCGCTGGGTGGTGGTCATGGAGGGGAACAGCTGTTTCCCTACATGCTGATCGGTGGGCCCCAGTACATGCAAGCACCCAGCCCACGGCACTTTCAGGCAGGGATGTTGAGAAGCAAACATCCATGAAGCTTGTTCTCCTGTGAGTCCAGATGATAATCAGGGTGACTTGGCTTTTAATGTTTCCAGAACTTTAATGCCCCTAAACTTTTAAACAGTAATAAGAGGAAGGGTGGGAACCACCTGTGTTTTGAACTTGCAAATTGTACATTGAGTACTTCCAAGCTCATGTATCGAGTCACAGATAGCAAGCTCAACATATATGTTGAATTTAAGCTGCAATTGTTTTTGTTTGTTTGTTTTTGTTTTGCTTTTAAATTGAATGATTAAGGCTCCATGCCAAATTAGAAAGATTCAGGCTGCTCTCAATACTAGCTATTGATTTCATGTACTGAGGCAAATATTCTTTAATATCTTTCTATCACAATTTGCTAATGCCCTGTAACAACAGGCTGTTAGTTTTTAACTTACCAAAATGTTTATCTTAGCCCAGGCTTACCATTATGGAAAAAAAAAGGAGAGAGAGATATTAGTCCAGCATTTGTTATATTGCTTAGACATCTCAACAGGAGAATGTGTCATATAAATTTATCATTTCACAGACACAGATTAGGAAAGAAAGACCCAGCTCCAATATTAAATTTCTTATTTATTTCTTTAGTCGAATCCTTTAAGTGTGCTACTTTTAGGATTTGCTATAAAAATCTTTTAAGCTGATCTAAGGACAAAGTGAAGGAGAAGCTAGCAAGCAGGGCCATGGCCTGAGGCCCCAGGACGCGAGGCATAAATACCAGAAGGAGCCACGTCCACCGGCAGAGGCTTTCTCAGTCCATAAATTACCATCTTGATGTACATTCAATACCAGCACAACCGAGGCACAAGTAATGCAAAGAATTCCTGCGGGTTGCAGAGGCTGAAAGAGGAGCTCAAGCTGGAGTGTCAGTAGCGCCGGCTGGTTTGATCATGGTCCCAAATTCCGGGCAGATACGAGCTTCATTCTTCACATAACTGCATGGTCCAGTGTTGCTTCTCTTCTCATAGATGGGGGAGGCTTTGCCTTACTTTTATTTCTGAGTGGGATCCCGAAAGGACTTCCTAAGTAAAATGTTGGCAGAGAAACAATTCGACCACTAAATGTCCCTGTCATTTCGGCCTTTTCTGTGATTAGAAGCAGATGTTGTTCCGCAGAGATGCTGCAGCCTCTTCTGTCTGTCCACCTACCCGTAGTAGCGGCCCAGCCCCAGCAGGATAAATGTCAAATATGCCTCTTGGCTATTGTGATCCAGCTTGGACACATACATATTCTTGTCTCGATTTCCTGTCACTCATTTTATACAAAGAGTTCCCAAAGGGTTTCAGATTATAAAGTAAAACAGTGAAAATGGGCACATTGATGAAGCATGAGTTTAAACGTTGATTGGAGTATTTTCCTAGAAGTACAATTATCAAATCCAGACAAGCCTAATCAAAAGTCAGTTCACCAGAGAGTGGATCTGAACAGGGTTCTTGACCTATCAGAGGTATAAAAGAAATGGCTGGGCAACATGTGTGTGTGTTCACATACCGTCATGCACACGAGAGGTCAGAAGACACCTTGCAGGAATCAGAACTCACCTTCTGATTTGTGACCCAGGATGGAATTTAGGTCCAGACTTGCTGGTGGTGCTTTCAATCCCAAAAAAATCTCACCAGACCATATGTTTCTTCTCTTAATCCTCCTCCCTGGTGGTCAGATGATCCAACTGAGTATGTATCATCCTTAAATTGATGACACTTCAAGGTTCCGTGTAGATAGCACTACATGGAACATGCTAGTTCTTTTCCTTTGTTTTAGTTACTGAAAATGCTTTCAAAATGTGCACATGCTTCCTTCTTAAGTGTGGCTTGATAATTCCTTACCCAAAGGTGGCTTACTAGAAATATTAATTTTAAAAAAACTTTTTTGAGTAACTTTTTTTGTTTTATTTCTGCCTCAATGATTCTTTGAGAATTTTATTCAATGTGTTTTGTTTACATTCATCCCAAACTCATCCTTGATCTAACCCTGCTTCTATTTCCTCAACTTCAAGTCTGTTTTGTTGTTGTTTTCAATGATTCCTATCTGTACTGCCCATATACTCCCGATGTGGGGCCATCTACAGGGGCATGGTCAACCTACAAAGAGCCATACCTTTAAAGGAAACTTCATTTCCTTCCCCTGGAAGCCATCAATTGTCCATAGAGCCTTAATTATGGAAATTTATTCCCCTTTCAAGATAGAATATTGTGGTGATTTGAATAAGAATGGATCCCCATAAGCTCATACATTCGGATGCTTGATCCTCAGTTTGTGGAACTATTTAGGAAGGATCAGGAGGTGTAGCTTTGCCAGAGGAGGAGTGTCACTGGGGGCGAGCTTTAAGGTTTTAAAAGCTCACAGCCTAGACCTAGCTAGTCCCCTCTCTTTTCCCCCTACTTTTGGATCAAGACACTGGATTCTCAGCTATTTTTGCACCCCATGTCTTCACTTCACTGTTATGGATTCTATCCCTCTGAAACCATAAGCCTAATAAAATATTTTCTTTTATAGGTTGTTTTGGCCATGGTGTTTTGTCAGAGTAGTGGAAATGTACCTAAGACCAATGTTGACCTACTTGATCATGTACATGCTGTGACATTTGCCGTGACATTTGCTGTGACTATGGTAGTTCTGTCATGTCCAGAAGGCAGTGTGGCACCATGGCCATCCTTGAACTCTGGCTCATACCTTCTGCCCACTTTTTTTTAATGATCTGTGAGCCTTGAGGAGAGGGTAGCATAGACGTCCCCTTTGTGTCTGGCTCTCCACTGACTCTCATTCTCTTCACTTGGACCAATTGTGAATTTCTGCATGTGCTAATTGCCCTGGGTGGCATCACCCACAATGGGCTGGACCCTCCCATACCAACCATCAAGCCTACATACAGGCATGCCCATAAGGCTGAGACAAAGACAATGCCTCAACTGAAGTTCCCTGTTTCCCAGTGACTCTATTTGTATCAGGTTGACAAAATCTGACCATCACAGTAGCCCACACCTGGCACTGGGCTTTTTATTTGCACTCTATGGCTTCTGGGAGGGGTATCATCACCTGTGTAGGGTGACTCCAATTAAGTCCTTTAATGAATAATTGTATTCATATGTATATGCATGTATATGAAGCTTATATAAAATATTAGGTTTCCATATGTCTTTTCAACCGTCCTTAGGGTTAATTATCCCTCCTCCTTTCCTCTCCCCACTTAAACCTCTCTCCCCATTGTTTTCTTTTCTTCCTTCACATTACCTATGTTTTCTTTTGCTTTTTTCTTGTCTTCCTTTCTTTTTTTGGTTACCTAAGCATGATTTAGTGGCACTTCCAATTATTATTGCTGTCATCAATACCATCATTCAAAAATGTTGATGCTTATGTGAATGATATTACCATAACTCCTTTTTTTTTGGTTTTTCAAGACAGGGTTTCTCTGTAGTTTTTTGGAGCCTGTCCTAGAACTAGCTCTTGTAGACCAGGCTGGTCTCGAACTCACAGAGATCCGCCTGCCTCTGCCTCCCAAGTGCTGGGATTAAAGGCGTGCGCCACCACCGCCCGGCTCTTACCATAACTCCTTTACGTGTTGTGGTGGTTTGAATAAAATGGTCCCCGTAGGTTTATGGATTCAAACTGAGGAATGGCACTATTAGAGAGGAATAGGAGTCTTGGGGGAAGTGTGTAACTGGGGTGGAATTTTAAGCTTCAAAAGCCATGCCAAGCCAAGAGTCTCTATCTTCCTTCTGCCTACAGATTGGAATGTAGACTTCTCAGCTACTTCTCCAGCACCATGTCTGCCTGTGTGCCACCATGCTTCCCCCATGACAACAGACTAGACCTCTGAAACTATAAACTGGCCCTAATTAAATGGTCTCTTTTATAAAAGTTGCCATGACCATGGTGTCTCTTCACAGCACTGACTAAGACACAGGTATACTACATTTTATAATGAAAAAAAAAATCCCAAGTACTTTCTCTTATGAGCAGCACAATTCTTCATGTGGTACCTAAGGTGAAATGAGCATGCTACTTAGCTTTGATCACTTCAGTTTCATTTTATCCAATAAATGACATAGGTGGCATATCCTTCTTGTCAAAAATGAGTCATAGACTGTATAGTTACTCAGCCAAAGCTCACAAGGGAAAGGGTGATAGCTCTGAGCCCTCCAAAGCCAACCTTTCCAGCTAGCTGCCTAGTCTCCATCCTCTACCTGACTGTGATGTCTGCTGTTGACGTTCCCATGCTCAGTCATAAGTGACTAACTGGGCCTTGTTAGCAGGTGTACATAGGGTATCTTCCACAGTGCCCAGTAGGTGCAAGCCTCTCGGCCATATTCATATCTGCTAAATAAATAAAATGTATATCCACTGAGCATCCCAAATGGATACAGCCTAAAGTCTCAGAAATGGCGCTTGCTCAAGTCAAATTTGATTTTCTTATTCCTGATATTTGTTTCTAATCATAATTATTTTAAACTAACTTGAGCAAGGTTTGAGTATTCCTCCTAATGTTTTTGGTTGCCTTGGTACTCCTTACAGCCTGGAGCATTCATATGAAACACCAGAGCAAGTAGCACCAAGCCTTTGTCTATAGCTTTGGATTTCAAATTTCTCTGTCACTCTGCCTCCCAACCTCACCCCATGCCAAAGTCACCAAACAAAGATAGAGAGAGAAATCTTCATGTGAACAGTTGTTTTGTTTTTATTGGAAAATGAAGAATAGAATTGCAATGCAGGACACACTTGCTCTGGCCAGGACAGCCTCTGGCCTTTCTGGGGCACAAAAACAAGGCCAGAAGACTGGAGTTCTATTTTAGGTAAGAAATGCTACAGGAAGTATTTGAAAGGCTGGCACTTAGCACTTGCTTGAGAGCTGACATGCTCTGGCTGATGGGTGGGTACAGAGTGGCACTAACTAAATGAACTAGTTAGAGCTACAGCAGGCTGTTTAGTTGTGTTGGTTTTGTAAGATGGCATGTCAAGTAAGTGTCCTTGTCTAAGTGACTCACTGTCTTTGTGTTTCAAAGCTGTCTTTGCATGACGTACTAAGTGAGATGTGGTTTGGAAAAGTGTCTTGTGGAAGTTTCTGGACTGAGCCAATCACACAGCACAGGTTTCTTCTCCAACCTGTGACAGCCAGCCTCCCCACAAAGCCCCTATCCACACCACATCCCCGCAACACACCAGACCCTGACACCTGTGATGCCATCTTGAAGCTGACAGTTTTCACATTAGCTATGACGGGCT
Source organism: Neodon shergylaensis (assembly GCA_025134845.1). NCBI lineage: Eukaryota > Metazoa > Chordata > Mammalia > Rodentia > Cricetidae > Neodon > Neodon shergylaensis. Next base: position 51,150,572 of record JABTXL010000002.1, on the reverse strand, counting down.
TGGCAACTCTTCTTAAATCTAAAGAGTTGGGTATTTGAGGACAAGAATGGAAAGGAAGTGTGAGGCACACACATGGTAGCTTCCTTGTGCTCTGGGTCTAAAAGAGGGAAACTATTTCATTCAAAAATGTTATTACTGCAATGTAAATATTAGTTGGAGTCATCCCAAGTCTTAAGATTTAGTTTAGATTGGCTCCAAACCCTGTCGGTGTCTTTAGTCCCTCTAGATTTGTGAGAATCCTTGGTGCTTTGTTTTTCTAAGAAAGGCTCTCATACTGAAGTGCTAGCTGACCTCCAACTCTTAATCCTCCTGTCCCAGTTTCCAGAATGCTGGGGTTATAGCTGTGAACTACTAGTAACTACCCAAGAACCCCTAATCTCTCACACTCCTCTTACTGCTAGCAAGAGGTTGATTAGGTTTCACAGGTGACCTTGATGAAGATAAGGAGTTACATTGCTGCAGCATTCGGTGGCTAATTTGACTATTAGTAAATCCTCTGGCACCTATAATACTATCCCATGGGAGGGAAAAGCTGAGGCCAAAGGGCCATGAGTTTGAGGCCAGCATGGGACTACCTAATAAGTCCAAGGCCAAAACAATGAAATCATCTCAAAAACCCCCGAAGGTATGTTAAGTTCCCTTGACCACTTCTGTTGACAGAAGATGCAGGGTCCTACTAGTAGCTCATCCACTCTCTTGTCTCATTCAGTCCACACTCTCTTCTAGTCTCATTCCCTTTTCCAGTAGCATCTTTACCACCCATCCTTAATGGTGGTCCTGGTGGCCTTGGCATCGGTCTGTGCTCTCCTTTCCCACAAAGGAAATGACTCCTCAAGGTGTTTTCCTAATCCAGAAGTGGCTCTTTCAACCACTAAAATACCCTTTTTCCTCTATGCTTTACCATCAACTGTTCATCCACTCACCCCTGCTGGCCCTAGGTAGGCATGGCCACCGCTTCCTTCCTTGCAGAGACAGATCTTCAGACTTCTGCTCCACACATGGGTGAGAATATGAGAAACTTCGTGTTGGGAAAGGCTAAGATATCTAGTGAAAGTTCTTCGATGGCCAGAGAGAGTTCTTTTTTTCATTTTGTTAGAAAACCAGAAATGTATTGGCTGTGTTTTCAGGTAAAAATACTCCCTATGCAGAACTATATTTCAATAGGTATAGTCATAGCAAGTGCCATAATGAAGCAGGGCTATAGAAATTACCTTGCATATATGGGCATTGACATATATATAGTTCTATACAGATTTTAGAGGTGATATAACTATATTATTATATCATCTTTTATCATTATTATATTTTACATATAAAGATACATAAAATTATGTGGTTATCTAGTAAAGCTAATTCATAACAGTACACAAAATATAAAATACATAAATACTCATATATCAAATTATGTACACGAAATCATACACATATTCATCTTGGTTTCAATCTTATGGACCAAGTGTATGTATGTGCACTGTGTATATCCGCATGAGTCTATCATCTGCCTATGATGTATTGTTAATCGACACTTTCCAGTGTGTTCTCTTTCCTGTCAGGTTCCTTATACATGCAAGATTTCCACTACCCCTAGCCTTTTCTATGTTTATTCGTGACTCCAGAGGTGCCAGGATGAAGCAGAGGCAAATCCAGCACTGAGTCACTGTCGCTTAAACCTGATGTTTCTGTTCTAACGGTCAGTCTCTGCATCATGGAGAGACACAGCAGAAACTCTGGGATTTATCAAAATCAAATATTCAGCTCAGAAATGAAACTCAGATCCATCTGACCTTGTGCTTTTGACTCGCTACACGGCAGAGAGCTCTGTCCTTCCTTGGGTAGTGAGAAGATGATTTTCCTCTGGTGTCAGGCCAGTCCCCCTTTGTCATATCGATTATGCTCACGCCCATGTGGGTCATCATGCCCCCCCCCGTGGCAGGTTAGGTACCTGAAGAGTGTGACATCATAGTTTTCCACCTTCCATCCTTTTGAAAGCTCTAATATTATCACTGTAAATGTGATTATACAAAGCTATGAATTTCTCACTTAATCCATTTTAAATCCCTTTGACATATGACCAGGAGTTGGAAATACATAAATGTTAAATTTTATGTTTTCTTCCATGTTACCATACCCTGCTATTCTATTCTAAACTGTCATGTCACCCAATCAAAGGAAAACGGGCAATAAAGCTTAGGATGTCCAAGGAACATTCCTTTCTGGCTTGGGTTTACCGATTTTAATAGGATGTAGTCAGAATGATGAAATTTGGGAGTTTTCAAAAACAGCAGTGAAGGGTAGGGGACGAACTCATCTCAGGTACCTTTGTTCCCCCCAGAATCTCTCTCTCTTTGATGTCTGTCTCTTTCCATGTGTCCCTTGGCCAGGAACCTGTCTCTGCGATGCCATCTCATGCCCTTCTGTGTGTTTCATAATTTCAACTAGCTCTCACTCTTCAAGGCCGCTTACCCGGGAAGAAGAGAGAGCATGTTTCCATGGAGACGGCAGCATTGCCTAACAGAGGACTAACACTGCTTCCATAGAACCGTTTTACTCCAGCCGCTGAGGTTGGCTATTAGCTGACCAACATCTTGTGGCTAGAGAGAAACTCGTGGCGTTTGCTTCAGTTTCTGAGGAAGTGGGATGAGTGTCTTTGAAACTTGAAGGGCTCCCACCTCAGAGCTGGTTTCCGCTTTTACAGACGTACGTTTTCTCTTAGCATGCTTTCTAGTCTGCAACATAGCAGCAACCAAACCCTGCGAGGGACTCTACTGGGGTGCTGACTCATCCAAGAAATGAGGTCATTCTCACCCAGCCCACAGAGCACTGTTAATCAGTAGCTACTAGCAACAAGTTTTACAGTGCCAGTAGCTTCCAAAATGACCTTAAAATGTCAATATGGCAGGGCGCCTTAAAAAAGGCGGGGGGAGGCTTTAATGCAGGATGTATGCAGCACCCTGTGGTTTCCAGAAAATGAAAAAGTACTTCCTGAAGGGATGATCTGGGAGGCGCAGAAGCCAGCCTGAAGGATGGGTGACCCTGGAGTGACAGCGCTACTCAGCTGCCAGCGAAGGACGATGGGAACCCAGGAGCTAGCATGCTGATCTGTGGAAATAAGTGGAAAATCAATTCCCAGGGAAGAATCGATAGAGCTTCACTATAGAATTCCAGTCAAGGAATGCGAAAGGAATTCAGGAATCACAGCTGCTATTAGGACCCATGGCAATCACTGTCACATACCCATGGCCTTTCATCCACCCAGTGTGCCCTCACTGGCCACCAGACCCATGCATATCGCCCCCTCCCACTGGCCTACCATCCCAAGATGCACACTGACTGGCTGTGATGACATCACAGCTTCTATGCCTGTGTGTACAGGAACCCTGGTCCCCACTTCCGAGTGCTGACGGCTGCCAGTGAGGATGGCTGCTACAGCAAGTGCACAAGTAAACCAGGAGAAAGGAAGCACATGTGTCTGAGGGCCATCATGTGGACTAGGCCGGTGAAAACCAGGCCCAGAGAAATGAGAGAAATAGCCTGAGGTGAGCTGAGGTTGCCCAAGTCATCCTGAACCTAGTCCCATTGATCCACTGGAATTCTCTTAGAAGACATACGTTTTTAAAAGAAAACTGCCAGTTTTCCACATAGAGCCCACAGAACTTTTAGATCCTAGGGCAGAGGGCTTTCCATGTACAGAGTCTTGTGCACCAGCCCTGTAGCGACTGTGGAGTGGCCCAGACTCCCCCAAACAGATGGAATCAATGCAGACTCGATGGCCCACAACCCATGATCCAGATGGTGTGGGTAAATCATTCTAGAAATCTAGTTGCAACAAAGAATAAAATATGAAAGCCAGTCTCAGAATCCACTGTAGAGAGTCAGAAAATCTGGGTAATCGGTAGAGAGAACAAGCCCCTCTCAGGGAGGGTGCATTGTCTTGGGGTTTCTGTTTCTGTGATAAATAGCATGACCAACTGGTGAAGGAAAGGGTTTATTTTAGCTTAAAACAAAACAAGTCCATTACTGAAGGAGGCCAGGACAAGATCTCAGGGCAGGGATCTTGAGACATGATCTGAAGCAGAGGCTATGGAGGAGTGTTGCTTACGGACTTGCTCCCCATGGCTTGCTCCGCCTGCTTTTTTATACCATCCAAAACTATCAGTCCAGGAGAGTAACCAAACACCGTAATCTGGGCCCTCTCGTATCAATCATCAGTGAAGAAAATGCCTAACAGGCTTGCCCACAGACAAGTGTGTGTGTGTGCATCTGTGTATGTGTGTGGGTGTGTGTATATGTGTGTGTGTGGGGGTGTGTGTGTGTGTGTAAGTGACACATGTCAGATAATTGCTGGCAGCACTAAGATTCTAATCACAGTCTTGGGCCCACAACCTCTATCCCTGTCCATGATCACTGAGCTAAGTTCAAAGGGACAATGTCAAGCAGAGAAGACTCTAACTGTGCTTGAGAAGCGGCATCTTTCCTGCATGGCATTTGCTGTGGGTTCTTTGTCCCCAGTAAGAACTGGGCACTTGGGGGTGCATTATGTCACTAACAAAACTTTCTGGACCATTACCACAGGACTTGGAGTCTTACTTTGTCTGACCAAATGTACCCGATTTCAGCTCCTCCACTCATCTGAAGAACATTCACAAGGAAGATTTGTGCACACTTGAAAGGAGAGTTGACAGAGCCCTGAAGTCCATTGTGCATGCTTAGCACTTCACACACACACACACGCACACCCTCCACACACACACGCACACCCTCCACACACACAC
>JABTXL010000002.1:51131246-51145790 GCA_025134845.1 Neodon shergylaensis | reverse complement strand
CACACGCACACCCTCCACACACACACGCACACCCTCCACACACACACACGCACACCTGTGCCCCCTCCCCACATACACACTGGGCCTCTCTTCCGAGTTTGCCAGTATGTTCTGGTTCTGTGCATCTCCCAGGAATGCAGAACAGAGACCCTGCATCCAAGTTTGCCTTCCTACGGCTGTGACAAACTCCATGACTGAAAGCAACCTGGGGAGGAGTCTCTTTGGCTCAAACTTTCAGATCACATGGCATCAGTGAGGGAATCAGGCTGGAGCTCAAGCAGAAACTGCAGCAGAAGCCAGGGAAGAATACAACTCCACGGCTCGCCCTCCTAGCCTCATGCTCAGCCACCTTCCTTACACAGTCAAGGCCTACCAGCCTGGGGCTGGCGCTGCCCACAGCGGTTCTCCCACATCAACCATTAACCATGACAATGCTCCACAGACATTTCCCCAAGCCAGGGCAAACCCTCCCATAACTTTGGGATGCTTTAAATCAACAGCTGAAGCTGAGTAAGAGATCATGTTCACAGCCAAATCTCCACAACGGAGGGCAGGGGTAGTATACAAAACTCTAATAGCCCTCTTAACATTCACAAAGTTGGACCTTGTTCTTCGTAAAGCTCACCTTGTCCTCTATATGTGCAGGTAGGTAGGTACATTGATATGATATGATATGATATGCAGGAAAGGGTGGAAATAAGAAAGGAAATTTTATATATAGATATGTGTGTGTGTTGGTTTAATTTGGATTTCAGAAAATAGTCTAATATTGATATCCAAGTTTCCCAGGACCACCATAAAAATTACCAAAGAACAGAGGTCTTAAAAAAAATTACAATTGATTTTCTTCTAATTTAGAGAGAAAGAAGGATGAGATCAAGGTGTCAGTGCAGAGCAATGCTGGCTTCTCCTGAAGCCTCTCCTGTCTTGTACACGTACAAGTACATGCCGCCTTCCTGCCAAGCCTCACGTGGTCTTTCCTCCCCAAGTGTCTGAGCCTTATGCTTTATATATATATATATATATATATATATATATATATATATATATATATAAAAACACAGTCAGTGGAGTAGAGGTCACTCCAATGGCCTCACTTCACCTTCATTTTCTCTTTAAAGAGCTTTTCTTTCAATGTAGTCACTTTCCAAAATACTGGAATTAGTTCTTCACGTGTGGATTTTAAGGGACGCCACTCAGCCGGCAGCAGCGGTTGCTCAGGGCAGTAGTTTACTTCTTGCTGCCGTGATGAACCCTGGGACCAAAGTCAGCTTGATAGGGAAAGGGCTTATTTTGCCTACACATCGTGATCACAGGCCACCATTGAGGAAAGTCAGTCCAGGAACTGAAGCAGCAGGAGAGGCAGGAACCGTGGAGGAAGCTGTTTACCAGCTTGCTCTTCTACGGCCTCAGCTTTCTCACACACCCAGGACCACCTGCGCAGGGGTGGCAACTCTGTGGTTGCCACCTGATAAACAGATACAAGCAGCCCTCAGAACCAAGGTGACTGGCATGTAGCGGGCACTCACTGTGTGCTTCCAGGCATGAACGTAGGCACAGAATTACAGTACCACATTTATCTGCCATGTGTGATGAGGAGATGAAGCGATCCCGAGCTTCAGAACTCTCCGTGGCGTGCATCTGTAACCACGGAGCCTTTGAGAGTTATAGGGACAGACAGGTGTCAGAGGAGAAACTCAAACAAACAAACAAACCTGCTCATCTTCACTAGCCATCAGAGAGAGGCAAAATCAACAACACAATGTGACATCATCTCTTCCTCCAGGTAGGGTAGCCAGTATGAAAAAGACAAAATGCTGGGCACGGTCGCACATGCTTAGATTCCCGGCATGGGGAGGATCAGGCAGGAGGGTCATGATTTTTCTGATCAGCCTGGAGTATGTCGTGGGATTCTACATGAACGTTAAAAACAAAAAGCAATGCGAGGATGTGGAGCTAAAGGAAGTCTCCTGAGCTGTGGGCGGAGCCACTGGACAGAAATGCAGTTCTCAAGACTGTCAGCGCCACAGCTCTTCTGAGAGGTACACAAAGGGAACGCTATCGGCCTATCAGAGAGACCCCTGCGCATCAATGTTTCTCAGACACTACTCACAACACCAAGGATTTGGAACCCACCCGGACGCCCATCAGTGAGTGAAGAGATGAAGAGACCATGGCACCCAAAACAGAATACCTTACCATTTACAAAACAGTGAAATCCAACTGGAGGGCCTTGTGCTAAGTGAGATCAAGTCAGATGCAAAACGACAAGTACTAAATATAATACTGCATATTCCTCCTCATATGTGGATTTTGAAAAAGCAAATATCATTTATAAGGGTAATTAATAGGGGTGGGGACGGTGGGACAGTGGGAGGCCAGCTAAAGTCAACAGTGAATTGTAGTATATTTTGTGACACCAAGCAAAGGTGGGGAGATGGGTATTGTCACCCCGATTGATCAGCACACGTTTTACACACAAATTGGGATACCCCACTGCACAGTCTGATATGTTCAGTTATTACAGGCTAACCAGACGGTTTAAGATGGTCTAGGAGACAGTAATGTTAACTACCCGGACTTGGCCACCGTACATTCTGCATTCACTACAAATTATGACAATTTACTACCTACGCTTGTACAATCAAAAGGAGTGTTCCAAAGACTAAAGCCAAGACCATGCCTTACATAAGCTGGATGTTAAAAACTCAATGCAGGCGGCTCAGGACCACCTGTGTTGACTCCCTCTACCTTCTCCCTGGAACAAAGGTTTTGAAAACTCCTTAAGAAAACTCAGTCATACTAAATGGATAAGGAAGAGAGGAGTCACAACTATGGGGTAGCTCTCTGCATTTTTAAATGTCTCCCCCACAGATTAATCCACTGTGAGATTAAAATGTTCCCTCGGTTTACAGATCTTTGTCACCTGATTATCTGGCGACTGTCACGGCCCCTCATTGCTTCCCCCTGCAGCAGAGGGTCTCAGTGAAAACATTTGTTTCTCTTTTGTCCCCTTTAAATATTATAGGGCGGGGGGGACTCTTTACACGGACAGCCAGTGTGTCACACTTTCTTCCTTCTGGGACTGCATCTGTGCCAAGTAAAACCCCTTTATACTCTGTCGCTGATGGTGACCCAGACAAGCTGCCTTTGAACGGTGTCACACCCCAAGCTAGAGTCTCCCCCAGCTTAAGGCCAACACTCGGGCGGGCACAGTATTTTCAGCTCCGTGGCAGTTTGGTAACAAAGCGACCGTAAATAATTCCCGTGTGAAGTGTTCCAGTTTTCATCAGGAGTTTTGACTGAGCACAAAGGCATTTTAGAAGCAAAGCCCCATTACTGTCTGCGGAACAATGCAGGCCTGCGGTAGGTCTATTTGAGACAAGATTTTACAGCTATGTCATAAAACATATCTGAGTAAAAACACATGCTTTCTTGATCATTAAGATTTTTTCCAAAAGAAGGGGCCAAACTTCACAATACAGCAGAATCTCGGGTTTGCTTTGATTCCTGTAATGAATGCCCAAACAAACCCTGGACTCGTGGGTTCTAACACAAAAAAATTAACCATTCCTGAAACACCAGAGGCCTTTCGCTGAAGTACCCAAGCAATTTGCCCTCCTTTCCTGCTCAGTCTGGAGTGAAACACAGGGGTGAACTGAGCCCCACTCAGACTAAATGCAGGTTCTTGCTCTGGGAGTCAGCGCCTACCGTCCATCCCAAGTCTAAGACAGACAAGATTGTCTTCAAAATAATAATGGGGCATGAAAGAGTCAGGCAGAAAAGCAACTTCTGCCTGTCAGGTAAGAAAAACATTAGCAAGAATTCCTTCCTAAAAATTTCTTAGATTAAATACATTCCTAAGTTTGCCAAGATTTCAACACGTGATACGTTAGCTATAGCTGCGCTGGCGAGGATTAGCTCTGTCAACTTATTTACCCAGCACAAATGTGAGCCCTGCCCTGTGGTCTGCCCATCCTGCCTCCTCCCGTGCTAGCAACCACTCATCTCTCATCCATTTCCACATGTCTGATGTTGGAGATTCCACTTAGGAGTGGGATGATGACGTCGTTTCCCTCGACTAGTCTCATGCTTTGGTTTATTTTTCAATAACATACAAAGCAATAGGTTTCACTACAGCATATGTTTTCATACACAGCTTATTTTGGCTCTTCTTCCTCCTTTCTCTTCTCTGTTCCTCCCCCTCCCGCAAACCCCTGCACCCTTCCCTGCCCAGAAGTCTCCTTCCTCTTTTCATGGCCCCATGTCCTGTGACCCTTCCCCCTCCCTCAAAATCCCCCCCAAATACTCTTGGTAGCTTGCTGACCTACACACACACACACAAATACAAGTACACAAAAAATCCACAAGAGGAAATGTGTACATATTAAAAGCTAGGACCCACACGAGTGAGAACACAGAGTGCTTGCATTTCTGAGTCTGGCTTATCTTGTTTAGGATGATAATTTCTGAATCCATCCATTTTCTTACATATATTATAATTTGATTTTCCCTTACCACTGAATAAAATTCTGCTGTGCACGTGTTTCACATTTCTTTATCCAGTCATCCGTTGATGAATGAGCAGGGCGATTACATTTCTTGGCTACTGGGAACAGAACAACAGTAAAAATGGGTGCACACTCTACAAAGCGTCTGTACGGCAGGGGAAAGTACCAGTGGAGCAAATGCACAGCCTGAAGAACAATTGAAAGTCTTTGCAAGCCATACTTCCTACAGCGACTTCACATTCTGAGTATAAAAGGAGCTACAAACACTACGTACCTGAGAAATAAAACTGTCAGTCAATACTAGGCTGATGAACTGAAGGGTAATTTTTCCTTTATACCAACACATCATGCCGTAACTCTTAAATTTATATGCACAGAAAGGAAAGTGGCCATATTCAGCGCGCACCTAGGCTTCAAATCTCGGATGCCTGACCTGAGTGAGCTTGGGGCACATAGCAGTCATTCTCTGTCTGAGTTTATTCCCATTGCTTTATTGTGAAAAGCATTTGCTGGATCCAACAGCCAAAGCGAACTATGCAATGCTTCCAAATGCCATGTAGGTGGTTGGCCTCTGTGTCCTCCACACTCGTCGCAGACCTGCCACCTCCTCACACACACTGTTGGTGGCCCCTGGCCTCGGCACAGCCTGCTGCTGTGAAGGGATATGTGCTCTCCAGGTAACTTCATCCCTGAGCAGGCTCCTAGTAACCACTATCCTCATCCATAGTCTAGCTTTGGCAGCAGCGTTTCAGATTTGGAAAAGTACTGGGAATAACCGTAGGACTCAGTAACTCCCTTAGGCAGAGTGTTTTTAATGCTACTTGGCTTATCCCAGGTTCTTAAGTTACATTCCTTCCCGGTGTGCTTTTCTGGCCGTGGGTGGCCTGGGTAAGTCACCCAGCTCTCCGTGGCACATAGTGACCTCCGCCGTAGCTGGTCTTTGCTTCACTTTTGGCTGTGATTGAGGGAGGTGGAGAGCTCCCTTCAAGTAGCAAGGAACAAACAGGCTAGTTTGGGATTTCAGAGTATTAAACACATTCCTACAATGAAACTCAGAGTCTGTGGCCCGCTCACATTTCACCTAAGAGACCAACCAAAGATCCTGATAACTTTTCTGAATACCCAGCACACACACGCACACAGAGCAAGAAAGAGCAATTAACAAATCACGCTCCTCGATTACATAAATAAGCTTCTCAAATAAAAAAAAAAGTATATGCCTTTATTACTAACCATTAGTAAACAAAGCTATGTCCAGCAATACATTATATATTTATACAATCTCAAGACAACAATGAACATCTAGGGTAATCACAAAACGTTACCTAGCTTTGTAATTCAAACAATAAATATTGATGTAGGCTAAGCTAGAAGTGATGCCACGCCCCTAGTGATGCCACGCCCCTAGTGATGTTACTCCCCTTTAAAAGCTGTACGGACAATGAGGACTACTGAGACCTCAAGAACAATGGCAATGGGTTTTTGATCCTACTGCACCTATTGGCTTTGTGGGAACCTAGGCAGTTTGGATGATCACCTTACTAGACCTGGATGGAGGTGGGTGGTCCTTGGACTTTCCACAGGGCAGGGAACCCTGACTGCTCTTTGGGCTTACGAGGGAGGGGGACTTGATTGGGGCAGGGGGAGGGAAAGGGGAGGCGGAGGTGGGGAAGAGACAGAAATCTTTAATAAAAAAAAATAAAATTAAAAAAAATCTTTGTTGATACATACAACAGATCTCCACTTGAATCTCTGTCTCTCATGATGCAAGCACTCAATTCAAAATAGATGACACACCCTTAAATTTAAATTTCCTTTCTTAAAATGCATTCATTTATCAATGTGTTTGCATGTTTGTAGGTGTGGTGATCATGTGTGTGTATGTGTATGACTACAGTGTACATGAGGGGGTTTCTCACACACTGTGTGTACATACAACCCCAAATACAGAAGCAGACTTCAAGAAACTGATCCTTCAATAGCTGTGCCATCCAATTTGTTAAAGAGTGTGGTATGACACAATACAAAATATTCTTTGCTATATAATATCAGCAGTGTACATTATTAAAATGAGATATAATTTTACTGTCCCATAATTCATGTCAATATCTCAAATTTTGCCCAAAGGTAAATGGATCGCAAAATAAAATCAAGTCACAAACCCGGGAAAGGGATTGGTAAGGAGGAGGTGTGATTGGTAAGGGTGGGAAGGAAATAAAATGGGGGGACAAAAGTAATCATAATATATTATACATACATATGAATTGTCAAACAACAAAATTTATAATCAATAAAAAAGAAAAGAGAAAAAAAAAGCTGTACGGGTTTCACACGCCAGTCAGATGAACTAAAATAGAGGCAGTAAGGCCCACGGAAATTATGTGACCACTCCAGGGTCTCAAGTTGCAAGCAGCTGACCTTGGAACTGACCATAAACGCAGTTTCACAGTCTAAAATGAGACCATGCACACAATGTCCAGCAAAGAGGAGATGCTCAAGGTGTGCTTGCTGCTGGCTCTTAAACTAAAAGCTCAGGAAGGATGGTTACTGCTGCTAAATTTAGGGAACTGACTGTTTTGGTCCCTTTGTGAAGAAATTGAATATTCAACTTGTTTCAATTGGACATCATTTGACCTCCACCCGCATTTGCTGGCTTCCTGCTTTTCGTTGTTTCTCTGAGATCGTGGACTTGCAGGTCCATCCATGGCAAAAATATTTTAACGTATAAGACATTTTGTCAGGGGATGAGGGGGAGCAAGGTGAGCTCTTTGGGGGAGTTAGATGAAGAATGGGACACCCTGGTTCCTGGATATGCCCAGTCTTCATCTCCCTCGTATAAATTTGATGGTGGAAACTTTGTGATGTTGGTGACTGTCTTCGTGACTTTTTTCTGTTGCTGTGATGAGACACCAAGGCAACTTATAAAAAGCGTTTCAGACCGGGCGGTGGTGGTGCACGCCTTTAATCCCAGCACTCGGGAGGCAGAGGCAGGTGGATCTCTGTGAGTTCGAGGCCAGCCTGGTCTAGAAGAGCGAGTTCCAGGACAGGAACCAAAAAAGCTACGGAGAAACCCTGTCTTGAAAATCAAAAAATAAATAAATAAAATAAAATAAAAATAAAAGCATTTCATTCGGGGCTTGCAGTTTCAAAGGGTTAGGGTCCATGATGGCAGAGCAAAGATGTAACAATCTACAAGTAGGGGACAGCAAAAAGGTTTCTCCAGGTCTGTGAGATCCCTACTTGGGGTCTCTTTATGCCCCATCTCCTCTTCCATGCCCCACCAGCAAACATTCCGGCTCTATCCTGGGCCTTCAGCCATAGATATGAAAAAAAGGCCCTCGGTCAGTGGTTCTCAACTCACCGGTCACAACCTCTTGAGAGGTCCAATGGCCCTTTCACAGAGGTCACCTAAGACCATCAGAAAACATAGGTGTTTACAATTATGATTCATACCAGTAGCAAAATTACAATTATGAAGTCGCAACAAAAGTAAGTTTATGGTCGGGGGTCACCACAACATGAGGAACTGCATTAAAGGTCTCAGCCCTTAGGAAGGTTGAGAGCAGAGCCACTGCTCTAGATAGGCCTGTCATTCATAGAATCACGTTAAGTTCTGTGCTTGGGGTTAAGGCTGAGAAAAGGAGATGGAGTGTAAAAGCAACAAACAATATGCTAAGTTATTGGGTGTTAAACTAAATACATGATAGACAACAGAGCAATAAAACAATAACAAGAGACATCTTCTAGGGAGGATGCGATGGCACCCCCAACCTGGGCTGTTCCCATGCTGTCCCCACCCTCCCCCCAGAAAAATCTCTTCCTAACACTCCTAAGGCTGGTCACCTCATCCTCACAATCGCCACTGGCCTACCTACCATGCCCCGCACACCCCATGCTAAGGGACTTTCTCAGCAATGAATGGCTGTTTCTTAAACTTCCCCTTGTGTCTCTTTTTTGTTGCTGTGTGTTTTTTCCAGAAAATTGGTAGCTATCATATCCCCTGTAGTGCTCTTTGTGGTGCCTTTTGTGGAGGTCAAAAATCAACTGTGAAGTTAGGACCCATCATAGTGGAACTAAATGAGATTGTCGTGGAAATGCAGGGAGGAACTGACCCCAAAGTCATGTGTGGTCAGGGAGCATTTGTTATTTACTCTTTGTATGAGTTAAATAAATGTACAGGAAGAAATAAAGGATGATAATTTATATGACTTCAACAGTGAGGCCAGGCTTGCCCTTAGAGGTGGAGTCTCAGGTCAGGCTGCACTGTGATCAGGACCCAACAACACAGTAACCAGAGTTTGGTAGACTGCACATTGCGTGCTTCAAGCTGGCGTTTCATGTCTAAGGAAAGAGGAAGAGAAGGGCGTTCCATTAGGGCAGACTGGAGAAGTTAGCTGTATTTCCTAGACAAGCTGTGGTGTGGGAGGTCCTTCTTTCTGTGTGTTACTTTTATTGGTTCATGAATAAAGAAACTGTTTTGGCCTATAGCAAGGCAGAACTTAGCTATGCAGGGAAAACTAAACTGAATGCTGGGAGAAAGAAGGCAGAGTTAGTGAGAAGCCATGGAGCCGCCAGAGGAGAAATATGCAAGCCACCAGCATGAACCTTGCCAGTAGGCCACGAGCCTCGTGGTAAAATATAAAATAATAGAAATGGGTTAATTTCATATGTAAGAGCTTGCTAGGAATACGCTAGAGTCATTTGGACAAGCAGTGTTTCAAATAATATAGTTTTTGTGTGATTATTTCTGGAGTCTGGGCAGCCAAGAAGTAAACAAGCAGCCTCCTACAACAAAGTTGTTCCTGAAACGGCTTGAACTCAGGTTAGAACCTTGGCCTTAGGAGCCAGGGAGGTATTCATTTAATTTTAAATAAAGGAAACTGGTGGGGGCAGCAGGGAGAGAGCACAGGACATTCTCTCCCCCCACCACACACAGTCTGCCCCTGATTTGTGTGCGCTATTATACACTTGATGGACTTAACAGAAGGAAGGAAAGTGCAGAGAAGACAAACAGAAAAAAGAGTGATTGCCAGCACATCTCGTCCAAAGTGACACATGGCCCTGTGCTTCACAGCCACAGACATCCCGAATCTGGTAATGGCCACAGCGCACTGCCCAGAATAAACAGATTCTGAAAAAAAAAAGTTCAAACACTCCATGCACCGTCATAGCTTTGCCCAACTCAAGATGGTGTTTATTTGACAGATGCCACTGTCTGGCTAGATGCTATGTGCCCTGGTGGCTCTGGCTGAGCAGATGCCTGGGTCCCGAGCCCTGGGCCTCTACCTGGCCTCTGAGTTGCACAGCAATTTCATCACGCAAGGAACACAGAAGGCAGGGCAAGGAAATTTGCTTCCCGGCCCCAAACCAGAGATGGAAGCTGCTTTGGTGTCTTAGTCTAACTTTACATGTTAAAATCTCTAAAGCTTTGCCCATGTTCATCCTTCTAATATTTTTTCAACCACTGCCCTAGAAACTAGTGTTATATGGGAGACTTTTCCTGGGTGATACAACACACATAACAAACACACACACATACAAACGCATTCACACACACCCATACACAAACACACAACACTCACAAACACATAAATGTGCATGCACAAATACACACACACACACACACACGTCTATTTACCCCAGAAAGGGAACCCAAGATTAGACAAAAATAAATATACAAATACTAAGTACATGAGCTTTTCCTGGGGGGTTAGTACCTGGCAGAGGAGAAGACCCTATTGCCTATAGCTCACCCAGTGCCTGTGAAGACTCACGGGAGGGAACTGCATTCCTGCACAGTGCCATAGCTCTGAGATTCCTCCTTGCAGCTTGGCGGCCTGTGTCTCCTCCCCCAGCAGTTGGCAACTCCATCTATAAGCCTGGGAAGGGGTCCTCATGACCCTTGCAAGTTTCTGCTGTCTCAAACTTGTGACGTTTGTTTACTCAAGAGTCTTATGGGTCTCTGACTCCCTCCTGGAGAGAACGTTTCAATTCAAAGGGACCTTCCCTAGGGCTGGTGACCACAGGGTTGGTAGGGTGTGACAAGCACAAGTTGTGGCCGGACCTATTCTTCTGTCTTTGACCTTCTTTCAGTCTCTCTCAAGCCCCAAACCCTTCCTCAGCATCTAGCCATATGTGCATCCATGTCACATACATGCACACATACATATATACACATACAAAGTCATGACCTTCGGCTGTTTTCATTGTATCTAAAAACAATAGCTTCAATATCACCAAAAAGTATTCTTTCATTACTTCCCCAGTCCTGTTCTCCCAGACTTCTTAGGATAGAAAATTAACTTCTACAAAAAGTTAATTCTACTGACAGACCTGTCTGTGCTGCAACCATCTAAGATAGAGGTGAGGGCAGAATTCATGATTGCTTGCTCTGCATTTCATCTTTCATCTCTTCTTCGCACTGAGCTCCACCAAAGTGTTACAAACACAACGGGAAGGAAACCGAAGGAAACACGCATGGTTTCTGGCTCTTCTCATCTCCAAGACCAAGCCAGGACTGTCGAATGGCACCTCGTGATAGCGATCACCCAGATGGGAAGGCACAATGCCATTTCCATAGAGAAATCCATCTTGCTATATGTGACACGTTTGTTTCCATTTCAAAAACAGCAACTTGTGGCTATAAACGTAGCTGATCGGATGGTCTAGTGGTGTCATGTGGGCTCCTGATAATAGGCCCATTAATCTTCACGTCTCTCAGACTTGATGAGATCCTAGCAGGTCTGAGGCGGTGAGAGCGGTTGATTTAATTATTTCTGAGCCATCACTGATTAAATGGGAGGGGGGCATAACAGCAGATGTCACCCGAAGTGGCCCTCTACCATAAATAACTGTGCGCCCCTCTCTCCTCAGGCTCCTGGGCTCTGTCCTCCCCATGTCTCTGCAGAGCAAGCATGAGTGTGTACAGGAGACGTAACCCTTGCGATGAGGGCCTGAGGAAGAAAGGAATTTGGACTGGATGTTCTACTTCAGTCCTTGGAATTTTTAATCAAATTTTCAGTCACCCTGAATCTGCTCTGGAATTCAAGAAACTTAATAATGAGGCTACGGAAAGGGATTATTGCAGATAGCGACATGATCCCGTCGAAGCGATCCTTTACATCACAGAAAAATACCTTCTTTGAAGAAGAGCTGCCCATAAGGGCGCATTGGCTCCCACCGACCTACAGACTTTTGATTTCCTAATACTTCAAGCCCACGTTTGGCACGCCACCAGGAATCTGGGGTAGGAAAGTTTTGAGTTAGAGACTTGTATACAATAAATTTTAGCTGACAAGCCAGGCTCTTACTTTTATTGCCTTGTCTGGTTTTCCCAAGCACATTGAGTAAAGATGCAGGACACTCGGCCTGCCTCACAGGGGAGGACGTGTGCTCTGGGCAGAGCCCCTCTTGAAAGGGTTCAAATGAGACTATGTGTCTAATTGCATTTCCTACAGAAAATTTACTGTTTGGAAATAAATTCCCACAAATCTCTATGAGACAAACTCACTGGTGTAAGTATTTATGAACCTGGCTGTCTATGACTAAAATGTCATTAGCTGTTTGTGTGAGAGGTACCTAATTGTTTTCTTCTTTTGTGCCGAGGGAAAGGTGAGCTAGGGGCATTTTAATGAGTTCAGGGACTTAAAGAGAGTCTCCTTTAGGTGTCTGTATTTTTTTTTTAAAAAAAGCAACTTCTTTTAGATGATATTGTTGCACAAATGCATGCATTAGATCCTATATTCCCTGGGAAAGCCAGGCTTGCACAACTGGTCATAACTGCTAACAAGACATGGAAGTTACCCAGCAGTCTGAAAGAGCAACCTCTGACTGCTTCTCCTGAACTACAGACGGAAAACCCTTCCCCCTCAATCCTCTCAATCCCCCAGTGACTGCTTGGGGTCTTTTTTCTCTTTCTGAGAACCTTTTGCTGTGGTGAGAATGGAGGGGAATTGCACCAGGAGCTAAAACCCGAGGTTGTCCCCAGCTGCCCTTGATTCTTTTAATCATGAACTCACTGACCTTGGGAGTCGACCTAGCCTCTGGACACGGCTCCTTCCAGAAGAGGGGCTGCCATTGCTATCAACTTTTCCACTTATAAATGCAAGACAGAAGTCAAAAATGCACCAACTCTACCCACTCCTCCAAAGGAGCTTGCTCTGCCGTGAAGTCTAGTTTCCCTTTGTGATCAGGACTGACTGGGAATGGCCCACTATCAGGCAATAGAACCTTGAATAACAAGTGTGGGGAAAGATACCAATTCAAAATTGCAAGCATGTTTCTTACGACTGTGACTTTCGCCCAGTTGTGGAATCAAAAACTCTTCAATCAGTCTTCGTAAGTGGAAAGCTGCCAGCTTTTGAGTACCGCAGAAACCGTGCAGCCTTTTCCTCTGTCTTGGTCTGACCTCAAGCGGGGCATGGTTAAGCCCTTCCCTTAGCCTTCAGGTGCTTTTATTCTGCAGGTGAAACCCAAGGCTGTGTGTATGCTGAGTACATATCCCCGTGCTGAGCTGTGTCCCCAGTGCTCCTTTTCCTTTAGTGTCCCTGTTTACCAAAGAAACACTTGACACTACTTGCTTAATCCGACTGCAAGTAGAAAATGAAGTGTATGTCTCTGCTTTCTATAGATATTCCCACTTTTGCTATTTCTCTGCGGTCTTTAAACTTTTCTGAATGGTTTTGACACTCTCAATCTGATTTTATCTTCATGCAAACCTAGTGAAACAATACGCTATTTCTATCTGAGGAAACCGAGGCCGACAGAGGTACCACACAGAGATTAACACTGTTGCCGGTGTCCTACAACGTACTACAACGCTTCTAGACTTCACGTCCTTACCCATCTTCCAGAAGACCACATAACAGCTAAAATTTAGTCTGTAGAAGACTAAATACCTGCCACTTAAAAAATACAAACACACTGGTGCCAGAAATTCTAATATTAGAATTCCTTGATGCTAAACATCGACCTGTTCTTCGAGTATCTGTCAAAAGCGTCCAGTAGCCTAGAAACGAGAACATATTTGGTCTATGATGTGCCTCTTGTGCAGGACTCCATCAAGTCATTCCTGAAAGCCAGGAAGATGGCTAAGCAAAGAGAAGTGCTCTAGGGAGACAAGGGACCTTAGAGACATGAGAAGAAAAAGAAACAGAAGCTCTTGGTGGCCTTGCAGGGTCTTGGGCTCCTGGATACCTAATCCTCTAGGAAAGCCCTGACTGTGGTCAGGTCCCTGGAGCAAGAAGGAAGCTGGTAGTGCACACAGCCAGCTGAGCAGACGAGTGCATCACCTCACAAAGGAGCCCTGGGGAATCCAATTTACACTTCCATTAAGCACAGGAAGGTTGCAGCACCTTCTGGCTGGGCTGATAAACCAGGACCTGGATGGAGGCTGGTCCATTCAGGATGGAAGCAAGAGAACGAAGGCCCCACTGATTTTCTTCCTCTGATTTTAATGAGGTGCCAAGTATGCAGTTAGATTATAAGCACACACATTCCAGTGATGTCAGTGTCTTAGCTGCTGAAGGACAGGCAAGGCAGCGAGGCTGGAACGAGGGATCTGGAGCCATGATCACGCGGTAGGAACGTATGCACTCAGCACCCAGGCATGCGCAGGGCAGCGGGGCCTTTAGGTAATGTCTAGGAAGAGCTGGCTTCCATTCGAGATTCTCTGGAAAGAGCAAGGCAGGGGGCTAGAGGTTTGTGGAAAGATGAGGAGCTGTGGTCTACTAGACACAACATGGGCTGTGTCTGTACGTTCCCTTCTGCTCTTTTTAACTAGCTCCATGGAAAAGTTCACCCGACCACGCCAGTCGCAAATGCTTCCAGTGGGCTCCGAGGATGGCTTCCCTTCTGTGAGATAAACAAAGCGTCAACTATTTTGCTTTTCCTTTATGCGTTATTTTGAAAACTTTATTTTCCACAGTCCAAAGCTGACCATTTTACTATAGAAAAAGTAACGATTTTAAAGTTATTTTATTCTAGCTCCAGGGGGTCAAGGTCATGAAAGGGGAACAAGACAGCCAGGGGGTCA
>JABTXL010000002.1:51025824-51121499 GCA_025134845.1 Neodon shergylaensis | reverse complement strand
TGTGTGTGTGTGTGTGTGTGTGTGTGTGTGTGTGTGTGTGTGTGTGTTGGGGGAATGGTATGTGTGTGGTGTATGCACCATGATGTGTGCAGAGGCCAAAAGAGAGGTTGGGTATCCCACTCAACCATGCCCCACCTTAAGACAGTGGTTCTCAACCTGTGAGCCATGACCTTTTGGAAGTTTAGCAGCCCTATCCCAAGGGTCACATATATTGTATATCAAATATTTTATTTATATTATGAGTCATAACAATAGCAAAACTAGTTGTGAAGTGGCAATGAAAAACATTTTATGGTTGAGGTCACCACAGCATGAGGAACTGTATTAAAGGGTCGCAGCATTAGGAAGATTGAGAACAACTGTCTTAAGGCCAGGCCTCTCATTGAGCCTGGACCTAGGCTGGCAACTCAGTTGTCCTCTCTTGCCCATCCCACATATGGGATTACAACCAGGTATGTGTGTTCTAGGATTCGAACTCGGGTCTGTAAACAAGAAAGCAAGTGTTCTGACCCATTCAACCATCTCCATGGTGTTATCTGCTTATTAATCCATTCATTCACCATTTCTGCCCTGCTAGGAATATAGCTGAGATTATCACACAGCTACTGAGCTCCACCCCCATCTTGTGAGTGTACTTTAGAACATCAGGTGTTTTATGCTTACAAATACAGAAAAAGCCTTCACTCCGCTTGAATTACACCGTGGCTACTTAAGAAAGCAAATACTGGTTCTCTGTAACCACGCTAACTAATGTCTTAGATTTGTCTGTTGGCCTCTGACATGGGTAGAGTCAAAGACAAGTTTTAAACTAACCATGAAGCTCTCATGTCCCAAGGAGAACTGTAGTCAGTATTGTGTGTAGCGAGGGCCATTCTGTCTGTCACTTCTGGGAGTCTGATGTGTGAACTTATAATAGCTCACTTTGAAGCTTCTGGGTAATATGCTTTTATGGAAATATAGTAACCCAGAAAATGCAACACTGTAAATTTTTACAGGCTTCTAACATCTTACATGCAATAGGTTTATAGATGTCAATCCAGTGCAAGCCCTTTGTCCATACAGGAAAGAATGACCTGGTTGTGCACAGTGCATTGTGGGATTGTCACCTATCACGGCAGAGGTCACTGATCACGTGTCATTTTACTAGGACATTTCTTCCCAATGGATTTTAGGTAGATTTAAGGCATCTTTGAAAGGAGCCCAGTTTGTCACTGGGGCCAGTATGGTCCCAAATTTGTCTTTGGGATTGTTGGTCAGCTCCTCTCGAGACAACTGTTGTGACCTTATCAGAAATATTTGACAGCATGAGCTGACGGTTCAAGTTATTAGAAGATTGGAGGTTGGGGTTGGTTAATAGTGTACGGAAGATGGGGTACCTGGATGCACGTATAAAGGGATGTACTCTCGGAAGACTTTGAAAGCCAGCTATCGGGGAGGTAAAGTAGGTGGCAGGGTGGAGTTAATTGCAGCACTGATGAACTGGGACAATGCTGGGGGGATTCTGTTTGTCCTGCCATGTGCACACTTAGTTATTGTTTTCTCTAACTTCCTTCCCACTTTCTCAGAGCTGAACAGTCATCATCCAGAGCCAAGATGCAACCACCACTGCTTAGGCGTCTCTGCGAGTCAAAAAGCCTTGAACAGTGAGTGCTTCAGGGAAAAAAAATGATTCGGAACTCTAATTACCTCACTTCTTTGGAGCTTTTAGGGCTGGATCTCTGCATCAGCCAGTGTTCTTAGGCTTAGATCAGAGGCAGGCTAGACCATTCTTCCACCATATTGTCCACCGGACAAGGAAGACAAGGAAGACATTACTGTCATGTGCTAAGTACGAATGACATTCTCTTGAGCTTACAAGTACCGTGCCAGCTTTAGAGGGGACAACTTTGTGACAGGAGAAAGAATCTAAAGACAAAGTTCAGGAATGTGTTTCCATTTGCTATGAGTCAGTGAGTGCTGGCTGTTCAGAGACTGTGCCTCCCAAGCCCTACGTATCCCACACACTGCACTGCAGAAGAGGTGGGCGAGAACTCTCCGGTTTTTTTCCCCTGTCTGTTTTCAAAACATCATTATGTGTTATTGAAGTCTGTGGGCTCCACTTGTCATCCTGGCACCTACCAGGGATAAGATCATTAAAAAACATTTTTCTTAAGGTTTGTATTTATCAGAGCCATGGAAAGATTACATTCCTATGAACTGTAGCTGGAAATATTGGAAAGGGTACCGTAGCTCGTTCCAGGTAATACCTTTCTTTGTGTTTGGCTATTACTCAGCCCCGATCTAAAGAAATACTTGAGTGTGAATTATGTCAAAATCAAAGTCGCCTCTTGAAAATTTGAAATGCATTACGCACCTGAGGTGCTGACAGAAGAGCCCATGCCAAGCATTTGATCCACTAATACCCATTTCCAAGCGCTCCGGAGCCTCAGATCTGCGTTTCTTCCATTCTTGCTCAGGCCAATTTTCAAATGAGGGATGGGGAAGCAGTTCAGGGGTCATAAATCACACTGATGGTCGGGGAAAAAGTGTTCTTTCCCTTCCTCAGATGTGGCTCCACGCATTTTTACACATCTTTCGGCTAAATCAGAAATCCAGATGCATCGCTTTGGTGCCTGCGCAGGCCGCGTCTATTTGTGGATATTCCATGGAAGAACAGAGGGCTGCGAGGCTGAACTGGGCGATTTTTGGCAGAATAAAGTGTGCTGAATACAGTAGAAAGCACTGGGCGAAAATGCTCTTAAAAGTGAAGGTGGTTTCCACTTCGTGTGTGCAGTCAAAACAGACTAATGAGCTCAGTCAAAATATAGGAATCCCCCCACATACAAGCTTCGGGGACAGAACAGCCTATTGGGCTCAGTGATGGCTCTAATTTCACTAAAGGTCCAAGCTTTCTGGAAAAATCACGGACCATCCTTTTCCTTAAAATTTTAATTCTTAAAAAAATTCTCATTATTTTCAAAATAATAAAGTGTTTATTTTTCCAATAATAAAATCCATGCCTAAGGTCTAGGGAGGTAGCTCAGTGTAGCAGAACACTTTCTTAACATGAACCATGCCTGGAGTTTTATTCCCAGTTGAAAAATAAAGCCAAAAAAACAGTATATTGGTTGTAGAGAATTATATTACATCATATTATATCAAAAGTCTATTCTCTTCCCTGGCTGTTCTGGTCATGATGACACCTCCCTAGTTTTTCCACCTGATTTTCCGATGGTGGAGAGGGTGGCTATTCCTGTGAAGGTCATGTTAATTATCTTTCAGTGTACAAGTCATTGGTCTTCACGGCAGATCTGCAAGGGCCTCGGCTGTAGGAATGTCTGAACAGGGCTGAGTGCACCTCAGAGAAGCAATATGGCGGCATCAACACAATGTAGACACTAAATGACACCAAACTTCCTGTACTTACATGAGAAGCACGTATTCCTGCTTCTCATGACCCATGTCATGGTATCAGTACAAAATGACCCCCACAGGCTCACGTGCTAATTGCTGGGTTCCCACTTGGTGGCTCGATTTTGGCAGGTTTTGGAAACATTAGGAGGTGGAGCCTAGTTGGGAAAATGTGTTCAATGGTGGCATGCCTCTGTGAGTTGTAAATACTCCTCCTAGTTTTCTTCCTGTCCACGATAGAGGCAGCCATTCTCCTCCAGCACTTGCTCCTCCCACATGCTGCTCTGCCCAAGTCCAGGGACACACAACTGTGGACTGAATTCTGTGACACTGTGAGTCTACATAAATACCACTCTCAAGTAGTTTCTGATAGTTCCTTGCTTGCTTGCCATAGAAAGAAAGAAAATCTGCCTCTGTTATTTGTCCTTTTAAAAACCAAAAGGAAATATATATCAAATATAAGCCCAAATATCAAAACCTTCAGCTCTGATTCCTACCAGCTTGCCAGGTTAGCCTTAACCTGCTACTCTGAACTTCATCTTGTTTTCAGGAAACACCTTTCTTGCTTTTGAATGATATTTCTGGTCATTACTTCCAAATTCCACCCTAACACCATATTCAGAAGAAAGATAGTGTTTTTATATGATTATTTTTACTTAGTTTAATTCTTAACCTTTTGATGAAATACATTTCCCTCATTAACACATTTCAAAATTTTCAAATTATGATAATTTTGTTATTCTATTCTATATTATTTCTAATTTTACCTGTAATTTCATTATTTACTTTCCAATAATTAAACCAAAAACTGTTTGTTGTTTTTTAAAGTCTTGTGTTTTAAAAATGAATTCCCGGATAGTTGAGCCTTCTCAATGAGTGTGTACCACACACTTTACTTTAAATTCAATCTGTTAGGAACCCATATTGGTCATATTTATGCCATGTATATAAAGTGTTGTTATTAATCATGTCCTCTATACATGCTGTTGTGTATTGGTTCCCACTTGGTAGCTCTATTTTGGGAAATTTTGGAAACATTAGGAGGTGGGGCCTAGTTGGAAGAATTTGTTCATTGTGTTGCATGCCTATTCAGGGTATTCCCTACTCATTCATGAGTAAAATGGCCTCCCAACAGATCCTACTGTTCTTGCTGACTGTCTTACTTATGTTTATATTGATGTGATAAAACATCCAGACCAAAAGCAAGTTAGGGAGGAAAGGGTTATTTCAACTTACAACTCTCAGTTCACACCCCTAACAGAAAGTTACAGAAAGAACACAAGTCAGAAACCTGGAGGCAGGAAATAAAGTAGAGGCCATGGAGGAGTGCTCCTTAGTGGCTTGCTCCTCTGATTTGCTCAGCCTTCTTTCTTATACAGCCCAGAACTACCTGCACAGAGGTGATATTGCCCATAATAAGGTGAGCCCACCTACATCAACAATAATAAATAAAATGCATCACAGACTTGCCCACAAGACAATCTGATGGAGGCATTTTTTTCAGTTAGGTGTTTCCCCTCATAGATGACTCTAGCTTGTGTATAGTTGACAGAAAACTAGCCAGCACACTGATTGCGTCTTTCCGTCCTTGTTCAGTGATTCAGTGACCAGAGTCTACCCCCTATTAAAAGCTTTTCTGTGGTTCCCCACACCCTTCAGAGCAAAGCCCAAGGTCACTGCAACACACGTGACACAACCCCTCCTCAGACTTCTCCCCTGACTTCAATTCCTTCCACTTACCAAGCGTCTATCATCACTAGCTTGTCATCACCACGTTTAACTTGTGGTCACTGACCTGGCTGACCCACTATCAAGGGTAATCTTCCTCCTTCACATCCAGGTAGCCAAACTCCTCACTGCATTAAAGGCTTCTCAAGTACTGCCGTGTCAGAGTCTCCTTCCTCAATCCACCTATGGAAGAATTTGTCCCATTCCCTACCCTAACCTTCACAGCCCTTCTCCTTTTCTTGACACGTTTCCTTTCCCATAACTTGTTAAATAAAACTTATGAAGTTTTATGTGTCAGTAGCATTGTTAACTATCTCCCCACATTCTAACATAGAAGCCTCATGCATGTTGGGGTTTTGTGGATTCATCCATAGATATTACCTCAAACACACATGATGTGTGACAAATACTCAATAAATATTCTTAAATATTAAATTAACACAACTTCAATGGCACTGAACACCCTATTCCCACACAATGGCTCTTATACCTTGCCAAATCCTAAATCTACATTTTTCCCTCATTTTCTCTAAACCCTTGTCTATCGTCAGTATAGAAACACTGATTCCAGTATCCTCATCATTAACATATTTAATAGGTACCTCTTTGGATGTTGAATGACATTCTAGGTCTTAGACTTAAATAGTTTAAAGCAAATTTCTTAAATACCAATCATTATATTCTAATCGAGAAGATCAGGCTTGCTAGCAAAATGTGTGTGTCTGAAGAAGCAATAAAAATATTCTTTTAGATTATAAAAGTCATATCACTAAGTCTGGTGAGAAGACTTAGCAGGTAGAGGCTCTGGCATACAGGTCTGATGACCCAAGTTCAACCTCCAGATCCCCCATAGAGTAGAAGGAGAAAACTCACTGCCAAATGCCACTTTCTTGTCCCACCCTCACTCATAAATATACATACAGTAAAATAAATTTAAAATCTTTTAAAACTCCACACCACAATTATCATCACACTGGGTTGGTGGAGGCCACTTGTTTGTTCCTGGCTACCCAGACCTGAAATAATCACTCAGAAACTATATTATTTGCAATAGTGTTTGGCCAATAGCTTAAGCATTTTTCTAGCTAGCTCACTATCACCAGAACAACCACCACCATCCCCATCATCAACACAATTGCACCATCATACTCGCTGTGATGGCCACAGTCACCGTCTCTTAACCACCACTACAATCACCATTGCCCTCACCATCAACAGAACAATCATCATCAACAACACAATTACAATTACACCATCATATTCACTGTGATGGCCATAGTCACCACCTCTTCACCATCACCTCTGCTTTGTCATACCATCAACATCACCATCCTACCAACAAGTCTAGATGAACACACATCTCAATTTCTAAGAGAGAATTGAAATTACCCTTGTATAGCAAAATAAACATTAACCCACAAACACATTGTCTTCTCAATATAATTTGTAACTGTGCTTGCCCTGGTGATGTAGGATTCCCTTCTGTTTGCTATGAATATGTTTATTACCATTTGTTATTAAAGAAGCTGTTTCAGCCAATGGTTTAGGAGAGTAAAAGCCAGGTGGGAAATTTAAACAGAGATATAGAGAGAAAATAGGTGTAGTCAGGGGAACACCATGAAGCTCCCAAACAAGATCAATGCCCCAGAATCTTTACCAGTAGGCCACAGCTTTGTGGTGATACACAGATTAATAAAATTGGATTCATTTAAGATGTAAGAGTTAATAAGAAGGCTGAGCTAGTAGGCCAAACAATGTTGTAATTATATGGTTTCTGTGTGATTATTTGGGTCTTGGGGAGCTGGGAAACGAATGAGCAGTCTCCGCTTACACCGTGTGTTTTAGTAGAAGTATATATTTCAATAAAATATATAAATATCTGGAGATGAGCTAAAGATCTGGAGATGAGCACCAGCTGTGTGAGGTCCTCCCACAAGAGGTGTAATTTCTTTCTTACAGTGTAATTTAAGGGCCTGGAAAGGGATGTTACAAGATAACCTGAGATAAGAAACTACTGTATAAGCTATGTGAATGATCTTAAAACACGAAATAAAACTTTATGTGTGCCATGGTGTTCATGTCAAGAATACTATGGTGCCTTAAAGGAAGAAATAAACTAAATAAGTGAAACCCATCTAATAAAATTAGGCTTGCAAAAAACCTTGAATTTAGAGTAATTTACTATGGATGAAATGTGTGTTCTCAAACAGTTAGGACCTTCCATATGTGAAGTCCAATGTAAGAGTTTGGAGAGAAATCCCAGCACATACGTGTCTAAATATTAAAAAATTTGAAGTCAAACTAGCAACCTCTTTTAGAACGTATGATCTCGGTTGGAGGGATGGCTCAGCTGTAAAGAGCACTGATTGCTCTTCCAGAGGACCTGGTTTCAATTCTCAGCATCCACATGTCAGCTCACAATTGTCTGTAATTCTAATCCCAGGGTATCTGATGCCCTCTTCTGGACTCCATGGGCACTTCACACATGGTATACAGGTATAGACACCAGCAAACACCATACACATACAGCCAAAGAAATAAATCTTGAAGAAGGAAGAGGAGGAGGAGGAGGACCTACTCTCTCTCCATAAAGTACTTTAGAATAATTACTGGAGTATGAATTTGAGTTCAGTTCATCTATGTTATGAAAACAGCCTCTGTGACCTTCCTCCCTCCTGCTGCAAGGGGTTTTGTTTAGGTGCTTGAGGTACATAAGCTTCATAGAACCTCAGATCGCTTTCTGTCCCAAAGAACTCTGTCTTGTGTTTATCTGCAGGCTTACGAGTTTCTAACACAGCTACACAGTCTGCACTAGGGAGAGGCTTTAAGGAAGCATTCATGCAGATACTGGAGACCCTAGAGACCCTGAAGGATGCCAGGTGCTGGAGGTGGCAGGTTCGCTGCTAACCTTGCTGTTTAAGGAGCACACAGACCCCAGTGGAAATGTCTATCAACCTAGAGGCAGGCTTGATCTATGGTGGACAGTGAGGGTGCTGAGACTGTCCAAAATTGAAGTGAAGGCTTACGGGAGCTAAAGGTGGCACGGAAGTCCAGTTTCAATATCAGCCAGAGGAATTTCAGAATGAAGGATTAAGCAACATACCACTGAGTATGTCATCCCCGGCATCACTGTGGGCTCAAGTGGGAAAAACGATGGCTCTCCTGTTAAGGCCCATCTGGTCTCCTTTTATTCTATATGGGGCATTTAGCTGTATTTTTTTATATTTTAAAGGTCTTATATGACACCTTTTATGTGTATGTGAAAACAATATTATAAATAAATATCAGAGAGTAATAGATACTCAGAGGTGGTGAGATAAACGTTTGACTAGTGAACACTACAAACATGTAAGGATGTAATAATAGCAATTAATTATGAACAACTCATTTTAAAAGGCTAGGATCAATTGATTTCACACCTACTACAAGAAAAGAAAACTATAAGCAAAGATCTTTCATTAACAAAAATCATACCCTTTGAAAGTCATTTGTGTTCTCTGTTCATATATTGTTTTAGGCATGGTTACTATTGCTTATATCAAACACAATAAACAAGAGAAACTTGGGGAGGAAAAAATTTATTTCACTCACAGTTCCCTATGACAGTTCATCATCCAAAGCAGCGAGGGCAGGAACTCAAGCAGGGCAGAGATCTGGAGGCAGGAGCTGATGCAGAGGCCATGGAGGGTGCTATCTCTTGACTTGCTCACCCTGCTTTCTTATAGAACCCAGGACCATCAGCCCAGGGATAGCACCACCCACAATGGACAATCAGGGTCTGTGTTGATGTCCATGGCCTGTGTTGCCACCAAAGTCTACACAGAGGCTCTGGTCTGGGCTGCCACCTATGGCCATGTTGATGTCCAAGGGTGGTGCTGCCATTGAGGTCATGCCAATCTGAGTGGCCTGAGCTGCCATCCAGGGCCAAAGTATTGACAAACCCTGAGCTGCTGCTGCTGGCCATGTCTGGATCCCCGGCCCTACAGCAGCCAGGGCCTAAGCTGATGTTCGTGGCTCCAGTTACCACCAAGGGCCATGCAGACGCCCAGAACCGAGGCAGTCACCTGACGTTATTTTGGTGTATGCGGGTCATGCTGCAGCCAGGGCCATGCCTACCTGGGTGGCCTGCACTGCAATCTGGGGCCATGCTGAAGAGGTGTTGGAGAGGCCAGAAAGATGGAGGAACCCATGGTTTATTGTTTATTTGTTGTGTTTTGAATTGATGTTTTTTTAATTTTTTTCTTTTGAGGGGGAATGCTAGGAGGTAAGGGGCAGATATGGAGGGACTGAGAAATGAGCAGGAGTGGGGTGCATGATGTGAAATTTCCAAAGAATCGATAAAAACTATGTTAAGAGAGTACATTCATCTCAGGACTAGGGAGAGGGCACAGTGGGTAAAGCACTTTCCATGAAAACGGGAAGAGTCCCCAGAACCCACATAAATGTAGAGATGGGATAGCCTAGGTGTTAGGAATATTTCCTAACCAAACCTCTCCACCAACGCAATATAATCCCAATCAAACCAAATCAGATCAAATTAAAAGATATCCAGGTTTAATTAGACACCTGCTCTGGGGGCAGGGGCAGAGGGGAAACAGAAAGCTGCCAACGGGACCGGAGAGGAAGAGGGAAAACCATGTGTTTATTTTATGGGGAGCAGTTTAAATAGCCTGTGGGAGTAATCTTGACCTTTCCTGGGGAGGGGTCAAGGTTCAAAGGGCACAGGGGAGGGGCCTCCAAAGATGGAGGCACCAGAGGCTGGGATTACACAAGGCAAGAAAGCTACCAAGACTAGCCATAGCCAAAAGCTGTGGGTTTGACTGAGAAATCCTCAGTGAACTAGATCATCCATGGAGATTTCTGACCTCAGTCTATGACTTTTCACATGCATGCACACTCATAAGTGCCCACACATGCAAACAAGCATATACACACAAGCTTCTCTCTCTCTCTCTCTCTCTCTCTCTCTCTCTCTCTCTCTCTCTCTCACACACACACACACACACACACACACACACATACACACACACACACACACTGATAAAAGAAAACATCAACAAATGAAAATACAGTGAACTGACCACAGACTACCAGATATTTACAGGAAAGGACAAAGGGATGCTCTGTGAGCCCAGAAAAGCAGTTAACATTGGTCATTAGGAAGTGTATGGAAAGGCGGACTGGAGCAGGATGCCTTCTAACGCAGTCCTGGTGACTGATCTCCGTTGTCAACTTGATTGCATTAAGAAATTCCCAGGGTATTAGTGAAGTCCACCTTTGAGTGTGTTTGCGAAGGTGTTAGAGATCACTGAGGGGCAAGACCTTCCTGACTGTGGTCTCATGATCTCAGGGGCTTCCATTTCAAGACTGAGTAACAGGAATAGAAAGAAAAGCTTGAGCAGGGCCTGTGCGACACCCATGCTTTGCTTCCTGATCTCTAGAGACGGTGAGGGATCAGTTTCCTGCCAGTTCAGCTGCAAATCGCTCCTCCCCTCATGCTTTCCCACCACCACAAACTGAGCCTCAAACTATGGGCACAAATAAATCCCTCCTCTGCTGGTGTTTCACTACCGATGAGCTGCTGGTTTATAGGAATGAAAAGGTAGCTAATATAGTAACAGGATTCTTTTATTACTAAAATTTACAATACTGAATGTTGGGTTTGATGTGGAATACCTTTAGATTAAGTGACAGACCCTGACTCCACAGAATAGGATAGAGTGTGATAGAGCCCGAAGCCGACATCCCCCAGCCTCTGCTAAAAGAAAAATTGCTCAACATGAAGAAATACTAAAATCTGCCCATCGACTAAAATACAAAAAGAAAAAGAAAGAAAGAAAGAAAGAAAGAAAGAAAGAAAGAAAGGAAGGAAGGAAGGAAGGAAGGAAGAAAGAAAGAAAGAAAGAAAGAAAGAAAGAAAGAAAGAAAGAAAGAAAGAAAGAAATCTGTCCAATATAGTGGTAGGAATGCCATCCCTTCACTACATAAAGTAGCCTCCAAAAAAGATAGCCCTTCACCTATTCCATTCGCTGTGACTTAACTAAGGCAGGGATATCCTGACATCTTTGTCTGGTTTTCTTAGACATAAATCACAGTTTCCATTCTCAGGAGAGGAGATGACTAAGCAAAGTCCTTGATCACCGGGGCCAGGAATTCCTGAACACCACCAAGCTAGCATGGGGCTGGCCTGAGCAGGGCCTGAGATAAACACAGGCAAATAGTGACCCCACACAGCCAGAGGCTAACAATTCTCCAGTGGTATGGCCTGTTCCAGTCAGACATCACATAGCAGTTCCCTTCTGTTCATGATGACTAACTCAGAACTCTGTGCTACACGCTTTCCTTTTCAAAATGCATTTAAAAAAAACTCAGTGAACAATTATAACATGCGAAAGAAAGAGAAACAGGAGACTCTGTGGGAAATGGGTCATCAAATATGTAGAAATTAAATTAGAGTGAAAACCTGTTGACTAATGACACATGTCAATCACAAAGTTGAGCCTCAGGATACGCAGGAAAAGATAGGTATGCATGGCAGGAATCCCCAGGTCTCAGCAGCGGTGGTCCTAAGTCAGGGGAGCCCTGAATACACGGGGAGGACATGGGGACTTGGTCGGCAGCTTATGCTGGGCTCTCTAACCCTGCTGCGTGCTCTTTAAAGCCAATCAGCATTTATTTAATTCCCACCTAAGGAGAATACAGAATTAAAACACGTGGGGGATCTTTCTGCTCCCATTCACACACCTGCCGGGTCTTGTTTAAAGAATGAGTGAGAATCTGCCTCTCTACGAGTCCTGATTTCCTTTCCTTTCATGGTGATAAAGTACCCACGTCAGCAACTTTAAGGGAGAAAGGACTTCTTGGATTCACACTTCCGGTGCCAGCTCATGTCGGAAGAGAACCCAAGGTGCAGCACCTAGAAGCAGCTCATCACAGACATGGTGTTGAGAGCTGAGAGAGAACGAATGCTTGCATGCCTGGTCCTCATCCTGTCTCCTTTTCATATCGTCCAGAACTCAACCCCAAGGAAAAATTGCTGCCCATCTTGAGTTTGAGTCTTCACACGTGAACCAACATAACAAAGTCAACCCATCTGCCCTGACATGTCCACAGGTCAACCTAATCACCGAGACTCCCTTCCCCAGGTGACATTCAACGTTGTCGAGTCAGCAGTTTAAATGGACTGATACACTGAGGATACTTTATTTTAATTATTTAAATTGTTAATTGTGCTGACAGTAACCATCAAACATGAAAGTGCCCGAAGATAGTCTATCTTATTTCTTGTGCCTTCTCTTAGGCTCTTTTCCTTCTGTTGGTTTGTCTTGTCCAACTCTAATGTGTTAGTTTTTGTATTATCTTACTATTTTTTATTTTAGGTTATTTTATTATTATCCCTTAGAAGCTCATTTGTTTTCTGATGAGAGACAAAAAGGGAGTGGCTCTGGATGGAAGGGGACGTGGGGAAAAACTGGGAGGAGTACAGGGAGGGGAAACTGTAAACAAGACACGATATGAGAAAAAAAAATCTATTTTCAATAAAAAAAAGAGAGAGAAAATGAATTATATATAAGAAATTGGAAATTCTCAGAAAAACTGGTTAGTCTTTCTGGAACTCTTTTTCGTTGAATTCTGACTAGCATAGAATTGTGAATTAGAGAAGATAGGAACATCTCATACTTTAAAGGTCGATGACGAAGAATTTGAGCTTTTTATTTGTATAGTTGTTCTTGAGTTGCAGGGAGGTGATTCTCAGACAAAATGCTTTTCCAGGTCGCTATGCCAAATTAAGAATGATTAAAAACAGCTTAGAGTTTGGAGTCTGGCACTCAAAGACCTTTAAATCCCCATCAAACAACAAAACAGATGATTCTAAGACTTGCATTAGTGTCAGGAGGGCCAGGCTCCAAAAGGACAAAATTAAAAGAGTTGTCCCCAGTTGTAAATTCAGAAGCGGTCCTATTCCAGAGCCGAATGATGAAGATCCCACACTATCAACTCCAGTGAACCTCCTCACAGCACCTCCCGCTTTTAGGCAATCTATTACATCATCCTACAAGCATTCATCCAAGGCAGATTTTATTCTCAGCACTTGTTTCTCTGAGGTAAGTAAACAAAATTCCAGCTGTCCAATAATTCATTGTTGGCATTTTTCTGGATTTTCTTGTTTTGTTTTGTCTTGTTTTTTGGAATGGTAGCATTTCGAGACTGTGGGGTGGATAAAATATCTTCTTTGAATTCCTCCTAATCTCCTAATTTTATTGACTGTCTTGTTGCCAATTTAAGAGGTCAACATCTTCACTCTAGCACATTGGTAAGAGCTTAAACAAATATATAGCTATTGTAGGGCTTTGGAAAGGGTATCAGCTTACATACCAAGGGGCTAAAGTCAACATAAAGACACATGTATGTCTCTAACTCACCATGGCAACATTTTGATCCAAAAGAACTCTTGAGTTGAAGCTGTTTATTTAAGCATTTCTCCAAAAGCACAATGTCAACAAGTGACTACACCGGCTGGACATGTGATTCTCTCACGACATAATATGCAATGATATCGAGCTGTTTCCAGATGATCCTACCGGCTTTAGACAGCTAAGCCTGAGCGTTCCTTCCCTCTCTATGTTAAGGTAACTATAGAAGTAACATGCATAGGTTGGTGAAGCCTCATGGGTATAAAAAATCGGGGAGTGATTTTATTACTGAAGTATATGGCATGGTGGTTGTATAGGAATGGCCCCATAGACTCATGTGTTTGCTTGCTTGGCTCACAGAGAGTGGCACTATTAGGAGGGGTGGCCTTGTTGGAGTGGGTGTGGCCTTGTTGGAGGAATTGTGACATTATGAAAGTGGGCTTGAAATCTTACATGCTCAAGCTAGGCCTAGTGTCACAGTCTCCTTCTGCTTCCTGCAGATCACGATAGAGAAGCTGAGAAGCTCCCTCTCGAGTGCCACATCCGTCTGCCTGCATTCTGCCATGTTTCTCACCATGCTGATGATGAACTAAACCTCCGAAACTGTAAGCCAGCCCCAGTGAAATGTTTTCCTTTATGAGTGTTGCATGGTAATGGTGTCTCTTCACAGCAACAGAAACCTTAAGATTTGTAGTGACTTGAATTATGCAAATTTATGCTAATATGCAAACTGAGAGAGAGTTCTATGGGGAAGAGGGAACTGCCAAACTAAATCTTCCCATGAGTCTCAAGGGCCCTGTTTTATAGGGAGTCTTTCCAAATTTGTCATTCTTATTTTAGATAGAATTGTTTCATGTTGAACTGGTCGGGGGAAGCTGAAAACGTTGCCTGGAGCCATAATTTGGAATTTACTGATTTTTTTAATTTTTTTAAAGAAAAATAACTTCTGAAACTAATTTCAGAGACCGTTTGGTAAAAATCACCAAGAACATTCAAGACTCACTTTCCTCTCTGACCCCATCCCCAAGGGAGCACAAAGGTCTTCTTCCCCAGCCTTCCTTCCCCCCAATTCATCACATTTACCCCAGGCTCCAACCCCAACAGGCACTCACTGAGAACACACCGGCCGGGGACGGGGTAATAATTGAAGACTCACCACTCCTTCCTTCATTCCAATCCAGCCCCCAGTCTCCTCCAGTACTGCAATAGAACACTAGCTTCAGTCTTACTTCTCCAGTTCCCATTCCCCTGTGGATCCCACAGACTATCACCTCCTAACCTCCATCCTCACACTCTTGCTGTATCCCAGCCCCCAGCTCCAGCAAGTACCCAATGTTAAACCACAGGCCTTGCCTTCCAGAAATCCAGGTAGGCCTCCCACAGACCTCTTTTCTCTGTGTGCCCTGAGATCTAATCCCCATTCTCATTCCTAGATCTGCAGAAGAACACCCTTGTTAGCCATCCCTGTCCCCCTGCTCCCGTCTCTGTCTCTTACAGATCCCACAGATCTTCCCCTTCTAACTTTCCTCCTTCGCCCTTGTTGCATTGCCCCAGACCCCAATCCTAATAGGCACCCCCTGATAATTCTAGGGCCCCTCCTCCCAGGACAACAAGTAGGCTAAATATGGACCCATAACTCTCCTACTGCTCCTTAAATGCAATCCACTCCTCCACCTAACTCCATCCCCAGCACTGTAGCAGAAAATCTGCTGCTATCTCCCTTTCCTCTCTGATCCCATGCCTAAAGGGTCTGAAGAGCTTCTTCACCAACCTGCCTTCCCCCACTCATCCCAGTACTCCAAGCCCCCACCACCACCACCCCAGGTATTCCCTTTGAACACACCAGCTAAACAGTCCAGGAAAATAGGTAGCATATAACCATCACACTCTCCTAAAACCCAAGAAGAAAACAGAGAAAAAAGAACAAAACACCCACCAGACAAAGACAAATCCTGAAATCAGCACCTACTCCTATCATCATCCCAAACCCATATACCTAAAATAGAAATAAAGAGAACAATATTTTAAAATCAATGAAAAAACTGGTTATTTAAGGAAATCAAAGATGGACAAACCCTTAAACTAACTAGAGAGAGACCAAATTAACAAAATCAGAAATGAAAAGGGTCACATAACAGTAGACACCAAGGAAATCCAGAGAATCATAAAAACCTGACTTCATAAAATTGGAAAATATAAAAGAAATGGATAATTTTCTCAGTACATACCATTTACCAAAGTTAAATCAAGATCAGATAAATAATTTAAATAGATCTAAAACCTCTAGTGATATAAAAGTCATTAAAATTCTCCTATCTAAAAAAATGCCTATGGTCAGATGGCTTTGGTGCACAATTCTACCAGACTTTCAAAAAAAAGTTAAAACCAATACCCCTCAAATCATTCTGGAAAACATAAGCAGAAGAAACATTACCCAATTCATTTCATGAGGCCACAGTTACTGTAACCCAAACTACATAAAGACTCAACAAAGAAAAAGAATTACAGAACAATTTCCCTTACAAATATAGATGCAAAAATAAAACACTTGCAAAACAAACCAAGAACATATCAAAAAGATCATCCATGATGATCAAGTAGGATTCATCCCAGAAATTCAGGGATGATTAAATGTAGTCCACAATATAAACAGGCTAAAAGAAGAAAAAAAATGACACATGATCATCTTATTAGATACAGAAACGGCCTTTGACAAAATCTAGCATCCCTTCATGATAAAAGTCCTAGAGAGATTAGGAATATCAGTGACGTACCTAAACATAATGAAGATAATTTACAGCAATCTTATAGCCAACATCAAAAAAAGTGGAGAGAAATTTAAAGCAATTCCACTAACCTCTGAGGACAGATGCTTAAAAGAAACCCCACACTAGCTCAGAATTGAGTATAATAGAGGTGTATTTATTCCGGGGTAGACTCATAGACTACAATCCTCTGCATGAATGGAGAACAGAAACCGAATCACGCCACTGGAAGAGAGACTGGACACATGCTTTACATCAGCATATATACTATAAGAGGTCACACCCAAGTGGGTGGGTAACTTAAAGGCTACTGGCAGTAGGAGTTCCTACAGCACCTCCCCATTTTGTTTAAAAAAGAAAGTTCTAAGCTTAATACAAAATTATATACAATAAGAACAAATCTCAGGTATAAAAATTAGAATTACAATCAGCATAAAAACAATATCAAGCAAGAAATATGTGATAAATGTTTCAATAATTGTCCTATCCTAATGAATTTAAGTTTTGTATAATAAACAACTCGGCAAGTCATGAGAGGAAAGTAACAACAACTATCTAATCTTCAACCCCATCAAAGACTCGAGAAGGGAAATAATATTACTTGAGTAAGTAGGAAGTACAACCAAGCAACTTCCAAAATGTGTAACAAATAATAGAGACAACTGGCTACCTGGGCAAAACCCCTTCTCCAACATAGTACATCTCATAGCTTTCATTGTGAGGTCAACACATCCTTGAAATACACCTGCTGATTTAATTCAGAAGACTTTTCTATTACCCAGTGTCTCTCTGCTGCTGTTGTCCCTTTCTCATTAGGGTTAAGAAAATTCAAGGATGTTATCTATGTATGGGGGTATTTTTCATACCTTTCTGTTTGTTTAACATATCCTTTATATGTTTATATCCTTTATATCCTTTCTATAACTGCCTGAGCTGTAGGATTGTGTAGTATACCTGTAATATGCTTTATATTATAATAAGTAAAAAACTGTTTTATTTTCTTAAAGACATATGCTGGACCATTATCTGTCTTTATTTGTGGAGGTATACCCATGATGGCCATAACGTCTAATAAATGTGTGATTATTGAATCAGCCTTTTCTGAGCTCAAAGCTGTTGTTCATTGAAAACCTGAATAAGTGTCAATGGTGTGTTGAACATATTTTAATTTTCCAAATTCTACAAAGTAGAACACATCCATCTGTCAGATTTAATTCCTTTGAGTACCCTTTGGGTTAGACCCTGCAGGTAATAGTATTTGGTTATAGAAAGAGCAAGTAGGACATCCCTTATAATCTCCTTAGCTTATTGTCATGTAATAGAAAACTCTTTCTTTAAACCTTTGCTATTGACATAATGTTTCTTATGGAATTCTGAGGCCTTCAACACACTTTCAATAGTAACTGATCAATTTCTTCATTACCTTGTGCTAGAGGAACTGGCAGACCCATATGGGATCGGGTGTGTGTTATGTATATGGGACAAAGCCTATTCCTGATCATATCTTAAACCTGTATAGATAATAAAATCAATTCTGTATCATCTGGTATAAATTCACTGGTTTCAATATGCAAGACAACTCTTTCTGCATATTGTGAATCAATAACTATATTAAGAGGTTCTTTAAAATCCCTTAGTACCATGAGAATATAATTCTGCCATTGGAGCAGAATTATAAGAACTTTGTTCCACCTTACTTAAATCTTCTGATTTGTAAGCTGCCTTTCCTGATTGATTTACATCAGTATAGAATGTTTGGGCTCCAGTTATTGGTGTGTTTCATACAATGCAGGGAAGGATCCAAGAAGTTCTCTTTATAAGGTTAATTCTATCACCTTTTGGATAATTGCTATTAATCTCGCCTTAAAAATTAGTACACGCTCTTTGACAAGGTTCGATGTCTTCCCATAATTTCTTAATTTCATCAGTAGTAAAAGGCACTATAATCTCTACTGGGTCTATACCTGCTAGTTGACAAAGTCTCAATTTTCCTTTTATAATTAATTCAGAGACTTTTTCCACATAAGTTTTTAATTTTTTACTTGGTTTGTGTGGTAAAAATATTCATTCTAAGATAATATCTTCTCTTTGCATTAAAATTCCTGTAGGGAAAATTCTGGAAGGCAATATGACTAAAATGCAATTAAGATTTGGATTCATCCTATCTAAATGTGCCTACTATAATTTTTCTTCAACAACAGTCAATTCCTTTTCTGCTTCAGTTGTTAATTCTCTGGGACTATTTAAGTCTTTAACACCATCTAAGGTTTTGTTTAAATTAACTATTAGATCAGGTGTTATCCCAACAGCTGGTTGTAGACTGAAAATGTCTCCTAACAATCTTTGAAAGTCATTCAGAGTCCGCAATTGGTCTCTCCTAATTTGTGCCTTTCGTGTTCTAATTTTCTGTAAGCCTATTTTGTAACCTAGGTAATTGACAGAATCTCCTCTCTGTATTTTTTCAGGAGCAATTTGTAATCCCCATTTTGGCAAAACTTTCTTTACTTCTTCGGACATTCTTTCTAAGGTATCTATATTTGAATCAGTAATGTCAACCATTTAA
This sequence comes from Neodon shergylaensis, assembly GCA_025134845.1. Lineage (NCBI taxonomy): Eukaryota > Metazoa > Chordata > Mammalia > Rodentia > Cricetidae > Neodon > Neodon shergylaensis. Next base: position 51,102,639 of record JABTXL010000002.1, on the reverse strand, counting down.
TGGTAAATCATAGATTTAGGAAATTTTTTACGTATTATTTCCAATGGCTGACTTACAGAGTATTGACATAGGGTGGGGCTATTGAGCATTCCCTGTGGAAAAATAGTCCACTGATATCTCCTAGTAGATTGAGAATTATTATAAGTAGGTACTGTGAAGGCAAATTTTTCTCTGTCCTTTTCTTGTAAAGTTATAGTGAAGAAACAATCTTTCAAATCAATAACTATAAGAGGCCATCCTTTTGGTAATAGAGAAGGCCGAGGAATTCGAGATTGTAGAGGTCCCCTAGGTTGAATTACCTTACTGACAGCTCTTAGATCTGTCACCATTTACCAAATCTCTTTTTAACAACAAATACAGAAAAATTCCAAGGGCTGGTTGATTCTTCAATATGGTGAGCATCTAGTTGCTCCTGTACCAGCTGTTCTAAAGCTTGCAGTTTGTGTTCTATTAATGGTCACTGTTTAGCCCAAATTGATTTCTCAGGTAACCATTTTAAAGGTAGGGCTGTAGGTACCTCTAAACATTTGCTACTTGCTTTGTGTTCTTGTACATCCTGAATGGCTGGTGACCTTTGTGTATAGTACCTTATAATATCCTTCCAAGAATTATGAGTTCCTGGACCTGTAGGAATGTTAATCTGGGTACTCCATTGCTGCAGTGTAGGGATAGGCCCCACCCATTTTGGGCGGGGTTGCCTCGGGCGAATGTTTACTGATAAATTGGGAGCGCAGGAGCTGCAAGCTCTCTGCTCTTCCTCCCTTGTTTCCTGTTGTGTGTACTCCGCGGGAACCCTGGTTGCGTGAATCTGGTTACATTAAAGTTGTACAAATACTTATTATTAATTGTCTGGATTAATCATTTCTACCACATTTTGGCGCCCAACGTGGGGCAGAATTGCCCCCGCCCCTGCATGGGGAGCTTGATCTTTGCCAGCCTTTGCGAGCGGGATTAGTGGCTGGAGCTCAGTAGCTGGCCGTGCGCAAAGCAGGTTCCGTGCGCCTGCTCCACGCCCGCCGCCGCTGCTTGCCTCTCTCAGCGCGCTCCAGTCGCGGTCAGTCGCTGGGTCTTGCTCGCCGCCCCCGCACCAGCAGAGATCCGCCTGCCTCTGCCTCCCGAGTGCTGGGATTAAAGGCATGCGCCACCACCACCTGGTTGACTCAACATTGCGAACGAGAATTTGGGTGATTGCCCAGGTAGTCAGTTGTCTCTGTCATTTATGGCACATTTTGGATATCTCTCATTTGTTAAGTAATATTTATTCCCTTCTCAGATCTTTGACGGAGTTGAAGACTATATAATTGTAATTACTCTCTACTTTATTTAGACTCCTTGAGATAGAATGTCTGGTAAAACTTTTGTTCTCAATATTGTTTGTTATATTTATTATTTGTTATTATTGTTTATAGTTGTATTTGGTTTAGTTCTGTCTTATTTAGACAAAAAGGGGGAGATGTAGGGATAGGCCCCACCCATTTTGGGCGGGGTTGCCTCAGGTGAATGTTTACTGATAAATTGGGAGTGCAGGAGCTGCAAGCTCTCTGCTCTTCCTCCCTTGTTTCCTGTTGTGTGTACTCCGCGGGAACGCTGGTTGCGTGAGTCTGGTTACATTAAAGTTGTACAAATACTTATTCTTTTTTTTAAATATTTATTTATTTATATATTATGTATACAGTATTCTATCTGTGTGTATGCCTGCAGGCCAGAAGAGGGCACCAGACCTCATTACAGATGGTTGTGAGCCACCATGTGGTTGCTGGGAATTGAACTCAGGACCTTTGAAAGAGCAGGCAATGCTCTTAACCACTGAGCCATCTCTCCAGCCCCCCAAATACTTATTCTTAATTGTCTGGATTAATCATTTCTACCACACTGCAGCAGATTATGACCCCATAAATCCACTGCAATATTAGCTATGTATGGCCTCAGCCTTCCCCTTTGTCCTTCTAGCCCTATGCATTCAATCCATCTCATTCTTTGTTTCACTTGAGATAGAGTTCCAATTCCTAGGAATTGAACATCTGCCACTTGAAGAGGCCAATTTGGATGCCAATATTCTGGAGTAATGATACGCACATCTGTACCCATGTCTATCAAACCAACAATTACAATGCTATTTATACAAACTCTTAGCTTTGGTCTTTGATCATTTAAAGAAGTTTACCAAAATATACATTTTCTATTTCTTATTGGAATTTTTTATTTATCCTCCATGCTTATTCCATCATCCAGAACAGTATGGTCTTTTTACAGAAGGCTCTTGTTTTTTTTTAATTTTTCTAGTGAGACATGTCCTCCACAGTAACTGGGAATGACTGGACCACTTTTGACTTGGGAACCTGCAAGAGGTCCCCCAGCAAGTTTCCCAATGGTATTGAGTTGCCTTGTCTGTCTTTTGTTGATCTGAATTCACTGGTCCAATGTTAGCCTTTGCCACACCTTCTACATACACCTGAAGGCTGAGTCCTCCTATTCTTGCCATTCCCAGAGGAGATACTATTCCTAGGAATTCCCTGTCTACAATCCCTTCTCAGATGTTCTATTCTACCACAATCAAAACATTTGGCATTTTGATGTCTCTTCATTCCTTTGGAAATTCCTTCTCCTACCCAAGATTCAGTACTATAATCAAATGTGTCAATGTTCATTGTATACATGATCCATTCATCCATTAGTGCTGATTTAACCTTTAAAGGCCCAAGTATCTTTTTGTGTTCTAAGTTGGTATTTTCAAAAGCCAGAGATTCAGTAAGTACTCATCTAGCATCTGGGTCTGTTATTCCTATTTTCACAGCTTTAGTTAGTCTTTGTAAAAAGTCATTAAAGGGTTCTCTCTGACCTTGTTTAACCCTGGTATATGATTCAATTCATTTTCCTACTTCTTGAATCCTCTCCCAAGCATTTAAGGCTGCTTCGTGGCATAGGAACAAGATTTGTTCATTGTAAAGAGCTTGAGCCTGTGGGTCAGCATAAGTGCCCTCACCAAGAATTTGATCTTTGGAAGTCTCAAGTTATTTTGCTTTTCCCTGTTGTTCTAAAATTTTAGCATCTTCTCTATGATAGCATTCAAACATCAGTTGAGGCCCATCATCCAGGATTGCTGAAACTAACTGAATCCAATCATGTGGCATTGCTGTAATGCTAGAAGCCCATGTCTTTATCATCTCCCTAACAAATGCAGAATGCAAGCCATAAGTTACAATGGCTTGCTTAATTTCTTTTAGATCATTCATTCCTTTAGGTACCCATCTACCTTCTTTGGATCCTTTTGGGCCTTTAGAACTTGATGCTTTGTCAAAGTAGATTACAGAGTAGGAAGCTAAAACACAGCTACTGGCAATGTTAAATCCTGTCCTTGTACCTTCTTTTCCTAGTCATCAATTTCAATAATTTCATCAGTTGTTTCAAATCTTTTTGCTACTGCATGTACAAAGCCTGAATCTCCTAGCCTGTATATATTTCTAGTGATTTCACTGAAGCACTTGGCCTCTGGTCATCATTCTGCACACGTGATTCCAAGGTCTGAAATTTTCCTTCAAAGATAACACCTCATACTTGGACATTATTTGGATAGTATGCAGAGTGCCATCCTGGAGAGATACTCTATCTGCTAACCTATCATAACATTTTAATAAATTTTGATTGTCAAATTCAACAGTATGAAGTCTTTCAGATAATTTCTTAGTATCCTTTGACATGAATTCAATTTTGTCTGTCAAACTAATGTTACGCTTTGCAATAGTATTAATTTTTCAGGTGACTTTTGATTTTCAATGGTATTAATCCTGTCAGCTAGCTGTTCATTATTAGTCTGTAAAGACTGTATCATTTCTAAAAGTGTCTCATTCTTGGCTGTATTATCAAACCATTTTCTTAAGGATATAATATGAAGAAAAAAACTGAGTCCCAATATCCAATAAATGGATGTGTCACAATAACCATATAAGCCTTGCAGATTACAATCTACAGTATTAGCAAAAAAGTTACTAAATTTTTCCATGGTAATGTTGTCTGCAATTATATAACTTTCAAGTTTACTGATTTATTAATTACCTGTTATGAGGTCTGGTAAATTGTTTTACATGTAGTAATCTTTATTGTCCAGCAGGTGTTATGGTTGCAGAGTCACAACTAGCAACGCAACCTGGTAATATGAACAGTCTTGAGCTGCTTTGTTATTTTTTTTTGTTTTTTTGAGGTTTTTTTTTTTTTGCCTTAGTGCTGGTTAAATACTGAGAAACATGCTTTGCTTGACAAATTAAAATAAATTCATACATGGAGCAAGAAGCCCAGAACTCAGGAGCTGAGAGTACAAACCAGAAGCTACGCAAGTCACCACGCTGCAGGAGAATGTGAAAGTAAGGGAGGGGTGTGCATGAGCTTGGGAAATTTCCAAGTCGCCACACACAGCTTCACTGTGGCGGGTGTTTTACAAAAAAACTGCTTAAGTAAAAGCAAGCCAGGCAGGTAGAAGTGGGAGACTTTCTGGGCTGTGGACTGGCTAGGCCTTTAATCTGGTCTACCCGGTAGATGTGGGGTTTGGATCCATGTTGGGCGCCAGATGAAGACGGACACTTAAAAGAAATCCCACACTAGCTCATAATTGAGTATAAAAGAGGGTTATTTATTTAGGCGTAGACTCATAGTTTACAGTCCTCTGCATGAACAGGAACTAGGAACCAAATCATGCTGCCGGAAGAGAGACCAGACGTGCACTTTACATTGGCATATATAGTATAAGAGGCCATGCTGGCTATAGTAATTCCTACAGCAAACCTCAGGAACAAAACAAGGCTGCCCACTCTCTCCGTATCTATTTAATATATTAATTGAAGTTTTAGCTAAAGCAATAAGAGAACTAAAGAAGATTAAGGGGATTCAAATTGTAAAGAAAGAAGTCAAAGTATCGTTTTTTTTGCAGATGATATGATAGTATACATAAGTGACCCCAAAACTTCCACCAGGGTACAGCTGATAAACACCTTCAGTGAAGGTATTGGATACAATATTAACTCAAAAAAAAATCAGTAGCTCTCCTATATACAAATGACAAACAGATTGAGAAAGAAATCAGAGGAGCAACACCCTTCACAATAACCACAAATAATATAAAATATCCTGGGTAACTTTAACCAAGCAAGTGGAAGACTTGTATAACAAAAACCTCAAGTCATTGAAGAAGATATAAGAAGATGAAAAGATCTCCCATGCTCATGGATGGGTAGGATTAGCATAGTAAAAATGGCAATCTTACCTAAAGCGATCTACAGATTCAAAGTAATCCCCATCAAAATTCCAACATAATTCTTTACAGTGCTTGAAAAAAAACAATCCTTAACTTCATATGGAAAAGTAAAAAACCCAGGATAGCAAAAATAATCCTGTACAGTAAAAGAACTTCCAGAGGCATTACCATCCTTGATTTCAAGCTGTACTGCAGAGCCATAGTAATAAAAACCTCATGGCACTGGCATGAAAACAGACACACTGGTCCACTGAAATGAATCAAAGACCCAGACAAAGATTCACACACATATGGACACCTGATTCCTCATAAGGAAGCCAGAAATACACAAAGTAAAAGACAGCATCTTCAACAAACAGCATTGTTCAAACTGGGTGTCTTCATATAGAAAAATGCAAATAGATCCCTACTCATCACCCTGCACAAAACTCAATTCCAAATGGGTCAACAACCTCAACAGAAAACCAGATACACTGAACCTGATAGAACAGAAAGTGGAGAATAGCCTTGATTCATAGGCACAGGAGACAACTTTCTTAACAGAACACTGATAGCACATGTACCAAGATCAACAATAAATAAATGGGACCTCATGAAACTGAAAGGCTTCTTTAAGGCAAAGCTTCTTTGCCAATTCAACAAAGTGGCAGCCTACAGAATGAGAAAAGATTTTTCTAAGTCCACATCTGATAGAGGACTAATATCCAAAGTATTTAAAGAATTTAAACAACTAAATATCACAAATCCAGATAATCCAATTTAAAAATGGTATACATATCTAAACAGAGAATTCTCAATAAAGGAAACCCAAATGGCCCAGAAACACTTTTAAAAAACTGTTCAACATCCTTAGACATCAGGGAATGCAAATAAAAACTACTTTGAGACTATCTTTTTTTCCCAACATAATGTTTTTATTAATTATTCGGAAATTTTATACAGTGTATCTGTCATAATTGCTAAGATCAATAACACAAGTGACAGCCCACACTGGCAAGGATGTGGATCATGCCTCCATTACTGATGGGAGTACAAACTTGTACAGCACTGTGAAAATCAACACAATAGTTCTTCAGAAAGTTGAGATTGATTTACCTCAAGGCTCAGTTATACCACTCCTGGGCATATATCCAAAGGATGCACCAGCCTACCACAAGGACACTTGCCCAACTATGTTCGTAGTGTCTTTATTCATAATAGATGTCCCTCAACAGATGACATTGTACATTTATACAATGAAGTATTACTTAGCTGTTAAAAAAATGACATCATGAAATTTATAGTTTATGTATGTAATTAGGAAAAAAAATCATCCTGACTGAGGTAACTCAGACCCAGAAAGACAAATACAGTATGCATTGTGTTCAATCATAAGTGGATACTAGCCATTAAGTAAATAATAGCCAAACTACAATCTGTAGACTCAGAAAAGTTAGGTAAAGAGCATAGGTCTGTGAGAACACATGGACCTCCCTGGGAGAGGTAAATAAAATAAATTTTATGGGTGGACTGGGAGTGGGTGGGAATGGAAACAGAAAGATCATATAGCAGGGGAGATGAGGTAGAGGGATAGAGCGAGGGAAGAGAAAACTGGAATGGGGATGTAGTATGAAAACCTAGTGCAAGGGAGGCTGCCTGGAATCTGTGAAGGCTATACTAATGAGAACTCTTAGTAATGGGGGCTATGGAGTCTCAACTGGCCATATCTTGTTTCCAGAAAAGACTTCCAGTGGCAGGACTGGGTAACATTCGGTTGAGTTGTTGCCCAAGTGGGGCCCAAGGAAATCCCCAACCACTCCAGACTGTTGCTAAGACAAAGGGTTGCTCTCCCTAAACTGACAGAGGGGGCTCTATTGCTGAGGACAACTTCGCCACAACTCACTAAACTTGGAGAAGTGGAGCTGGTGCCTACGTGGAGCCTTCACCCCTACGTTCTAGTGTATTTGACACGGGAAGGTACTCTGTAGGCTACAGAAAGGGAAACACGGACACCAAGCCAGCCACAAACATTTGGCCTACAACCTGCCCTGCCTGCAAATATGCTAGGACAATGGTAGCGCAGAACTTGTGAGAGCAGCCAACCAATGCTTGATTTAACCTAAGGCCCACTCCATGAGAAGGAACCCATACCCAGCACTACTGGGGTAACCAAGAACTAGAGACTAGATAGCCCAGAGACTTGGGGTGAAAATGAAGAACACTCACCATGTGAACCTGTGGACCAGACTAAACACCCCCATGGCAGACTGTCTTCCTGTGTTTCCAGGCTCCCAAAAGACAGGAAGAGAAAAGTTTGTCTCAAGAAAGAATAGCATTGTTGAAAGATGGAGGGAGAGTCTTCAGCATTTGCACCCCTGGTTCAGGGCTCATACATTCCTTAGGTCCCTTATCTAATGAATTCCCAGATTCACTTTGTTTTAATATAGGATCTCACACTATAGCCCAGGCCGACATCTGTCCCAGAAAATCCCTTACTTTTCAGATGCAACGCTCCCACCCCTGCCTCTGTGGCCTCCCTCCCTCCCTGTGTGTCTCTGCCTTTGGGTATGTTCCCTGGTAAAGATGCTAGCCACTGACTTTAGCACCCATCCAGTGTAGTAAGTGTTCATCCTGATTTAGTTTTACCTATTCTATCTATTCCAAATCAAGTCCAAGGTTCATAAATGACATGGATCTTAGAGGATGCTGTCCAACCTTCTACATCGTTTCTGCATCCTTTCTTGGCTACAGTGTGTTGATTCATCTTTGAGCTTGCAGTGATTATTAGTGGTCAACACTTAGGAGGATCAAGTGAGCACGTGGATGCCTCCTTCACTAATTGTCAAATGGGACCAGTTTTCGTCTTAATGTTTAGATAAATACATTAACTGACACCCACTTTATTTGAGCAAAATTTAAGATTCAGACTCAATTCTCCCATTCTTTGCCTCTTGCAAAATCGGCATTCATCTCCCTGAACTCCCTTTGAATCAGGCATCTCTGAACCTCCCTAGGTGAGCTCGCCTGAGCGTGCCATCCACTGAAGCCACATGATAGAAGCTAGTCACTTCTGGTTAAAGCTACTTTACCATCTCTTTGCCCCTTTTCATCTGACCTCACTCATAGGAGATGATCCTTACAGACCACATATGCTTCTGAATGCTAAGACTGTAACTGTCTGGCTTTAACAAACAGTTTAACATTACGGACTTGTATTTCTTCCTATGAAAAATGGGGATAACAAGGCTACTACAGCAGAGTGTTGTTACGAACATCCAGTAAATTATTACTTTTGAGGTACTTCAAGCACTTGGACTCAGAACGCATTCTTCCTCTATAGTCGTTAAGTAAATAGCTCTTCATGTTAATCAGAACTGAGGAATTATTCTGTATCTGTCAAGCACCTGAAAGGTAGGGATTGTTTCTTAAGATTTTCATACAGATGTGGCAACTTCAAACTGGTTTCATCGAGGTAGTTACTAAATTCAGCAACATGAAGGAAAATTTTCTGAGAAGCATTTTCCTGGCCCAGCTTAAAGGTCTGCCTCCCAAACACTTCTGTTTTGCAGATATGACACTTTATAGTATGAATGGAAAATATTGCCTGGAAGTTAGAGAGAGAAAGAGAGAGAGAGAGATTTAACATAACACTTACTGTTGTGCACGGCATCTTACAGTTTGCAGACTGAGTTAAACAGTCAATAAGGGACAGACAGCGTGTTTGATAATCATCTTCAGCTATGAATGGAATATAATCCAAGGACATCCAAAGGGTGTCCTTTTTCTTGGCTCGTGGTTTGCAAGCTCACTTGAAGGGCTGTCAAAGTTGGCATGACTTAAATGTCATTTTTCAAATAACTGAGAACTTAAAGTCAGACTGAGGTTCTGTGCATCTGTGTGTGTATGTGTGTGTGTGTGTGTGAGAGAGAGAGAGAGAGAGAGCGCACCCATACACACACACATGCAAGCTAACCACAAGCTGTGTGTAAGATGAAAGAGATTTAGCAAGCATTGCACATTATTGAACATGAAGACTAGCATAGACTTCCCTTACAAATGGCCACCCTTGTCATCTGCCTGTGGAACTGCTTCCCCCAAGTCCAGCCAACGTGCCACTAAGGAGTTGTTAAAAATGGCATTGACATGGGAAAATTCCACAGATCTTAATTTTCCTTCTCTTGCGTCTATGCCTACCCCCACCTTTCTTCCTTCTCCAGAGACTGAAATCTGTTATTATTCCCCCCTGGGAGGTCTGTTTACATTGAATGCACATCTGGCTTAATTGGGTTGACAGCTGCTCCAGGTACTATTGGACAGAGTCCAGCCATCCCCGCACGTCCCATTCACCTGACAGTTTAACCTTTCACAATGGGATCTGTGGAGCGCCTGTGAACTCAGAGAGGTGTGCTTTGATTATTTGTTAATACATGTTCATGTTCAGCCTTCCTACCCAGATCATTATCAACAGAGACCACACCAAGATGGGAAGGCTGGGTCCTTAAAGCCAACCGGTGAACTATAAAGCCCCCACCCGAAGAAGCCAAGACAAGGAGCCCAAAGAAGCAGAATAAGAAACCATCCAGGGTGGTTGGAGAAAGGGTTGAGGGAACAAGTCCAGCTTATGGCTTAAGTTTGCTTATATAAAATATTTAGGCAGTAAAAAGTGATTATAACTATGACTGCCTTCAGCCACGGTCAACAGGGAAGGTGTTCTCAGGGTCCCCACAGAATCGGATGGTTCCCATACATACCGTTGTCCTCCCAGCAGCCCAACACTTTGCTCGCACGCGTATGGGACACATCAATCAGTTACCAAACCACTCAGTCTGCATTTTATATACCTTCCACCCAAGCCTTTGCAGTTGCTTTAATTCATTTGTGCACCATTTTGCTGCTCAGAGCTCCACACAGATACAGTGTGGAACATAACAACCGCCCTTAGCTGCCTCCACTAAGACACAATCCGAGTTCATCAAAGCAAAGGCCACTCCAACAGACTCACCCAAAGAAGAGCAGTAAGCTTTTCCCTCCCTGCCTACTGTGAGAGAAAGTTGTTTTATTTAACAGTTGCTCATTGCCCTCCTGGATGGTCAAGATCATAGGCTGTTTGGTTCTCACTGGAGACTTCATTGTTTCAGAAGTAACACTCTAGGGGAGGCAGGAGACAAAGGAACTCTTTCGAAACCAGGCTTCCTTCAGCTTATGAGAACCATGGCTTTCCATCATCATAGCAAATTTTTCCTCTCCTTTACAATTTCATTGTCTTTTGTTCCTATACATACATCATACCCAAGAACCTCCTCCAAGAACTCCGTATTGAAATGTATTTTGCCTCAGAAACTAGGCTAAACAGAATATTATTTTTCACCTGCACGTGTTTTCTTACCTTGACTTCAGATTGCCCTGCAGGCATCTCAGGGAAACTTGAGGAAGTTCGTGGCATGCCGTGGTGTAGGTGGTGGGGACAATGGTAGAGGAATTCAGTAGTGGGAAGCAAGGCCACCCGGAAGAAATCCTCCCGGGTAAGAAGCAGGAGTTATGGGGCAGGCAGCTCACTCCTTCCAGCTCAGAGAGGCACTACCACTTCCCGAGTGACTGGGGTCACAAATCAGGCTCTTCGTGTGGACCAAAATGGACGGCCCACCTCCCACTCCCACAATTCCTGCTGCACGTGGGGGAAAATTCTCAACCCTTAGGAACCGTCCCAATCTTCCCTGCTTGGAACAGGAAGATTCATGCCAGAGTCCTCATCCTTAGGCCCTAACTGGTCCACGGCAACAGAACATCCAAGGGTAAGGAAACTGAAGCAACGGGAGTGGCAGGTTCTGGTGAACAGAAAGCTACCAAGTTCATCTTGTGAGTAGACGACTTCCGAGCATGAATCCGTGGACTTGTTTGGAGGAGGTGGGACACTGGGGGAGGCCTCCTGAGGTACACCTCCCCCACGCCACCACACCAAGCACATTCAGCAAACACTGCCAGCCTTAGGTCAGGACCTAGTTACAGCCAGAGCACAGTTTCCTTTCAGGGCAGAGTAGAAAACTCCCCAAGCAAGCAGGGATTTTTTTTTTTTTTGATGAAAGCAGTTGATGTGAGTGACTGGGGCCATCACTGCATGACCCCCTGAAGAGGCCCTCAGTAGCTCCAAGAGTCACCTCGGTCCACAGGCTGGGTGCCTGGGAAGGGCTGAGAGGACTGCCCATCCGTAGCTAGTTTGCTGTAGATAAACAGGACGCCAATAAAATCCGCAGGCCAAGTAAGCAGCTGCTTATTTTGTTACCGAGAGATGCTTATCTACAAGAAAATGCAGCTACTTAAAGACAGAAAGCATTTACCAGAAGCTGGGGTGTTGCTCACAGTGCTTCAGGAGATGGGGAACAAAAAGGTGAGCGGGCTATAAAAAAAAAAAAATCCTGACACGCGGTCCTTTTGGCTGCTGCTCCAGTCAAGGAAGTGTACTCTACCTATGCTATTAGAGGGCGTTCTCAACCTTCTCTTGCATCCACTTTGGATCCATCTCCTTGGAAGCAGAGAACGCGTGTCTCCATGTTTCCGTGGGACGACCATCCAGTCTGCGCCACTATCAGGATAAGTGACATTTTTTTTCCTTTGATATTTTTCAAATCTGTAAACAACTCAGCTCCATTGTGGGCTTTAGTTTCTAGAAATATAAATAAATAACCGCACAATAAAATTTTATGATCTAATCACACATCCTGCCTGAGGTATTAGTCACGGGCCTGCGCAGGGCTTGCTGGGGCTATAAATCACGGGGCAGGACAGCCGACATGCGCAGTGCAGCCTTCCTGCCCACCCTCTGTTAATTAATACATACAACAAAGACTGAAGCTATCCCGAAACAACAGCACCCTTCTGTTCCTTTGCCCCCCCCCCCCTTCCCTACACCCCCTCAGGCTCCCTCTGTTGGTGCTGTTTCCTCAGTGATTAAAGGCGATAAAGTCAAGCTATGCCACAGGTTCAAATAAGTGAGCAGGCCTGAGTAATCCCACACCTGTCAGGGGCTTAGGGGCCTGCAGAGAGAGCCCCACCACTGCCATCCCTGGCTCCTACAGTTGGCTCATGCCCTGACAGCAAGTTCTTCCCAACTGGAGAGGCCACCCCATGTCTCTTGTCACCCGAAGCCATTGCCAATACATTTCTGGGCGCCACCTTGTAATTTTCAGTTACTCGTTTTCAAAGGTTCTAGTCTTACCCATTAGGACAGAGAATCCAACTTAAGCCTGAAAAAACACAGTTCAAAAAAAAAACAATAATACCAACTACTTGATATAGTTTAGAGCAAACATCCAGCTGTTTGAAAACCTCTTTTTTCCTGAACTTTTCTTCTCAACCCTCAGAAGTTTGGCACTGGTCTAGATTCTGGGGAAGTTCTGCACTGGCATAAAAGGGCCCATTTCAAAAGGAAAAGTGATGTAATTTGGGCAAGCTGAAAGAGACTGGCTTCTTTCTCAATGCCATCACAATAAACTTTCCTCACCTCCCTACAACCTCCCCACTCAAAGAGGGGGGGGGGGACCTCTGAAAACACTTTTCATCCTCTTGCTAATTGTATCTAGGGTAGGATTTAGTTAGGCCGGGGGCAAAGCTGGGAGGGCTCTTTCAGCGGGACCCACCCTCAGGAGTACCTGGCCCACTGTCAGCAGCCAAGCTCTGGTCCAGAAGATGCTGCCGTTCCTAAGGGAACCTCATTCCAAAGCAGAGATGTGGAGTAGATTTACCCAAGGAATGAACCTACTTGAGATGCCTGGCCTGAGAGCTTGAAGCCTGGACCCAGGGCTCACTAGGTGTAGAGCCACAGTACCTAAATCCTGAGGTTGGACCAGCACTGGTATTTTCTGGATTCTCGAGGTGGGAAATGCCCACATGGAACAGATAAACACTCCATGGAATGTCCAAGCATCCTCACCACTGTAAAGTGATCCACTTAAGCCCTCGAGACACTGGTCCTTTCTTGCCTTCTCTCTCTCCCTTTCTCTCTCCCTCTCTCTCTCCCTCTCTCTTTCTTGCTCTCTCTCTCTCTCTCTCTCTCTCTCTCTCTCTCTCTCTCTCTCTCCAAGAGTGAATGGCTTGGGGGACTCCACAATCCCACTACAGGTACAGACTTGGAGGTCTCTGGTAAATTCCTCCAGTGAAGCTGACAGCATTATGCTAAGATGAATGACAAGGAGCAGGAGAAGCTATTGACAGATATGCACCGTAACATCAGGTTATTCTGTAAATAAAGAGAAATTTCCGCAGCCAGAGGCTCATGCCAACTCTCCTCCCGAAGCCTCCTCGCCCTGTCGATGTTACACCCGACTCCTGGTGAAGATGTAGAGAAGCCGAAGTCTTTGTCCGTGAGGTCACAATCTGGAAGGTGAGTGCAGAGTAGCTGCTTCTTCTCTTCTTGGTGTTTGAATTCGTATGGAACTAAGCACAGACAACATTTCTGTCAAAACTTAAATCAGTATTAGTAAGCATTGCTGTTTTTCAGGGTCAAGGGCTGGGGAGATGGCTCACCTGTTAAGAGCACTTGCTGCTCTTCTAACAACCACGTGAGGAACTCGCAGCTGTCTGTAACTCCAGCTCTGGGGGATCTGGCCTCTGGACTAGGCAGGCACCCACACTCCCTGGTCCATGCCCACATGCATACATAAGTACACACGTGCACATCAGTAAAAACAAAACTCAACAGTTATGAGTCTTGTTCATTTCTCATTGTACAGTGAAGTAATGATGAGAACTGAGTGTTCAAGGGCCCTGACATCATCACCAAGATTATACGCATTGTTTACCAGCTAAGTGACTGGGGTTGGGAGTCCGGGAAACTGCTTATCACTTCTGCATACAAATGATGAGAGAGAGTCTAGATTTTTCAAGTTCCATGAATCTCGAGTGTTAGGCTGCCATGTTTCATAGATCACTTAGGTGAATATGTGTGGAAGTCCCTGGAAGGGTTAGTGTGGAAAAATGATAACTCACTTTGCGTTTTTAAATGTCATTCTGCTTGGCATCGAGAAAAGTGGATTTCGGAGGTCTAGCAGAAACGAGGGGATGTTGAGGGTCTTTAAGGTATTGACCTGAATGGCAGCGTCCAGATTGTGTGCACACAGTGGATTCAGCAGGAAGCAGACATTTAAGGAACCAGCAAGCCAAGCAGTTGCAAGTGCTCTTGTAGGGCTTGGGGGCTTGAACAGCAGGAGAAGTTTCTGGCACATTACCTGGAAAGACAGGGTGAAGAATGAGTTTAGGAGTGAAAAGGATAATCCAAAAAAATCAATTTGGAATATGCTCAAGTCAAGTTACCTGCAGAAACCTATCGTGGGCTGTAAGCGGGTGGAAAGTGAAGCCTATATGCCAAAGGCAGGCGCTCAGTGGAGACCCAGATTTAGCCATTAAGGCTTACGAGATAGAAAAGGGGTGATAGCCATGACTGGGTGGCAGGGGACCCAGAAATTTCATGGTCAGGACAAATAGCAGAGGCCAGGTGGCAAGCAGGCCACAGGAGCCTGTCTGGTCTGTCACTTTTCAATGGCCCCAGATACAGCATTAGACTTGGCTCTGGAAGGTCAGGCTTGTCTTCCACAGCCCTTGTCAGGCCATGCCATAAGTCTGTGACACCATGGACTCTACTCTGAGAAGACAAGGGTTGCCTTTCCATTGTTCCGTGCCCTGGGAGTGACCCAGCTAAATGATAGCATTTGGGGAAGGAAGAAAACTCAGAGCTCCAAAGCTACTTACTTAGATAGCCTATTTCAACCCATTTCACAAGTAACTCCTGCTAGTAGCAGCTTAAATTCCATACAAAGTAAGGCTTGAGTAAATGCTAGTCTGTCACTAATGCATGGCTCTTGGTATGTCTGGAATGATGCATATTACCCACAGTTTAAAAAAAATGTATAAGTCGAAAAGAAAAACTCTCACCCGCTCTTTCTCTCCACCCTTCTTGTCTCTTTATCCCCGGCCCCCTTTCCCCTCTTCTCTCGTTTCCTTTTCATATTTGGAAAGACACAAGTTACGGCTGGAAAGAAACCTCAAAGGATTAAGAAAAGTAATTCCAAAACGTCACATTTAAAATATCACTTAATGAACAACTTGGTGTGTGTGCTTACCATGGGGCAGGCATGCGTGCTTCAGCGCATAGGCGGAAGTGGCGGGGGTGGGGGGGGCGGCAGCTGTACAGGGGCCGGACCTCAGCTCACTTGCCTGGCCAGAGACTTTCCCCACTAGCCTTCTCCCCGCCCTCCCCAGTTTCACAGTGTGACACATTGCTTCTTTATCTGCTCAGCGGCACTGTGGCCGCCGCCCCCACGTCCACTCGCACCTTCCCTCCCTCCATTCCTCAAGGTCTCCCAGCCCATCCAGGACGGGCTCAAGCACAGCACGCAATCAGCTGTTCCGCCTCCCTTTCTGCTGATTTACTCCTTGCACCGTATACCTTCTGGTTAGATTTATAAGATGACATGCGCTAAGTCATTTTTATTACCAGAGTCCCTGCTCCTCATTTTGTAAATGCAACGCCGCACATACATGTTAATGAATTGGGCCCCTGGAACTGATAGATTTACTATGAGATATCATTTCTCCAATGAAATAGGACTAAAGTGTCAGGCTCATTCGCTCTTTCCAGTGCCTAAGTCATCTTGTTGTGGATGTTTCTTATGTGAGGCTTCATTTATGACTGTAAGCCTCACCCTCAGTGTTTCCGACCAGCAAAATGGGGAGAATATCAGTAGTTTTTCCATCTTATGAAGTCATAAATATTTCAAAAGTCAATTTCCTTTGACCTGTATTAGCAGTCTCCTTAAAGGTCACGGGATTTGCCTGAATCACGAGGGCCTGGTCTATCCTGTTGATGTTTGCTGGCAGCCACAGCCTGGACCAGAAGTTTCCATAGAGGCTGACCAAGCCATACCCGTGATGTCTGTGACTGCCGATGAGATCTACGGAGATAATTAGCTTGTAAAATTTAGGGTGATGAGTTGTCTACAGATGAGAATAGCATCTGTTAACATCTGTAGTTGTAACTGTACTGTGGAAGATACAGTTACCAGGGCAATCAATCCTTCCCCTTCGGGAGGCAAGCTCATAACAACAGCTGCTTTGAGAACTTCCTCCCCCACCCAGATCGCAGCTACGCAGAAATGAGCGGAACTCCTAGTCCAGGTCCCTGTTGCAAACATAAATTGGTTTATTAGAAGATTCTCCTCTCTCTCAGGCACGATTGGTGATTTCTTGTTTTGTTGCTAAAAGTTTTTTAAAGTGTGTGTATAACTGTACATTCATGTAGTACCTGAGGCAGCCAGAAGAGAGCGCCATATCCCCTGCCAACTGGAGTTCCAGTTGGTTGTGAGCCACCTTGGGATTTCTGGGATCTGAACCCAGGTCCTCTGCAAAAGTAACACGTGCTCTCAACCACCGAACCACCCCTCCTTCCGTCTCCAAGAACTGTGAATTCTAAGGAAATGCTCAGACTTTACACTGGAGGAGCTCAGTCAAATGTGAAGTGTTATGAAGGGGCTTGGAGAGAAGATACCACTAGTTCAGATATAAACCGGAACAACAGCCACCCCCACCTCCACCCCCGCAAAAAAAAAAAAAAAAGCTCACTGGCCCAACGTGATTACTGCAGGTCGGAAGACAGAGCTGACCGAACTTACAGGGCGAGATCCTTATGCTGATTTTGCTGCCAGGCTTCATAAAGAAGTTTGACCGCCCTTCACTGCTCTGAGGGTGCTCAGATCCCTTCTTTGTGTGTGCCTCTTTCTGATCCCTTCCGTCAATTAGGCAATGAAAAGTATTTGGTAATTTAGGCTCTCATCTTAAGAAACGTGTAAATGTTCGAAGGAAACCTAAACCAAAAAGGTAGGGTGACAGGCTAAACCCCAGACATATCAAGAGAATCATCGACACCATAAATAAAGTTGTGTTAAATCGGTAGAAGCCTGGGCAGGATTTGACTGTGGGCATCGCCGGGGTGAGATGGGAGTTGCCGCTGCTAGGAAGAAAGGGACACATAGAAAGGGAAGAACGGAGGACTATCAACACAACCTTGCCTTGTAGACTAGCTTCTGACGTGGCGCCAACCAATGCGGCAAATCAGAAACAAAACTATAAGGAAAACGGCTAGATTGAACGTCTCAAAAAAACAGTGTTATTTTAGGGGGGTTTTCTTTCAGTCCTTGTTATTTGCAATTCTTTATGAGTATGTCGTGTCTAATTACTGGCTGTCTTATTGATAAGCAAAAATAGATGTTGCTCAAATTGGCAGGTTTTGCAGACGAAACAGATGAGTATTGCTCTAAGCTGGCGGCAGGGATGGATGGCGTTCGCAATGTACATCGTGTACACTGGGCTCTTGGCAGGAGGGTGGGTGATGCATGGCTCTGGCTGTGCGCACTGCATCACTCTGTTCGCATAAGTATGTATTTCCAGGTGTGCACTAGGCCACCCTTGTATACAGACACCTAAAGACTGTCTCAACCTCAAGTACTAAGCAACCAGCTGTTCTTGTGTTCTGAGACCTCCCTCCTAGGTATACTAAGCCAGGTTAAATCCCTTCTATCCCTTCCTATGGATGCTAGCATTCCTTGGTTGTGTGTCGGGGGTAAGAGGGGTGAAAGTATTCTCTTGTTCCCTTGAAGATTTCCTTTCTGTCTGCTTGCTACAGTATTCATTATTATCCCAGGACTCAATAAGCCCCCTGTAAATGGATAGTTTATGAATAAGTGAATGGAGCATCATCAATATGACTGTCTCAGGCAGTCATGAGACCTGGACAAAATAAATAAACCTATTTACCTGGGCCTACTTCAACATGTGTCCCCTGAACAGATTCACAGCCAATGAACTAGAAATTCATTTTTTAATCAGAACAATGTGTTCAAATTTCCAAGCTTCTCTCTAACGCACTTTGCTGCATAATTTAAGACTCATAATTTTGCAGATTAATGTAGTTTCTACAACATTCTTTTTAGAAAACAGAACGCACGCAGGGCGGTGGTGGCCCATACCTTTAATCCCAGCACTCAGGAGGCAGAGACAGGCAGATCTCTGTGAGTTCGAGGCCAGCCTGATCTACAGAGCAAGTTCCAGGACAGGCTGCAAAGCTACAGACAAACAAACAAACAAACAAAAAGACAGCATGGACAACTATGATTAAACCTATTTTTAAAACCCTTCAGAATGGCTACAACTTGTAGAAAGAGTCTAAGCACTGCCGAGGTACAATCGCGGCCAATGATAAAGAGAACTTTCTTCCAAGGTATACCAACAAGTTTGCACATCTATCTGACTGTTCCTTGCAGGTTTGATAACGAAAATATTTTCTCTCTTGAGCAATGGCGGTTGTCAGCAATCGGATCCACTCCACAGCAGGGAGAATCTGGGTTTTCCGACAGAAGTGGATGTCCTGGGCTGGATTAGTCCAAACTTGTTCTTATGAAACCTCAAGAAAGGGCTGTGGCACATTCTTGCCTGGGAGAGAACGGGAGGAGTTCTGAGTTTAAAGCTTAATGGCTGTATTGTTTCGCGGATGCGCGGTAAGGAACTGAGCTGCTCAGCTTGAGTTACGAATTAGGGGAATCCCCCAGCAGGCCTGACCTCAGGGCTCCTTCTGAGCCTGCTGCTAAGACACTGGTCTCATTAAGTTGCGCTTGCTTGCCACACCTGGACTTCCTAAGTCTCTTCCCCCCCCCATGAAAAACCCCTCCGAATGGGGCATTTTCTCTGCTTTGTAATTACTGACTTCTACAAGAGACACCAAAGAGCTAACTTCGAGAGAATGAAGGGTTCCGTCAACAAAACACAGACATGGGTGTGATGAACGGACTGGGTCATATTTCAGAAGCACAGGGATTTGCAGCATCAAATACAGTTTAAAAAAAAAACTTTTGATTCCTTGTCAAGTACTTTTCAATGCGTCTAATCTCTTCTTTTCACCTCACTTAAACGTAGATTAAGTCAGCTGGATCTATCTTCTGTACGTGAGTTGATTTTTTTTTCTCCTCAGAGAAGAGTCATAAGAGAAGCAAGCACTAAGTAGATATTTGAAGCCAGGCCTTCTGGCTCAGATAAAAGACCAACGTTGAAAACAAACACAAAATGTGGACTCTCCTCTTTGCTCTGTTAGAACATAACACTAACTCTCTTGCTCTGCCTCAGTTCGTTTTATTTATTTGTTAACAATAGACCCAAGACTTGAATGAAGCAATTCGCAAGCCAAGCAGTCAGGGCTTTGTTAGAAATTTACAGGAGGTCATCAGCGATCCCGGCACAGGACTCCACACTGGGAAACATGAAGGTCACTGTCACACCTTACTCCCTCCCCCAAAAGAAAAGTTTGTCCCTTCAGAGAATCTCAGGACTGTGGTGCTAAAAAAGCTTTGGGAAGTCAATAGACAGATATAGACACTCAACCTCTGAATTTCATGGAACTGTCAAACACTACTTAGCATTAAAGAATAATCAAGACATGAGAAATAATGGATACAGAGCAATGACCTTAGGTGCACACTTCCTGAAGGCCGGGCCAGAAAGGAACAAAACATATTCCCTGTTCACAGCGCAGTGACAATAAAATGCTGTCGTAACACGCAGCATGGTGCTCACAATCATTCACCGGGCAACTGGAAAATGGGGATGCAGGAGCTGTTGGTCTTGTAAAAACCCTGGCCCTTGGTGTTCTCCTGTGCTAGCTCTCTGCCCTGTGTTTGCCGAGAAATGCTTGCGAGCCCTAAGGCGAGACAGAGATGGGACCTTTGTGTTCCTTCAACTCTTGGCTCCTTAAAAACTAATTAACTGAGCTGCCTCACACTGGAGTTCTCCTCTGTCCTGTTTTTCTCCAGTGCTGTGGCCCTACGAATTAGTGTTACAGGGTATATAAACTAGAGCAAGCTAGGGAAGGAGCAAAGACACCGAGCATGGAGCTGAGTGAGATGGCCGATCTTCTAGCTCTAGGAAGTCTCCCGCATTTGCAGAAAGATTTAGAATTCATATAAGATCCGCGGGACAGAGCAGAAGTTAGAGCAACAAAAAAAATGGGATGAAGAGGACCATGGGGGACAAATAAAAACTATGCAGCATATGTATGAAAATGTCAGAATAAAACTTGTTTATTTAGACGCCTGACAAAACATTTTGGGAAACAAAATGCCAAAACAAATAAATAAAAAGCATCCCTCCCCAAAGGAAAAAAACTGTTGAACTTTGACCATGCAATGGAAAGAATGTTCTACCATGCGCTGTCTTATACATCGTATAAATGCAGCCCTTGGAGAGATACCCCCAAGCTCCCGACTCTAGAAGCCCCATTTGGTTTGGTTATGCATACACCCGCTCTAGCAATAATGCACTTGGCAGCCTAGTTCCTCCTCCTGCGGGGACTGTGTACACACATCCCTCTCCAAACGATGGACTTTGCAGCACCAGAACCCATGAACCTCTCTTTGCTTTGGGGTTCCACCTATTCCTGTCTGGATAGTGTACGTTTCTCCGCTTTATGCCATTACCCTACACTATTCTGGGAACGATCAAATTTAGATAGTTTCTATCCGATTGTATTCCCAACATATCCAGGTATAAAGAAAAAAAGGGGGGGCTGATTTGAGGTGCATACCTTCCCTTTTCATGTAGAAAACCCATATTTTGGATCAGTTTGGCTGTGGTTCTTCTCTGAGCACGGTTAGTACTGGAGATTATGATGTGACAATTTCTTCTGAGTTGAGATAAAGGGGAAATTAAAGTCTAGAAGTTCCAGAGACTGGTGAAAGCTCTGTCCACTGTGGTGGAAGGGGCTGCCCACACTGCCTTCATGTTGTACTGTCAACGTCAGGGTACCATTTTTCCTGATCTGTCACTCATACTAGGGTGGGCTTCCAGTGATATGGCTGCCTTTGAGTCATTCATGGCCCTGTAAGGAACCCCTCACCCATACTCCTGTAAGCCACCCCAGTAAACTCATTAGTTCACCATCAAGTTGGACTTCAATGGTACGATGACTTTGGCCTGCCGTTGGTTCCCTGTCTTGGATGAGAAATAGCATCACACAACAGAGACTGTCGCACAAAACTTTGAGCAAAACATCACATAGAAACAGCAGGTCATAGAGCTTCGGATTGGTTTGGAGCCACAGTCCTCACTTGCTCCTATCTTGTCCTTGAGGAAGGATCTCACCTTCTTCCCTTCCTGTTAGGATCTAAGGAATAAAATGATAGCCAGAAAACATGACACAGTGGTGCATGCCTTTAATCCCAGCACTCAGAGGTAGGCAAACAGATCTCTGTGATTTCAAGACCCGCATAGTCTATATAGTGAGACCTTGTCTCAAAGATAGACAGACAAACAGATGGGTGGATGGATGGATGGATGGATGGATGGATGGATGGATGGATAGACATAGATATATACACAGGAAAACGTGAAGCTTCACTTGAGGTTAGACATAAAAGGCAAACCACAGAATCTTTTCACACATTTTTTGACTAGGTCAGGTATTTGCCTGTAAGAGCAGGAGCCCTAGTTCCCCTATTCTGTCTACTCTAGGGCATCACAACATATAAAAAGAGGCACAAGCTCTTAATTATGGGCTCTCTGGAGTTCCCAGCATGTGTGGGTACAGATGCGGCTGTTGCCTCTTGCCTGCCCTTCCACTGCCTCTCCCTGGAAGAGCTGCTTCATGTGGAATCCCACTGGAAGGCTCTTCAGCATTTCCAACGTCATTTCAGAACGGAATTGCTTCCACAGGACTTGGACCGAGTCCTAGCCCGCAAACAATGATGAGGCGTGTGACTGGCTTCTGTGCCAGGCTCGATACTCTCGCGGGCAATCCGGTGGGTGCAAGTAAGCTCACATCAAGCTTCAGTTTCCATTTCTGTCGTTATTACTGATGACGATCCACGTAACGTTGTATACGCCAGCTTCCCTAATCTTAAATTCCAAAATCTGAAATTCTTTTGACACCAACAATAAGGCCGCAAGTGGAAAATTCCACATCTCACCTCACATGACGAGTTACCGTCAAACTTCAACCTACTGAAAACATAGTAAAATTACACTCAGGCCCTGAGCGTGGGGAGCAGATGCGATCTCCATGGCTCGTGTTTAGTCTAGACGCTGCCGACCTGCTTTGGCTTAGACGTGGTTTGAATGTCCCACGTATTGGAAGCGCTGTCTTCAGTGAGGCGGTGGCAGAGTGACTGGGCCCTCAGAGTGCCGTCCCTGAAAAGAGTCTGCGGGACACCAGTGTGTTCCCCCATGAGATTAGGTCACTTGGCACTCTGGCTCCCCATCTTGCCCAGTCACCTCTCCTTTTTGAGGCACCCTATTCACTATCACATAACCTACCACTGTAACGTCACAGGAACAGAACAAAAGCAGGCAACACGCACTTGGACTTCCAAAACTGTGAATATGTAGCCTCTCTTCTTTACAGTCCACCCGGACTCAGATACTTTGATATAGCAGAGGAAAATGGAGTCATACAAGTCCCGTCCTTGATTATGCATATGCAAATATTCTAAAATCAAATATCAATTCAAAATTTAGAGTGCTTCTTGCCCCAGGATTTTAGATGGGAATACTTGGCTCAGAGTATAATTTCTGTGTAGCTGAAATCTTACCCCAAGAGTCTGCCATTGCACTTTGCTTAAGTGCTATTGATGGGAAACAATTTGCAAACGTTATTCTTCTTTTTCTTCTTAGTGTTTTCTTTTTATATTTTATTTAAATGAGAGAAATCTCATTGACAAGAATCAGTCTTCTGTAATTCCCTCTCAAAGAGGCTGCCTATATTTTCACCTCACTGTTTCTAACTGTGCCCTTCATGTGTGAACTTTAACCTGCAGAGCTTGTCTTAGAGTATGAAATAAACTCTTATTACTAACCAACCCCTCATCCCCTCAATAGTCAATAATTGCACCGGTTTCGGAATCACACTCACGGGTTTACGTGGCTTCTGGTCCTGTCCTTCCCGAGTCCCTACCCCTGGAAAGTACCGACTGAGTTCCCCCCCTATGATTTGGGCTTTTCAAAAGTTATTTTCAGTCTGGTAAGGTACCTTCATTATCCCCCACCCCCTGCTCTGTTTTCATCTTTCTTCTCTTACAAATTAGAATATTTCCAACCTTACCCATGTGAACAAATGCTTAGCTAGTCAAGTTTGATTTTAAAATGCCGATGACTAATTTGATTGTAATTTTGCTGAATTTGTACATTTTTTCCAAGCACAACTAACCTTTCCTTTTACATTTTAAATTTATTCTGGTTTTCTGTCTGATACATTTTATAAACTTTTTCCCCCTAGGCAAGCTTGAACAAGCTTAGTTAAATAAATTACTAAATAACAAAAAGTGGTTTTGATGATATGACTATCAATTAATCTACCTTATTATATTTCTGGTGCTCTAAAATTTGTCTGTATTCTAAGTGCCACGGTTATATAGCTCCTTTCTCATTCCAAGAGCTCCTCTCTGCCACCTATGACTATGGTGACTTTCTTGGCACAAACTGTGCATGCGGCATGCCGTAGCTTTCCTCCTGGACCCCGAGACTCCAGTGTGTTCTCTGTTATGAGGACTCTATACTCCTGCTCTTCGTCCCCTCTGTTTTGTGGCAGACTGCCGCACTCTCTACTGTCTTTGTGGTGGACGTTTAAGATGCATAAGTGAATTTAAGATTCATAAGTGAATCTCCTTACTATTTTTAGTTCCCAATCTGAAGCTGCTCCATTCGCTTCCTAAAGCTATGTGTGTTGGGTTCTTTCACTGTGTTTAAAATGCTTTGTCTTTGGATGCTTGGTTGGGGCGGGGAGCATCACCTCTAAAGTCTCTAAGCTTGTCATTGGAAAGTAGAATCAGTTACAACAGGTTTCTTTGGGGGTATTTTCTTTTTAAGTTTCTTTTTTTAATTTTACATATCAATCCCTGTTCTCCTTTCCTCCCCTCACCCCACTCCCCCCATCTTCCCCTCCTCCACTCCCCCATCTGCTCCTCAGAGAGGCTCCCATGAGGAGTCAATGCAGTCTGCCCCATCACCATATTATTGAGGCCTGACCAAGTCCTGCACGCGCTCCATCCTCCCACCCCCGTGTCTAAGTTGAGCAAAGTATCCTAGGAAATGGGCTTCAAAAAGCCAGTTCATGTACTAGATAGATCCTGGACCCACTGCCAGTGGCCTCATAAACTGTCCCATCCACCGGCTGTCACCTGCATTCAGCGGGGTCTAGTTTGGTCCTGTGCAGGTTCCCCAGCTGTCAGTCCACAGTCAGTGAGCTCCTCCTAGCTCGGGTCAGCTGTTTTCTGTGGGTTTCCCCATCATGGTCTTGACCCCTTTGCTCATATTCTCGCTCTTCCCTTTTTGTCTGGACTCTGGGAGCTTGGCCGAATGACTAGTTGTGAATCTCTGCCCCTGCTTCCATCAGCTACTGGAGGAAGGTTTGACAATTACAATGGTCCTCAATCTGATTACAGGGGAAGGCCAGCTCAGTCCCCCTCTCCACTAGTGCTTAGGATTTTATCTGGGGTCATCCTTGTGTATTCTTGGGAATTTCCCCAGTGTCCAGTTTCTCACTAATCCCATAATGGTCCCTTATATCAATCAAGATATTTCTTTTCTTGCTCTCTCTCTCTGTCCTTCCCCCAACCTGACCTTCCCTGATTCCCTCATGTTCTCCTCCCCACTTCCCTTCCCTCCTCTCTTCTTCCCTTCCACCCCTCACCCTCCCTCCCACACTCCTGATTTCTTCAAGAGAAATTGTCTACTTCCCCTTCCTTAGGCGGATCCATATATGTCTCTCTTAGGGTTCTCTTTGTTGCCTAGCTTTTCTGGGTCAAGGACCGTAGTCTGAGTATCCTTTGCTTTATGTCTGATATCCACCTAAGAGTGAGCATGTTCCATATTTGTCTTTCTGGGTCTCGGAGGATTTTCTTTGTCTTGAGTTAACTGCCATGGCATTTGTTTTGTTGATGCCTGAATATTCCATCTGTTTTTCAAAGTTTGGGTGCAGTGTGGCTCAGATTTTTCTCCTTACACTTTGACTTTGCAGCTCTTGGTACTTTCTGAGTTAACGGACTGCTGCAGCTCCTCTGCTCGCAGGCGCCAGACAACAGTCTGTTCGCTAATCTACTCGGATGGAAGGCTGAACACACTGATTACCTAACACAATATAAGGGCTGCATCCTCCTCCCGCACCACAGGGACTTGACCACGTCTCAGCTTTTCTCCTGTTTTCTTATTTCATCTCCTCTTCGCAGGGGAGCTGAGTATTTCAGTGATCAATATTTAAGTAGAAGAAGACTTTTAAGCATTGTTTTAGATTTACTCAATTTATTTTATATGTGAGTGTTTGACCTGCGTAGATATATGTGTACTACTTGCATGTCTGGTGCCTTAGGGGTCAGATGAGGGCATCAGCTTCCCTACAACTGCGATTATGAATGTCTGTGAACCATATGTAAATTGAACTCTGGTCCTCTGCAAGAGCATCAAGCGCTCTTTAACCACTGAACCATCTCTCCAGCCCCTAGAGTAAAACTTGTAACATTTTTTTTTCTTTTTTCTTACTCTGGTCTCTTGCATGGTTTTGTTCCCAGGATGCATATGACGGTTTTTAATCCATCCCTGTTTGCACATGGCCTGTTGGGGCCGGATTCTTTCTGAATCCAGTTCATTTTCCCTAGGTACAACTCTTACTTGTATTCTTTGTTGTTTATGCCTGCAAAAGTATTTGTTACAATTACTTTTATTTTTTTAAAGTCTTCTGTGTTTTATTTTGTTGTGTTTTTATATTTCACTACCAAATCCTCCACTTAAAATGCACACAATATCATTTAAAAAAAATTTAAATGTCTCCTAGCAAGAGGAGACCTCTGAGGTCTGCCCTGAGGAGGACAGCAAACAGCATGGACCTTGCCAACCTTTCCCCAAGATTCCGATTAAGTGTTTTGACTGCCCCTCAAGTAAAATTTAAATGACTTTTGTCGAATGATATTTTTGAGACTTCACTTTTCAGTCATTGGCTTTGGGTGAAGAGTCAACATTTGAGATTTTCACAGTGTGGTCGTGTCTCTGGAGACCTCAGCCCGGGCCTCTGCATAATCTGCCTTCCTCGCTGCTCAGACACTCTTGCAGGTTTTCAAAGAAAAGAATCTCTGTCCTTTTGAGACATATCTGAGCAAATACCAAAGGATTGGGTTTCAATTCTCTAATCCTCTTTGGAATTAAGACATTTGGAATTTGGATTTGTGGGCGCAACTGGTATAGCAAGGCAATCTCCCCTCCCTCCCTCTTCGCCTCCCTCTCTCCCCGCACAAGTCCCCACACCACTGTACACTGTTTCTTTCTCTTTTTGGAAACCATTGTTTCTCTCACTCTCTCTCTCTGCCCCTGAAGCCCCTGAAGCTCCACCGCTGAGCTCTGCTTCACAAATTCCAGAGCTTGCTCCAGATAGATAGCAGACTAGAGCTAGTCAAACTGCAGTGGTGGCTTCTTGCTCCACACAGTCAAGGGAGGCTCCAGAGCGTTCTCAAGCATCCGTGCATGGGATTCTATTATGTAATCTGTGAGTACAAGTCATAGCCAGCCAGCATAACCTGAGCTCCTATGCCTTGATCAGTCACTCACTCCTCGTTCAGTTAGGGACAAGTGGCAGAAGGACCCTCCAGCCCTTAGTCATGTGGTACTTGCTATCACATTTTGCTGGCCCCTTTATCGGAATCTCACCATGACTCCAGTTCTCCTTCCCTTGTCTTCAAGGGAGTCACCATCTACTGAGGGAGTAGGTTGACAACACCACTGTGGAAACATGAATATGGAGATGGAGTATTAGTGATGCCCCCCAAAGACTTGGCACTGGCCCTATTGTGGGTGGCCATGTCTAGTGGAACACTCCTTGTCCTGCACCCCCAACTCACCACCAGACACCTCAAGTCTCTTTTGAAGCTGCTGGTTCTCTCACCCACAAGTCTCTCAAACTCAGGGATGTAGGAATGATCCCGGACTCTTCCTCAGCCACATCATCCAATCAAGACCTGCCATTGTCTCCTTTTTGTTTTCAGAGTCTGTCTTCTTGATGTGGGGTCTGATGGATGTCCTTGTGTTCACCATAGTTTTACCACGGCATGGTCCTTTCCCTTGGAGTCCAAGTTTAATGCTTGGGGTAAGATTTAAATTCTATTTTTAAAATAAACATCATATTTCCATTAAAAAACAAATTGCCACTAAAGTTCACTATCATCATACAACAACAAGTGAGTCTTTATCAATGGACGTCATGACCTTTGTTTTCAGTTCAACTGTAAAACAAGCACAGTCATAATACATCAGGGTTGTGCAATATTTAAGTTAGCAAATACATAGGCTGAGATATGACTAGATTACAATCTGTGACCAGTCCCAGGCTACTCTCTACTCTTCGTCTCGGGAGAATTTTGCCGTGTGTTAGGATAATTGCAAAGAGACCAAATGACAGACATTTTCTCTCCCCTATTTAGCATAAGATGTTAAATTAAATGAGCATAAGAAGCATTCTTCATGAACTATGTCTTTTAGGCTAGTGTAGGTTATTAGAAGAGGTATAAAGATGACCATATGCAACAGAAGTTTCCAACAGAAAACTACAGCTCTCATACCCTCTAGCCAAGTGCAAGCTTACTCTCTCAACAAGTAATCCCTGTGCAGAAACTGTCCCTGGATTCATACAAAGAATTGACGAAGAACAATGCTAAAAAGATTTCCAGAAAAATGGCCCAAACGCATCTTCTCATCTTTCTTATCAGACACTTGGGTGTGATCTGTTCTATTGTCTCCCTATTCATTGTCACTTGAGTGGTTCAACCCATTCATGTTCGACCTTTCTGTGTCAGGTGTGCCTAAAAACCTTGTGATGAACAACAATATGAATGTGTTCAAGAAACATGAACACTTTTTCTAAAGTTACGAGAGAGAATTTCCCCAAGGCACAATGAACTTGACATGACACATTGTAAACATTACAGTCTGATGCTTCTGTTGTATTGTGTACAGAAATCTGCAGATTTTGCAAGACGTGGCATCATAACGGGGAATCAAAGTGTCAGAGCCCAGAGGCATTTCCTTCCTTTTGTACACACGGTAGGCAGATGTCAGGATTAGGTTTGACAGGTTGAGCTTTGAATTCCAAAGGGAAAAGCCAAAGGACTTGCAAGGAGCTAGCAAAGTGGAAGGAGAAAGGGTTGAGGGGAGATGGGAACTACTGTCAGGGCCTGGGGCCAAGGAAGTCTGGCTGAGACCACTTCCCGTATCAGGGCTCCTGTTGATTTAGAAAGGAGATGTGGAGTGGGCTACTGGAGTGATATTTGAGGAACTTACATGTTTTAAGAACAATCAGGGTTACCTAGTCAAGAATGTATGTTCTTGGACTTTGATTTAGGGAGGGGGCCACACCAAGGAGAGAGTGGAAGTCAGGCACTCCATGCCACGGTGTCATTTGGCTCTTACTTGACATGCAAACAGATCTTGATGAAACATATATGCAGGAGAAGCACTGGAAGGCGTGAGCGAGTGGCAGAGCTTGCGTTTGTGAGTACGTCTGCAGTCCTGGCCTTAACTCCAAACACTGAAAAAGTTTTCTGGCAAAGTAGAAAACAATGTAAATGAAAAACACATTTTTAAAATGCAGGAAACTTGGGTCACAAACTTAACATTTGCTCGGCTTCTTTGCAATGAGCAAGCACAGTGAGGTGATTGCCAAATATTTATCTGATGATTGTGATTTTCAAGATCTACTTTTCTCTTTTTAAGTTCTATATATGATGGGTGTCATGACCTGAGGATTTGCATGAGCGTGCAGATGCCTGTGGAGGCCAGAGGCAGTGGGTTTCCCTGGAGCTGGAGCTACGGGCAGTGGTAAATAGCCCATCATGGTGGCTGGGAATGGAACTTGTGTCTTCTGAAAGAGCATTGCATTCTCTTAATTTTTGAGCCAACTCTCCAGCCCATAATCCATAACCCATTATAATTTTTAGTGAGTATAGTTTCCCTGTCAAAAGGAGGAAATAATTTCAATGCATAAATGAAATAAACAATCTGCCAAGTATGCATATGAACTGTAACATGCTTTGGATTTTTTTTTTTAGTTCTGTTTTGGTTTTAAATCTTCTCTTCATAACAATAACCATGACAATAACAGGCAGACAGTTGAAAATTCAGGGATGCATGCATGCTGAACGATGCATTTGCAAAACATAAGATTTGACCTCCTATCTTGCTATTCAGGTCTTCCCTTTCAGTTCAAACAGGCTGATGACTCAGCTGCTGAATTCACTATCCAAGAATTTTTATTTTTTTCCGCATTAATTTTTATTAATTATTTGGGAATATCATATGATGCACCCCATCACACTTGCCTCCCATTCCTCCTAAGTAACCCTCCTGTCAAAAAAAGAAAAAAAGGGCCGGGCGTAGGTGGCGCACTCCTTTAATCTCAGCACTCGGGAGGCAGAGGCAGGCGGATCTCTGTGAGTTCAAGGCCAGCCTGGTCTACAAGAGCTAGTTCCAGGACAGGAACCAAAAGCTACAGAGAAACCCTGTCTCAAAAATCCAAAAAAAAAAAAAAAGGAAAAGAAAAAACACCAAGTTCAATTTGTATTGCCCACATACTTATTAAAGCATGGTCAACCTCCCATTGACCGGCCCCTTAAAGATAACCGAGCCCTTCCCCACCCTGTCCCCTGCTAGAAATCACTAACTGTGAAGAGCTACACTTCAGAATCTTTATCACAGTTTTGAAGGACTCTCTCCAGTAGTTTCCTGTCTGGACTGTTTCTTTCGGGGAGAGGGGGTTGTCACAGAAGCCTTCAACGTCTCTCATTCTCAGTTATGAGTCTGCAGTCATTGTCAACACTGCAGAAGAAACTTCCCTGCCCATAGCAGCTGGCAGCACAGATCATGGACATCGACCTGACTCCGGGAGGCTTCGGGGACCACAGACATCAACATGGCCTCTCTGGTGGCAGCACAGATCACAGAAGTCTCTTAAGGAGACCCAACCTAGAAAATAAACCATTCACCATCTCCGGCATCTTGCCGCTGCCAGAAATAATAATGATTGCATTGTCCTGAGACTTTTAGTTCATTATCAATACACACAAGCATCACGTGTGTGTATTGTCTGTCGCTGTCAATAATTTTGACACAGGCTTGTCTGGATGTGTCTGATAGAAGAAAAACACAAAGAGAGAACTTACACATGGCTTAACTGAACATGGCTTCACCACGCTCAAGAGCTCATGGCATTTCAGTCCATCACTCAAGACTTCACGTGGGCATTTCCTTATGAGAAATGATTTTGTTTGGAGACAGCATCTCAATATGCAGCCCAAATTGGGCTGCAACTGGTAGTCCTCCTGCCTCGGCCTCAGCCACCTGAGCCCTGGGCCCACAGACTAGAGTGATGGCTCTTTGGTTATACAAGGACAGTGGTAAATTCAATAATCAGATATGGAATCTTCAGAAGCCCAAGGGAATGAAAAGCAGCACCTTGGAGAAGGTTTAACTACACCCTCAAGTATGTTGGGCTCTACCGGTCTCTATGTTTCCACTTAGGTAGCGGAGATCTTCTTAATGGTAAATAGCTATATCTCATTTAGTTATTTAGCTAAGTTAAACATAAAGTCATTGTGACTCACCCACACACTTATAACATGAATGCTATATGTGTTTGTCTTCAGTCATTTGTCATATGACGTGTACAGTGCACCCAAAAATCAATTAATCACATCACCAAAACCAAACACAAAGACCTCTAACAGAGACCAGCCACCAGAGAACCATTAACCAGCAAAGTGCTATCAACAGCCATGATATCTCCAGTAATCACTGTCTCCCACCATCACAGGTTGATTGTTGCCCTCTGGCAGATCCCCAGGACCCAACCCATTGATGAAACTTCAGCTTCACTGCACGCGAGAAAGTCCAGGCTCCCAGCTGAACAAGAGCAAGAAAGAAGTTTCAGACCTGATCCTTGACATTTTTGGTCTGTCCCCAAATTAGGTGTCCATTACTTAGGGACTGCATCTGTCATCTGGAATCCTAATAAGAAACCAGGGCCAGGAGATTAACCCTCTCACCTGAGCAGATGCAAAGAAACCGGAAAGCTACCATCAAATTAAGAAATGCATATGTAAATTATACATAAATTTTTAGGAAAAAAACTGAAAATAGCAAACCTTTACCAGATTGAATATATTCTTTGTTCTTTTCTTCTGAAAGGGATCTCATGAGAATGAAAGCGCTCTGGGTTTGCATGGAAACCTGCTCACCACAAGCTGGCCCTTGTCTCTGCTGCCACACTGCTGTTCCTTGAGTAGAACTGAGGCAGGTCAGAGAACACCACCGAGGGGAGCGCTCAGTGTCTTCCCACGACAACTCGCTCTCCCACAGCATCTCCTCTCACCGAGGTAGGCAGGTGTGTGAGCACACCTCTCAAGAGTGACTTACTTCTTCCCAGTTGAAATGTAGCCCCTCCCTGAAACAGGCCCAGAACTGGTGCACAGTCGCCGTGTTCTGACCCCTCAAGGTTCTGGTTCCAAAATCAGCTGTTGCTCTAAGTGCTCCCTGAGAGCACCCCTGTGCACACGCTTGACTTCAACACTCTGTCTTCCCATATTCCCTTCTGTTTAACCGCACATGCAAAACTCTTCTCTAAAAGGCACAAGGAGCAAATGGCTTCTCTGTCACTATATCCCAGTACCATATACACAATCCAACAATGCTCATAAGTCACTCAGTGAACGAATGGATGAATGAATGAATGAATGAGAATGACCCACACCTCCATCCCATTGGTGCTCTGAAGTCTGTAGACTTGACATTTATATTTCTAACCAACTGCAGATCAAAAATATCTGTCAAAAAGAGAACTGTATCCAAACCAAAACGTTCAGATCTCCTTCTTGCCATTGGTTCTGAGACAATACAATGACTACTTACATAGCAATAACATTGTCTGAGTACTGTGATGTGACTCTCCTGGTGAAAGAAACTAATAAAAAGAAATTATGCTACCAGAGTCTAGCACAGTGAGCCACGGGGTTTCCTGGGCTTGCTTGCAGGAGCCTGAGTATCTCCAAGGCAGCTGTACTATCAAAATAACTCAAGCCAGTGTAAGAGACCACTCAAGAAGGCTGCCTTCTAGAAGTTCCCTACCCAGCTTTAAGTCAACTCCCTGCCTTATCTCCAGCAACTCTTGCTTGCCTACGGAACTCTGGTGTTGTGTCCTGTGGACCTCACAACTTTGTGAGCGGCCTGACTGAGCCTTGCAAACCTCCCTCCATAAAGGAGTAAATACGTAAGAAGACGTGCTAAGGTTATATGAAATTACTGCATCGTTTTATAAAGGGAACTGGAGCATCCGTGGTTTCAGAGTTGGAGGAACTCATCCTTCGCAGATGCAAGTGCTCAGTAAACCCCAGAGGCCATTCTTCCATGGGGCCTGAAGACAAGACAGAGATAGTACTGTAAAGAAATCCCTGAAAGAAATGAAAGGGCTGTTTAGGTATTTTGTATTAATCTATCTGTTTCTGTGGCATTGCTTATAAATCCAAACCATCTATAGAGAAACCCTAAGTAGCCCATTTCCCTTGGCGCTGTCTTCAGATTGCATACAGAATTTTGAATAAAAGCGAGAACTCTCCTAATTTGCTAGTGTTCAGTTGCATTTCCATATTAGAAAATTACATCCTGAATATTTGACATTACATTTTACATTAGTACATTTTTTTAAAATTTTATTTATTTATTTATTAAAGACTTCTGTCTCTTCCCCACCGCCGCCTCCCCTTTCCCTCCCCCTCCCCCAATCAAGTTCCCCTCCCTCCTCAGCCCAAAGAGCAAACAGGGTTCCCTGTCCTGTGGGAAGTCCAGGGACCACCCACCTCCATCCAGGTCTAGTAAGGTGAGCATCCAAACTGCCTAGGCTCCCACAAAGCCAATACGTGCAGTAGGATCAAAACCCATTGCCATTGTTCTTGAGGTCTCAGTAGTCCTCATTGTCCACTATGTTCAGCAAGACCAGTTTTAACCCAGGCTTTTTCATACCCAGGCCAGCTGGCCTTGGTGAGCTCCCGATAGAACATCCCCATTGTCTCAGTGTGTGGGTGCACCCCTCGTGGTCCTGAGTTCCTTGCTTGTGCTCTCTTTCCTTCTGCTTCTGCTTTGGACCTTGAGGTTTCAGTCCGGTGCTCCAATGTGGGTCTCTGTCTCTGTCTCCTTTCATCGCCTGATGAAGGTTAATGTTCAGGAGGATGCCTATATGTTTTTCTTTGGGTTCTCCTTCTTATTTAGCTTCTCTTATTAACTGAAAAATATTTACCTAAAAACATCTTTTAAATCATTTCAAATGAGTGATTCAAATGTAAAGACAAATTAAATAAACCTTTCTGTCGATACCATCTCTATGTCAGTTCCTACTTAAGAGGTAAAAGAAATATTAGCATGGACAGTGCAGAATTGCTCCAGGCACTTAAATAAATGCTTCCATTCACCAGGCACATTGTTTATCTTCTATCTAAGACCACTCTGTTTAAATAAAGAGTGGTCACAAACTGTTCCCTTTTATCTTGTAAGGCAGAAAAATGGACATGGAAGGCCCTACCTCAGAAACGCATCAGTGTGTAAATGGCTAAAGGTCGCTGGCTTTGTGGCCGTAATGGAAAGGCAGATAGAGAATGGGGCGGGCAGTGACACTCTCCTAGACCGTGGAAATTCTTCACCTAGGCGACCTTGAAGTTCTTAACTGTTCCCTGATGGAGATTTCCAGTTTCCCCGAGAGGGTATGAGCAAATCCATCTGACCGGGTTGATGATGGAAAGTGAATTGCTCACCTCATTGTGTCTCTGTCTTCCATGGCTTCCGCCTCTACAAACAAGACTCCCTGCAACGGCAAACCTCAACAACGCAAAGATAAAGGCCTGTTGGGATCTGATCTGGGAAAACCACCACACTGCATAGAGGGGTGTGACCGCTAGGGACTGTAATTCTCTATAGAAAGCATTTGCTACAAACAAGGCAATCTGGAAAGCTGTGGCCTTCGGTTAAAGTCAGTGCGTGGGGATTGGTTCAGCGGCTCACACAGGCCCCACAGCAATGAGAAATGTTATCACCAGGAGAAAATGAGCAAGGGGATATGGGAGCTCGCCTCCCTCACAACTGTCCTGGAGACCTAAATCAACTCTAGACGTGCGCCCGAATGCTTTCACTGCTAACTGAATTGTTACAGCTGAGATAAGGTATTTTCAGTAGGCTGGGATTAGCCTGGAGCATTTCTGTAACCCCACCAATTACAGGATATGCTGAATTGAGGACAGAGCATCTTCTACATTTGATTTTCACAAAACAGCAAGTCTCCTTCTGCTTATTCCTGTGGAATAAGGAGGCAGTTAGGTAAAAACGAGTTGACAAAATGAAGCCGGCTACCAAAGGCCACGAGTTGTTAATACAAAATCACTAATGTCTAAACTTGGGAGTTGTGCAAAAACAGTCGCCAGGAACCAACTCCCAGCGGAAATAGCTCGTTCAAAATAATAATAGTCCATTTTATCCAAGAGTCGACAGCAGGGCGGGGAGTCACTTTAAGGTACAAGGAACCATCTGGCTGGGAAAAGAACATGGCTTACAGCAGCTCAGAAGCCAGCCAGACCTTGTGTGGGACTCTACATCCTACCTACTGAATAATTACAGGCATCAAAAAGGATGGAGGATTTCTGGGTCTCTTGCCTGTGATTCATTTCAAAATCATCTCCCCCCCGTGTGTTCCCAAGCGTGTCCAGCATCACCGTGAGTAAGAAAAACAACTCCTAGCAAGAGCCATATCCCTTAACCCCTAATAGAGCCAGCGAAACAAACTGTAGTTTTCTTCTTTTTCAAGTGAAAATGTTTTCTGTGGGCTCTGGTTTGAATATTAACATGTGTGGGGTGTGTGTGTGGGGTGTGTGTGTGTGTGTGACCTGTAATGGAGTCTCATCAGATCTGTTGAAAGAGTTATAATCCCACGGATAAATTAGGGACTCGGGGGGCCCATGCGCTCATCCCGGAGAACAGCTCATCGCTTCTTGTAGCTTCCAGTGGGAACCGACTTATGCTAAATCTCCCTTGGGCTTAGACTTGTGCAAAATAGCTTTGAAGATTTCTTAAGAAAGGCAACTTTTGGCTTAATTCAATACCTTCGGACACATTATTATCCTGAAAGGGGTCTTTGTCTCTTGTGAATGACCTGAGCTGAGAGGGGCAGGCTCACGTCTGCGCTCTCCAGTGTCGCTGGCCCCTGAGAAAGAGTACAACATTCTGCAGAGCTGTGGAAAGAGCCGCTGTGAGGCCTCCAGCTGGAACTCCACAGATAAGTGTGCAGCCCGACGCCCACTTCACCACCTGCTCCCAGGGAGTGAATCCTGAGGCAGGTCTCCACACATTACCATTCCCAGGGTGCCAGCTGGTCACCATGTCTGCGACAGGTTTTGAAAGCTGAAATGACCCATTCGGCTTTCCGACTGAAGAGCAAACTTCTATAGAAACGCACGCTGGGTGGCACAGCAGCGAGACCCAGTCCAGGGTTCTTCAAGGCACAGCAGTTGTCTCGTGTCTCTATCCCAGGAAGGCCAGAACTCTCGTAGAGAGCCTCTTTGACCCTCTACCGTTCAAAAGACTGCTTGGGCTTCCTCATTTCCCTATACTTCCCACAAATGGCAGTCCAGACACACTTTGTCTAAGCCAGAAGTGGGCCCACTTCTGCAAAGCAAAGATTCTTCAAGTGAGGCGCTACTGGGTCCTTGCCCACTATGACCCAACATGATCTTGAAAAGACCAACATACCAAAGGGCTTTAAAAGGGAAGAGAGGAAAGGGGCCACTCCACCACCTGACTGAAATAGGTCCTTGAATGAACCTCAGATTCTGTCACTGCAAGGGCAAAGCAGAGTCACCACCCCACCCGCCTTCACCCCTGTCTGCTCTGCACTGAGGCCCTCACCCCAGCCCTTCTCTCTCCCTCTCTCCACCCTGGTTTTTCAGTGACAGAAAGGTAAATGGCTTTCTAGTCTTGGGCTCTCATTCTGCTCTGAGGATTCTAAATGTATGGCTGGGCCTTGAGAAAGAACAGACCCCACAGAGCACTCGTTATCAAAGGCCAGCCATTGACGTGGGAGAGCTGCACCTCACTCCGCTGCTGACGCTGTGGTGACCCCAGGGCTGCACTCTGAGTGCCCAGCCCTGTCAACTCCCTCAAGAGGAATAAGCTACGAGAGAGCCCCTAA
The DNA here is from genome assembly GCA_025134845.1 of Neodon shergylaensis. Classification (NCBI taxonomy): domain Eukaryota; kingdom Metazoa; phylum Chordata; class Mammalia; order Rodentia; family Cricetidae; genus Neodon; species Neodon shergylaensis. Next base: position 51,066,136 of record JABTXL010000002.1, on the reverse strand, counting down.
GACAGTGCTACACTGCCCAGTGATCCTTGGCCCTTCTTTAATATTCCAGAAACTCATTTTGTTTGAAGCTACTGTCAGGTAGATTGGCCTCTCATTTGGAGTGGCTGTTAAGGAACACATACCAAGGAAAACACAACTCCTGATACAGGTTTCTGGCTCAGTACCATATAGTTCAAGGGGCAGGGAAAAAAGACAGAGAGGAAGAAGAGAGACAAAGATGGGGGAGAGGGAAAAGTAGAGAGAGAATTCCTGAGGAAACTTAAAAGATTAAACACTCAAGATTTCAACCACTGGTATGTTTCAATTCTTAATAAGAACTGTCAATAATGGTAACCCATTAGTGTTGTTTTACATAGTTTAGAGTCACATGGTTTAGAAGCGGATGTGGGAAGCTGGCATCCACATCCTCGTCTCTAGGAAGCATTTTGATTTCAGAATGGAGACCTCAATAGGCATCAGAGCAAGATCAAGGCGCATGAGCTGACAATACCCAGGTCTGTAAGAGCTACAGCATTCATCCCCAGCACTCGTGACATGGAGAAGGGCAAGCCTGTCCCTCTGGAACTCGGTAACAATGATGGGACGGACAGGAAGAGCAGCTGTGCACCCCTGATACCAAGTGTGGTTTTCCTTTCCCCGGGAACACAGAATCCTCTCTCAATCTCGCCGAGCACAAAAACACAGACACACTGCCTCATAGCCATAGTCCCAAATATCTTTAACATTAAGCGACAGCAAAGTAGCATTTTCAAGTGTTTTGTTTCCTTTTTAACTTAAGCTGGAGAGTCATTCTCTTCATTTGTTATTCGTGCTAGATGAAAATGTCACACTTAAAACCTCATTAACTGGAGCTCCATCTGCCTGCATTTCTAACACTAATAGAAAATTCACCTCTGAGGGAACTCAGTGCCTTACAATTATTATCCATGTGACACGTGGAATCCAGGCTCCACCTTGCCGTGCAGCTGCCTGGTACTGCTATTGTTCTAAGGGGTACTGAAGTAGCAAGTGACAGAAATTCGCCTGGACCCAGCTTCATCAGCTATGAAGGGAGGAAGATGACCTTGGGCTGCCAGGATTCCGAAGGGCAAAGGATTCCTCGTGAGTTTGGTTCCCACTTCACCCCACTCCCTCCTCCCTGACCATGAGGTTTTGCCGAGTTTCATGACTGTGCAGGACTTCTCCCAGAGCACAGAGTTGCCCACTGCAGGTAAACCACCAAATCCAGAGATAAGAAATCCTCTTTTTAGACTGAATTTTACTTTCAGTCTGATTTTAATTAACATAATAACTCTGCATACTTACGAAGAACAATGCGATGTCTCATGAAGATTCATGAATCAGAGCAGTTAACATATTCAGCCCCTCCGACATCGACTCTTCGTGGTGGGGACTCTCAAGATCCTCTTTTCTAGAGATTTTGAGGTACACAGGGTCTTGCAATTAGCCACAGTCACCCCAGAATGTATTCCTACATCTTCATGTGTATATGTGGGGTCACAAACCTAACGAGGATAGTAGCAGTTGCTGAAGACTGTGGAGACACAGGATGTGTGGATGGCACCGAGAAATGGACTTTTTTAGGACGCTCTGGGGAAAGGTTTAGATAGGCTGTTTGGGTTGAGTCCTGCCCTGTGTTCTCTGAGTTGGCCACTCTATCCAGGCTGAAACAAGGCTGTGGCAAGCCAAACTAACATGGCGACCACTGCAAGAACATAGTGCATCCAATGACAGACAGGTTTCTTTCGGAGATAGTCTCTTTTTATTTTTGCCTAGTTCATTTTGGGTTTGTTTTGTGTCACTTTCACTACATCTAAACTGATGCCCTCTTCCACTTCCCTCTCTGTTGGTTCTTTCGGGCTTTTCTAAAAGAACCTCCAGTTTCCTGACTATTGGACTTTCACATTCTTCCAAAGGTGACGGTGCCAATCAATAGAAACCTGTATGCGTTTGGAACAAGTGGTCCTGGACTCCAGGCTGTAGTAATGGCTCTAGCAGGCACGCCTGCTTTTCGTCCAGCCCAGCTCCCGCATGGTTAGCTTTACACCCGAAATAACAACACACAAATTGTATTCTTTTAAACACTGCCTGGCCCATTAGTTTCAGCCTCTTATTGGCTAATTCTCATATCTTGCTTAACCCATTTCTAATAATCTGTGTAGCACCACAAGGTGGTGGCTTACTGGGAAAGATTCTAGCCTACATCCATCTCAGGTCGGAGAATCATGGCAACTGCCTGAATCTGCTTCTTTCTCCCAGCATTCTGTTCTGTCTACTCTGCCTATCTAAGCTGCTGTCCTATCAAAGGGCCAAGGCAGTTTTTTTATTAACCAATGAAAGTAACACATAGACAGATGACCCTCCTCCATCACCAGGCCAATCCTAACTCTTAAAAGCCTGTGAATTCTTGCAGATCACTTCATCTTAGCAAACCCAAATGTTAGTAGAATGGTGTGCCCTTCTCGGTGGGTTGTTGAAAGGCCTAATTAGATGCTACGTATCTGCCAACTGAAAACACACACACACAAACACACACACACACACACACACACATTCAAATGTGTGTGAATTTTTATACCACTGACAACTAATTTTACATACTTGACTTTTATCACGGTCTAGTTTTGCTCTTTTGACCAAGTCAGATATCATTTAAAATAAATAGTTATGTGCTGTATCCCCAAAATAGTTTAACAGCCTAGCAGGCATCCGGAAAGCATTTGTTTCATGCTTGGCTCTGAAATACAATGTGCAGATAAATAGTTGGCCAGTTGTAATCTGATATGTGTGAGTGCTGACCTACTACAGCCATGAGCCAGCTCAACTCAAAATCAAATAGAGTTATCCCACTAGGGTGGACAATCTCTATCTGCCTATAACTGGCTAAAAAGAGTGTTTAATTCACTCCTTTTTATGTTATAAAAAAAAGGAACTACTCGGTATGACTTCATGATGCTGGAAGCTCATTTTGAGTAGGACGTATAGATTCTCTCAACCTTTCACCTGTTCATGGACTGAGAGAATGTCTCTGAAAAGAGAAAAACAATGTGCAGGGTGAGGAAACAGTGATGGTCAGGCCGGTAAGAGGGAATGTGCACAACAGACATTAAAGAGATGCAAAAACATCGCTCTGACTAAAGAATACACTGCTCTAGCTGTCTTTGACCTTGAACCACTTTGCTATGGAGTGTTCTATGGAGTTCTCAACATTCTTATGACAGATTTCCATATTTACTATAGGTAATTTAAGGGGGAAAAAAGCCTTGCTAGCCTAATGGTGCCATGCCCAATGCACGAAACAGTTAGAAATCTCTTCACTCCCCATCTCGGAGGGAGAAGGGAAATATTAGATTAGTAGAGGATGGGATGGCAAGAGAAGGAGCAATTCTGTCCCAGCTGAGAGTAGAGATGGTGTACAGAAGACCACACACACGTTCCCATGTAATAGGCAGTGGTCTCTTCGCTAACAGGGTATATTGACTAAACCTGTTTCCAGCTGCGTTCTCAGAAACCCAGTGCCACAACACAACAGCTGTGTCACCATCTGAAGGTCACACATTCTCTCTGGGCTCATTCTTCCTCTTGGTTAAAAAAAATGTAGATAGTTTAAATTTATCAAATGGAGTTGTGACGACTGAGTGCTACAAATACTATAATGTAACAGCAAATGACACTACCTGACAGCTGTAATTGTTTTATTACTATGCTAGGGATTTCTACAGAATTTAGATTGGCCCAGGGCTGTTGGGTAGCCCAATGGTAATGTGTTTGCTTAGCATGACCAAGACTCCTAAATTGAGCTTTAGATCCCAAAAGACAAAGATTATCAAGGGTAGGAAATTGAATAAACAACACTCAGCCTTAAGGTCAACTGCCTCTTCTCAACAAAAAGAAAAGGACAGAATTAATTTGAGAGTGATGTCAGTCCATGCAGGGTGTTCCTAAGTTGGGTCACCTCAGTCTGAATTTCCTGCTCTTAGTCCCTCGCTCTGAATGGCCCTGATCTTGCACTGGAGCCCATTTCACCTATGACATGCACTTAAATTCACTATCACAGTCTGCCATTATATTCCTGTTACACCCTTTCCCTGTAATCTGAGCATTGGAATTGGAGGACTCGGGTGCTGTACCTTCAACAGTCACTAAGAAAATTAAAATTCTTTTCTCTTAACTTAATTATGCAGTAAAAAAATGGTCTACAGCAGGAATATATTCATCAAAGCAAAGTAAAACATGTTTTTATATTTATTTATGACCCCACATTTTAATTAATGGAAAACTCTACTGCCCAAATATTGACCTTATTATTTACATCTCTGAAGTGATCAACCTATTTTTCTGTAAATCTGTCTTTTTTTTTAAAGAAGGGATCACATGAAGCTGAGACTGGCCTCAAACTTGCATCTAGATGAGGTTGTCCTTGCATGCCTGTACTTTTACTTCAGCCTCCCAAGAACTGAAGTTACATGGGTACATGACCATGCCTGGCTTTCCATTTGCCAATTCTGTGTGAGGTTTTATTCCCAGAGAAATATGACAGAAACATAAATTTATCCCAGATAAGGAACAAGCAACAGACCAAAATAACGATTTAACAAAGGGCAACTTGACATATTGGGAGAGCTACTTCCTGGTGTAGGGACCACTCAAAGGCAGCTACATCACCAAAAGTCCTAGCCCAGCCTGGATGCTGGCCTACTCACAGAAGTTGTATCCTTGAACTCTCTGCACAAGGGGTGGGCAGATCCACAGGTCAATGAGTTGGGAAGCCTCCTGGTCAGATGTCCTTACTGTTTATATAATCTTGGAGATGAAGATGCCTTGTGATTCTGCTAAGTTTCAGGGAGCTCCTGTAAGGAGTCTAAGGACTCTCTCCTCTGGTATAAAATATATCCACGCAGAAATTGCTACACATCACCAGAGGCTACATCCAACTCTATCTTAATGCATTGGAAGTGTGTTTGTTGTGTGTACGAGTGAAGTTTCAACCTCTCCTCCTCTAAATGAGGGCCCTTTGCAATCTTTCCAGACTGTTGAGAGAGCGAGGAGACCCCGTTAAGTCATTCCACTTTACCAGTCATTAGCATTTTCCAGGAAAAGACTAGGTGTGGTAGGACACAGAAACCCGGATTAAAGCAAAAATAGTTTTTACTTCGGTACACGACTGTTTCCATCCTGTGCATGGGGAGTGGGGTGTTCACTGGAAGATCTGAACCTCAAAGGGTAGCCTCTAAATAGAAGGACTTTTAAAAAATCTAATTTGATGTATTAGCTGAAAGATGCTAAAAATAAAATTAAAGCTGGGCTCCTTCAAGGGAAATATTAGCATATCCTGCAGCCAGCAGAAGTACTCTACGAAATGCCATGCCAACAATAGTATGAAGTTATGATTTATTTTCTATTTTTGTATATGGATATTTTGCCTGTGTGTATGTCTGTGAACCACGCGAATGCCTGGTTCCGACCGATGCCAGAAGAAGGCATCAGATTTCCTAAGACTGGAGTAACAGACAGTTGAGAGCCGTCATGTGGATGCTGAGACCTCTGGAGAGCAGCCAGAACTCATAGCCGCTGAGCCATCTCTCCAGCCCCTTAAGTTTTATTTTTGAAAGTAATTTTTCTTCTAAATCAACAGTTAGTATGATCTAAAATTTTTGAAAATGGGCTTTTAACTGCCAAATGGGCTTGCATCTTCCTTGCTGTATATCAGTGTATTTTTTAATCTTAATGATTTTTATTGAGCTCTACATTTTTCTCTGCTTCCCTTCCTGCCTCTCCCCTTTCATTCAGCCCTCTCTCAAGGTCCCCATGCTCCCAATTTACTCAGAATATTTTGTCTTTTTCTACTTCCCATGTAGATTAGATCTATGTACGTCTCTCTTAGTGTCCTCATTGTTGTCTAGTTTCTCTGGGTTTGTGATTTGTGATTTTTTTAGGCTGGTTTTCTTTGCTTTATGTTTAAAAACCACTTATGAGTGAGTACATGTGATAATTGTCTTTCTGTGTCTGGGTTACCTCACTCAAAATGATTTTTTCTAGTTCAATCCATTTTCCTGCAAAATTCAAGATGTCGTTACTTTTTTCTGCTGTGTAGTACTCCATTGTGTAAATGTACCACATTTTCCTTATCCGTTTTTCAGTCAAGGGGCATTTAGGTTGTTTCCAAGTTCTGGCTATGACAAACAATGCTGCTATGAACATAGTTGAGCACATGTCCTTGTGACATGATTGAGCATCCTTTGGATATATACCCAAAAGTGGTATTACTTAATGTGGCTCAGTGGTCTCTCTCTGATACTCTGCATTTCAATGCTTTAATGTGACTCTGTGGTCTCTCTCTGATCCTCTGTATATCAACGGTTTAACATGGCTCAGCGGTCCCTCTCTGATTATGCTTTCTAACTTCATCTTCACTTCAACAAGGAAGTAATCCATAGAGAAACAGGCACAGGTGTGGCTTGAGCTGAAATGATGACATTTTAACTGTGGCTTCTTATTCTATCCACTGCTTCTATCCACCTTTTTTTAACCTGGTGTCATGGACTATGAGAGCTTGAACAGTCAATCTCTCCTACATATATTCTTTGACTGCACAGGACTGTTCACTGCTAAGGAAAGAAAATTCACTTTCTCCTTTCCTAACCTTCTCTCCGATGACATAAAATCTCATTGCAAAGTTACTGTTGAGACTGGGAGTGGACCAACTGGTAAAGTACCCATTCAGCTACCATTTGTGAGGCTTTGGGCTCATTCTCATCATTGAAAAATACAAAATAAAAGGAGAGTACTAAGCAAATAGGAATATCAGAAGACCCATTATCTACTTAGTGGAGCAAAGGATTCTAATTTCTTTGCAATTCTATATATAATGAATCTACCTTCTTCTTTTTTAAAAATGTTTGGGATTTTTTTTAAGATTTATTTATTATGTATACAGTATTCTGTCATGTATGGTTACACACCAGAAGACGGCACCAAATCCCATTATAGATGCTTGTGAACCACCATGTGGTTGCTGGGAATTGAACTCAGGACCTCTGAAAAAGCAGCCAGTGCTCTTAACCTCTGAGCCATGACGGATACAGTATGAGCATGAGTCCTACCAGCTCTTGGAATTTATGGAAAGCCATGGAAAGCAAGCAGCCTGAATGCTATGTCCTGGACCTCCAAGGAGTTGTGTCGAGTAGGAAGAGGGCCTTTCTTAAAATTATTCCTTTTATCTTTATAATGAAACCTCCTCACAACACCAACCCCCTGGCTGCCAAAGCCTCAACCTGTATCCATCCGAGATGAGTTCCCTACTCAATAGTCCCTTGAGATTTCAGAGGTATTAACTGTCCCACAGAGTATGCAAGAACACATGAAATGGCCACAGCATAACAATTGATCATGCTGACAAGAGATTAGCATGCATCATGCTTTAAGTCCATAGATGGAATTTTGTTATTAATCAAGTTCTTTCTATTTTAACTATGTTTACCCCATTTTAAACAACGTTAGCAGATAGACAGATACCCCCTCTCAGGGTACTAGGATGCTAATTCATTCCTAAAAGTCCACAGAAAGGTAAATTCTAAAATTGATGGCTATGTAGCCACTCAGTGTGTGTTCGTCTAGTGGCTGACAAATGCTTTTTACTCCCAACTTGCCCTCTCCTCCAAAGAAATGACTCCATGCATGCCTGAGCTTCTCAGGACCTACAATCTTTCCCATCTTTGCTATCATGTTGGCAGCCATATTTTAAAATACATCCTTGTTCCTGTTTTTTTTTTTAGTTTTTAAAACTTATTTGTAACCGATACACAAAAATATAAAAATCTATATTTAAGTGTGTTTACATATCTGTGTCTCTCATAGAAATCTTGCACAGTGTTTAAATCTGGATAAACACATTTAATTTTTAAAACACATATTTATTTATGGTATACATATTTCCAATTCTCTTCTCTCTAGCTTTTAGAAGTGCATGGCACTTAGCAATGGGCAGCAGCCATCCTGCTGCTCCATATCCCGCTGGAGCTTCTTTCTCTCAACTGTGCCTTTGTTCCCATTGCTCAATCTTTCCCCATCTCTGTATGACACAGTTGATAATACTTACCTGCCAGTGTATTGATTGCTACTAGATCCACAGATAGCTACCCACCTACTGAGTTTCCTGGAAGGATAAACAAGGCTTATCCTCTTCCTTCATGGGAACAAATGTATCAAAAGCAAGATTGTGATGCCAGGGGTGGTTTGTTGCTGCTGTTTTTAAATTTTATTTATGAATTTATACAAAATATTCCAGACCAGTGTGTTTTAATCCCCCTCCTCTTAATCTTGACTAATGGGGAAGTAACTGACTCTCTGTTATGAGGACGAATATTAAATTACATGGATTATTATTCCTCCGATGTTTTTGGTGAGATACCTTAAATCCGTTTTGGGGAAAGCTACCTCAGGAGTCACTCTTCTCTTGTTCTCTTCCAGGGTTGCAACTCCTCCTCCTGGACTTCCTGCTCTGCTGTCCCTTTTCATCCTTTCCTGGAGGACCTGCTGGTGAGTGTCACAGTGCCAGCAGGGGCAGAAAGGCTGTGATGTTTTGCACAGTGTGACCTGCATTGGCACAGATAGAGCTTTAAAAAAAAATCTCCTCTAGTTCTGAGGTGGGAGTCTCTTCCCACCTCACAGACACCTCACGGACAATCTCACAGAACCTTCCGAGGTGGAGTCTACAGTCAGACGTAACTAAGCTGAAGAAGTGTCAGCGCGTCTTCTAAATAGAGTCCTGCCTTGTCAACTTAACAAAGAATCTGTAGACTCTCCCAAACAGTGTATGAGAGACCTGCAGACTGCCAACCATCGCTTTCTTTCCCCAGGGTCACTAAAGTCTCACTCTATCGAAGTTCAAGGGGAGAAGACAACAATCCACGCCAAGGAAGAACATGCATATTGTGTTTACACACAGGGAGCAGGCAGTCAGGCGGCACAGTGCCTGTTCTCTCCCGGGATGTCTGGCTAACTGTAGACTGGCATTTTTAAAGGCAATCTCATAATGCATGAGGCACACCACGCTGTCAGGAGGACTAGTTAGCAGAGTGATTGTTTTGTGAGTTTGAGCGATCCAGGGACTCTCCAGGGACAAGGGAGGCAAGCTCACATCACCGAGAACTAATGGCTGTAGCTTGCAGCAGCTGAGGGAAGGCGCTGGTCAGCCCAGGGCTCCAGGCATCTTTTTTCCCAGAGAGTTGAATGAAAGCAGGTTTCGGGAAGAGAGAACATGTTTCCCACTTGACGGAGAATCATTCAAGACTCAGAGCTCGGGATGCTTACACGCCAAGGCCACAGACACTTAGCTTCGCCGCTCTGCTCGAGGTCAGAGAAACCCATTTGCTTCAACACCCAGTTCAAAACCAGGTGGTGCTTTAGAACCCAGGCTGAGGAGCGCATCGAGGGGAGCATTGGGAGCCCACAGACTATTATCAGAGACCAGCAGTTGAACTGCTTCCTGAGCGGGCCTCAGAGACATGTGGAATGGAATTTATGTGAAAATGCTGGTGCCTTTCCCAGATGTTTCCCATGTCTAGACAGTGAGTGAACAGAGAATATCTTTACTCTTACTTAATGTAGCAAAAATCTCCCCCCCCCCCCCGCCCCTTTCAGCATGCCTGCCAAGACATCCACAGTGGACGGAGCGACCTAGAACTGATAGTCAGAGGATGACTCAAAAAAGGAGCAGACGAGCATTTGCCTCAGTTTTGTGTTTGTATGAGAAAGCCTGGATGGTTCTTTTGGAACCAAGATGTCACACACCACACACACACACACACCCACACACAGGGTTGGGAGTGGGAGTCCTAGTTCTGTGGCCTGACCAAACGCTGAATGGCTCTCTGCTTTGAACACCCACCCCTCTTCCTCACCTTTTTCTGGTCTGCATCAGTCCAGGTGTCCCGGTTCTCAGCTCCACGGGAGCGGAAAGCCAGGGAAGGAAAAGACTTGAAGATGTGACTCACAAACACCAGAATGGACCCCTGAGAGTTTACCGCAACTGACTGATGTATTGATTTGCTTATTCCCCTTTCAATTTAAGTTTGTTTTCGCCGATGGAACTGCCACTCGCAAATTGCACATGGGGCTGGAGAGATGGCTCAGGGGGTTAGAGCTCTTGCTGATTTTGCAGACGATCCAGATAGGGTTCTCCGCACTCCATTTCCAGGGATCCGGCACCCTCTTCTGTCCTCTGCAGGTACTTGGCACATAACATGGTACACATATGTACATGCAAGCAAACCACTCACACACATAAAAATAAAAATACATAAATCTCAAAAAATATACATGCTAATGCACAGGGTGACATTTCAATCTATATATGCATTACGTTATTGGGTTGACCAGCTCTCCTTTCTCCTTAGGCTTTTTTTCTTTATAGTGTAATTGTCTACATACTTTCTACATGCTTTGGTGGAGTTTTTTGAAATGCACAGTGTATGTCTATCAGAGATAGTCACCCTATTAGAAAGAGCTGACCCTCCTGCCCAGTGCTGGTGGGGACACCGCCCTGGAAGCAGCCTTTCATGACCCTGGATCAGGGTAATGTGTTAGGTTTATCATGGCTGAAAAGGAACAAGTAAAAGGAAAAATTATTTCTGAGAACTGAAGGGTTGAAATGAGTTAAAGAGCAGGTCAAAAAAATCACTGCTGTTTCCTTTTCTTGTTTTTTTTGTAGTAATGTGTGTGGATATGTATGTGTTCATACACACACATGCATACACACACACATGCATACACACACAGGGAGGGGGGTACATGTTAAGGCCAAAGCTTAACCTCAGATGTCTTCTCCATGGCTCTCACTGAACCTGGAGCCACCAAACCAGGGTGTTCCTGTCTCTGTCTCACATCTCTGGCACTATAGGCTCATGCTGCCAACCTTGGCTTTTCTGGGGGTTGCTTGGGATTGAACTTGGGTCTTTATGGTTGTCCAGCAAGCACTTTACCGGCTGAGCCATCTCCACAGCCTCGACTGTTGCTTTTTTTGATGAGGTAGGCATGAGTTCTGACAAGGCTTGCTTTATAGATGCCCCCAGATGTGTTTATGAGACGTTGACTTCTCAGAGTTTCACTTGCAGAAATAGCAGCACATATGATGCACGAGATCTTCAACTCTTCCACACATTCCCTCACAGAGAGCCGACAACTACAGACAACTTAAAAATGACCACTCGAAACACAGACATAGTCATTACTTCAGATACTTGCAATATGGCTGTGTGGTAGGGTCTCAAGGGCCCAGTGGTGTATGATTACAAGATCCAAAGCTAAAGTCAGAATTCTTGATCACACTCATGTCTGGTGAGGATGAAAGTACATGTATTAGTAATGGCTGTGCAAGTCACCTGAGATGCATGCTTATTTTTACTTAAATGTGATGTTGTCATAAAAAGAGGTACCATAAACAAACAGGTACAGAGAAAAATATATCCAAATAGTATAGTAGTTCGAGCCGTAAACAAACTGCCTTACCAGAGGTTTATCTCAGTGGTAGAACATTTGCTTAATATGCATGATTTCAAGCCTTAGTACAGAAACTGGCAAAATAAAAATCAGTATGGCCTTAGAATCTGCATGGCAGACGAGTGTGTTTGAGCTTCAAGAGTATATGTCATGTCTGAGTTATTATTTCCCAAATTTGGTATCAAAGACACTTTTCCAGATAACTTTTAACAGTACCTGTAGCATTTATGTAAAATAAAGTCACATTCTCCCATGCTCCCATGCTGACAGCTAAAACTGACCAACATACTGTTGAATGTTAGCTGAAGGCTGAGATTTCTCCCTAACTGTGAAATGTTGTGCCCCAGAAGACTTGTTTTTATGGGTATTTCTTCTTCTTCTTCTTCTTCTTCTTCTTCTTCTTCTTCTTCTTCTTCTTCTTCTTCTTCTTCTTCTTCTTCTTCTTCTTCTTCTTTTTCTTCTTCTCCTCCTCCTCCTCCTCCTCCTCCTCCTCCTCCTCCTTCTCTTCCTTTTTCTTCTCTTCCTCCTCCTCCTCCTTCCCGTACTTCCCCTCTCCCATCCTTTTCCTCTCCTTTTTCCTCCTTCTCTTTCTTCTTCTTCAGACTGTGTAGCCCTAGCTGGCCTGGAACTGGCCATGTAGATCAGGCTGGCCTCAATATTACAGAGATCTACCTGCCTCTACCTCCCAAGTGCTGAGAATGAAGGCGTGCGCCACCATGCCCAGTAATGTATATTTCTCCATGACAGCTTCTGCCCTATGCCCATTCTCACTCTGCTTACAGTTCAGTAGCCTATATGGCAATTACCCCAAGACAGGCTCAAACTTTTCTAGACTCTGATGATGCAGTTAATAACAATCAGCTCTCCTTCTCGTTAACTTATATTCTGGATTGTTCATAAGTCTTTAATGTTTTCGAAGATTTACTCCTTGTTTTACTCACTCTTTCCTACGTGGTCTCCTAAATGGATGAGTTACAAAATCTCCGAGAGTTTGACAGTTTCATTCGGCATCACTCCCAACAAAATGTCACTTTGCAGAGCAGATTGAGCACCTATAAAGTGTCCATTTCTGTTTGTAAGCATGAGTACATAAACGGCTTAGCTGCTCTACTGCAGGTAATTGAGTGGTGGCCTCCCTCCCCTGCCCCAGCATCCAAGAGTTTTCCCTCCCAACCACTCCTTCCCCTCAAGTGCCAGACTGCTGATTTACATCTGAGCAAGTCAGGAAGCAGAGAGATGGAATGCCCGCCTTCATCAGCCTTCCTCCCTGTCTCCCTTTTATTCAGGCTAGGGAGGGTGGGGCCATCTCACATCCAGGGTATCTTCCCTCCTCCCCTAACTCTGAAGACGTGCCCAGAGAGGTGTCTCCTAATTCTGAATGCAATCAAGGTGACCACGAAGGTTAACGAGAACCTCTAGCATAGCTGATCACAGCTTACAAACCTGGAAGTGGACCTGGGCTGCATGTTGGCAATGGGTTACAAAGGTCTGCGAGTAGCTTAGGCAACTGTGATCCTTGGTGAAGGCAATCTGGACCGGAGGCATCAGGACAGACCTCAAAGTGACAACGTCCCGAAGTTTTGCTTTCTGTGTCAATAATATTAGTATATTTTAGTTGCCATACAAGAGTGACGTATAGGGCTGGAGAGATGGCTCAGAGGTTAAGAGCATTGCCTGCTCTTCCAAAGGTCCTGAGTTCAATTCCCAGCAACCACATGGTGGCTCACAACCATCTGTAACGAGGTCTGGTGCCCTCTTCTGGCCTGCAGGCATACACACAGACAGAATATTGTATACATAATAAATAAATATTAAAAAAAAAAGACTGACGTATATTTACAGGGTACAATATGAAATTTTGTGGATTTTTTTTACAATGAATAAATCTGTCACCTCAGATATCTATGTGTCTGGATTGGGAACACTCGAAACCGCCTATATTTCAGTGTGCATGGTGGTCACTGCTCACCATGGCTGCCAACTGTGCTGTGTTCCTGGCTAGCTGTGGTTCCCTTGCTGATAACGAACTTTCATTTCCTTCTCACGCACCCCCCTCAGCCCCTGGTATCCTATTATATACTCGATTTCCATCATATCAGCTTTTTTAACCTGCTACATATGAGTGAGGATATGTGGCATTCGATGGCTGAACCTAGCTCATTGCCTATTTTTATGAGATAGACAAAAATTGTAGATGAGAGCGGTGGCCAAGGTGGCCAACAGAGCTGTCTCGTTTCTCAGATGCCACCTGGCTCAGGAGAGACAGCTGATGTTGTCTCTACTGCCATCTCTGCCTTGGTACCATAGAGTCCTGTAAATACCGAACACACAAAGCTCCTTTGTGATACCAGCCGTAACTATCCACAGCTATAGACCTGAGTCTCATCCCCAGTGTGCACCTAGCCATCCCAGGATGCTCCCGTCTGAGATGCATAGTGCCAGAAATGTGGCAGGTTTCAGATTTTTTTCTTGAAGTTTGGAATATTCGCAAATACATTATGAGGTTCCTTGGCTATGGGACACAAGTCTAAATAGGAAATTTATATTCTCTCTTTCTCTCCTCACCCCCCACCCCTTTCTTTCTCGATGCTTTCACATTGGGGAAGACATTTTCCAGAATTCTTTGAAAAATGGTACTTGCCAGGTCAGCTTTTTGAGAGCTCTCACAACTGAACATGTCTTTATTAGCCTCATTTCTGGTCTGGGGCTGGCTGGGTATAAAATGCCGCATTCCCCAGCTCTCGTTCTTTTCCTGGTCTCTCTCTACAAATCTGAGGCTCTCCGCGCCGCTCTCACCTCTTCTCCTTCCAGCTACTCCATTTCTTGGCTGGGTTTTGTGTGTTTTACCTGTGTGTATTATGCAGACTCTCGATTCTGCAACTCTCAGCTCATTCCCGAAGCTCCATTCACATGCAAATTTACAAAAACCTTTTGTTCCTTAATTGCAAAATGTACAAAGCAGCGGAACAGAAATTGCACATAACAAACAGTATTATTGTGTGTTAGATGAGATTGCCAGTCATGATGAAGTTGAACAGTACTGTTAGCAGGACATGTGACCTTCCTGCCTGGGTCTAAGGCTGTCTCCTGAGCCGTTAATCTCAAATCTAATAATAGTCTTCTTGGTTTCTTTTCCTTTGGGCCTTTCTCCATTCAGAAATTAACTACTCAGAAGTGTCCAAGTTTTCTCCCATCTTATCTCTTCTTCTCTCTGATTTTATGTCTTGTTTAGTGTCTTCTTACATTGTTCTTACCCCCCCCAGTAGGAATTTGTTTCTAGAATTGGGATTCAATATTTATTTAGTTGATTTGTTTTATTAGTCATATTATTTTTCTCTTATTGTTTTCCAGTGTTAAATAAATTTTAAAAAATCAGAGAACTAAGCCAGAATCCTAGAATAGAGGTTGGCAAACTGATTCTAGAAAGGTCTGAGCCACACACATCCCAGACTTCCCAAGGCGGTGTCTATAAAGACTCAGATCTGCTGTTGTGGTGTGGACACAGCTGCGGGGATGCAGTGCGGAGGGCCATATGCCAATCAAACTTGTGGCAAAGAGGTAGCGACCCCTTTTGCAGCTTTGGGCTGGAATGCACTAGTCCTACCAGAGGTGTGAGCCTGTCTCTACTTTCCGTTAAACATCTGTCTGATGTTAGAATCATTTCACTCCATTGGCCCCTGTGTCATAAACTATTTCAGTAGGAATTATTTATTATTTTATTATTTTTTAATCATTTCTTTTGAAGCTTCCTCCTCTCACCTGCTGTCTTATGCACCCACTGAGTGGATTTCTTTAGACCCAGCTCCAATGTTCTCCCTTCAACACAGACTTCCTTCATTTCATTCAAGCATCCAAAGTACATTTTAAGTACCAAGTACCAAACACCCATTCTTAATCAAACTTAGCTACATACAAGTAATTAAAATACTTTAAATGCTGAATTGTGACTTTGTTTTATCTATCTCCCTTCAACTCTTGACTTTAAACTTAGATCTCAAAGTCTCAGTGTCTATAGAAGTAACTTTACTGATATGTCCTTTGCGTGAAGTAGTTGCAGACATTTGTGTGATATAATGACCTACATGTCCTGTAAATTGACTTTTAGCTAAAAAAAAAAGGTTGTGTTCTTTCACTACTTATATTTCATCTAAAATTATTCTCTTTTTTCTCTGTATATGTTTCTCTCTTATTAGTGGCAGTCACCAACCTTCACTCCCCAGTGGCTAGGTACACCTATGGGCATGTGGTTTCAGGAATAGAAACTGAGTCAGACATACACAGACATACATGAGCTTGAAGTCTAAATGGATCCTGGATATGTTATTAATTTATGTAGCTCTCAATTCCTTCACACACACACACACACACAATGGTTTGAGACATACACCACAAGGGTTCTATAGATACAAGTCTGGCAAAGACTAATTCTCTAGAAATGCAATGATCTTCCTGTGTGCACTGTGCCACACCTGGGAGCATCACGTCAGCTCTTATCTGCTACCTGATGCCCTTTCTCCCTAAGACATGGCATACCTGGAAAATCCAGTGAGAGCTAATCCCTTCTGGAGACACGTGATATGTCAAGCTCTATTTCACAGCCTACAACTGAGTTTATAATCGAGTGATAAATATTTAGTTAGATTTAATCATAGGATTTTTATATTGATAAGTGTGCTAGATCAAAAAAATTCACATTGATATACTGCTCTTTAAACATTTTGTATGGCTTTTAACTTATAATAAATTGACCAATGGGTTGTTTCAATATTTTATTTTAAATCAGAAATTTTTAGATAGTTTCTGATTTAATAGCAAGTCTTTCTGTATAATACAAACTCTTGGGAATTTATAGCCTTTAATTGGGGTCTGAAGTAAAATTTTAATTGATTACTTATACACTTGTGTTATCTATAAGCTAGATTGGAAGGTACACACATGAATTAAATTCATCTTATTAAGATCTTGATTCTGAGTGTTAGTACCACGCATTGTGGATGTTTCATTCTTTTCTTATCACTGGGTTTAACGTGGCATAAACTATCATTAATGAAGAGGATGATCTTCACAACCCTGTCCCAAATGTTTCTTGAGTCCAAACGAGAAACATGTTGGTTTTAGATGAGCAATTTGTTGGCGTTGAGGAAAAGTTATTGAGTAAAGTAAACACATCTGGATATTCTCAGAGTTGCTACCATATGAATAGTACTGCCACTGAAATAATACCTATTTATTTATTGAATTTGATACAGGATCCCACTATGCTGTGCTGATGTCATCCAGGCTGGCTTCAAAACGCCCACAGATCCATGGTCTCTGCTTGAGTTCTGAAAATAAAAGCTTGCAGCTCTACAGCTTGCATTATGTCTTACAACTGGAACACCTTGTGAAAACTCCTGCATAGGCATTAAGGTTGTCATACAGGGACGGAATCCTATGGCTGCCTTTTTGTGAGAGAATTTCTTGGTTGAAGAATTGTTACAATTTTTATTTGTCTCTGCATCTCTCTGAGATCTGAGCTACTAAGATACGGTGCAGGAATCATCAATAGAAATACAAAAGAAAGTAGTGAGCTCCCCAGGAAGCTTATCAGACTTAACGAGCTAGGAAGAACTGCAAAAAAGTGACATTTCGCACCGAGCAACCATCCAAAGAGCGAAAGCCACAAACCAACCTTTGTCCAGCAGCCCCACCGCATGGCAGTGTGAGAATTTACAGCTCATCACAGGAAACTATTTTTACCAATTATTAAAAGGACTTCGCGGTGGTCGAATGCTTCACAGCAAATGTCAATTTAAAGTGGCAGAAGCGCTCGGCATTCCACAAGGAATGAATGTGCAGTCTTGGCGCCGTCCCAAGCTTAAGAGACCCTAAGAATAATAGTGCTTTTTCCTGCCGAAAGCACATGTTCCAGGAGACTTGAATTTTAAATCCCGGTGCTTACAGAAAGCTTTGCCGCATTGTTTTGCAGCTTAAAATACTGCAGAAGAGTCCACGGTTTGCTTTATTTTAGGCAAAATATTGTATGCCTTAAAAGTCTGTCCACGTATCATCTTCTCTACTGGGTATGACAGTCTTGTGTCTCCAGCAAGTCTCGGCATTTCAAACCGTGAGGGGACAGAAACCACTGCAGCACCGCTTAGAACTCTAAGAACCCTTCGGAACTGAATCAGTGACTTCCCCCTCTCTTCCTGTCTCCCACTGCTCCTTCCGCTTGTCACTTAAATTGTGCCACACAGCAATGCTTGTAGTGATGCTGTCTTTCACGTGAGGGATTTTCCCCCCCTCGATCCAATGTACCCCCTTTTATTGTACGTATTTAAGGTATACAGCAACGATGCCTAAGAAGGTCGCTGTGCTGACGCAAACTCGCATGGCCATCATCACCTGGTGTCACATCGTGACCCCCTTGGGGTCTTTTTGTGACAAGAGCAGCCAGGGTTTCCTCATGCATCGTAAGTTCCACTTATAGTACCCGGTGACCAATCACAGCCTGTGTGTTTCGCACGCAGACTCTGAGCTCCACCCCTTGCCTTCCCCTACAAATCTGAGACCTTTAGAAAACATTCGGATGGCAGCTCTCTGTCCTTTTCTAAGACCGGACTGCAGCAACATATTTTAAAGAAATAAATATATTTTAAAAGTAAATCCCTCAAAACGATTGTCATGAGCAGCAGACTCCAAAGCAGAATCCCTTAAAGACACAAAAGACACTTAAGAGTAACTGACAGTCACACACACACCTAGAGCACAAAAGGTCAGAGCAGAACCCATTAGGGGCCAGTGTGGCGACATGGGTGTGAGTGCTTACTGTGTTCTCGGTCTGTCCTCATTGTCCCGTGACAGCTGTGGTTAGGTTTGCTGAGCTCGGGTGGCAACTATGAACCTGCCCAAGACACCCATAGTAGACTCAGAGCCACACTGGCTCAGACACCTGGGAGGCACATGGCAAGGTACCTCGGATGACCAGGTGGTGAACCTGGTCATATAGAATGGGCATCTAGAAGGCAGTGCCACCGACCATGGTAGGGCACTGTCCCTAGTCCCACTGAGTCCAGACTCGTTACTAAAGCTACCTTGACATATTCTGTGTTGCCGAATAGATTTAGGACAGAAATTTGATGCATAGGTTTTAGACGACAAGTTGAGCACTGTGGGAGAACTGCCGAGCTCTGCGTGTGCCCACGGTCTGCTTTCCTGGCGCAGAACATAGGACCTCACCAGCTGAAACACGCTATCCATCATGAGGCTCATGGTAACACTCCCAAGTATTAAAGGACATGATAGCTGAGAGACTTTCTCACCAGCACTCAGGAATGTCATTGTCTGTGGCCATCTGGCTGGTGAGGGTGGCTCCCTGGGACTGTGGTGACGAAACAGTGTTTAAAGACAGGGCCTGGATCTCCTTGGAAAGCAGTGAGCGTCCAGGATGTGCTGATACCACCTGATCTATGCTACACAAAGGGATCCTAAGGGCATATGCCATATGAAGTAAACTAGTCACAGACTCACGTGAGGTCTACGCATAGTCTACATCACGGAGACAAGTGGACGGTGGGTTTCAGAAGCCATAGGGAGGCTGGTATAAAGCTTCTTTTCCCTGGGTACCAACTTCTGCTCTCAAAGGATGAGAAGAGTTACAGAACTGGATGCTGGTGGTGGCCCGGGAACATTACCAATGAATTTCATATCACCAATCACTGTACCAAAATATAATTAAGATGGCACATTTCACTGCATTTTTAAACACTCTTATAATTGGGAAATATGTCTGAAAATATGGAGGAAATCATTTCAAGATTGCACTGAGAGATCAACTGAGCTCTCGTCCAACTTGCTGAAAAGGACATGTATCGTGGAGCTGCAACTGCAAAGAGACTCACAGTGGGAAGCGCTGGTTCAAGGTCAATGCCATGGCTGGGCAGAAGGAAGGAACCTCATTCAGCTTGAGGATCACAGTTCCCAACCCTCTGACTGCAGCCAGCCACAGACCCAAGGAAGGCGAGCACCGAGATTATTACACAGGGCAACAGCAACCCTCCTCCGGGCTCCTGTCCGGCTGCTTTTCCTACCCCGCCATGTTGAATCTTCTCCATGAAGGTGTCCGGCTGCTCTTACCACTTCCTGGTAACAGGTGAGGAAGGACACTGCATATGGCTGATCCAAGTCAGGTCCCTGGTCCCAAGCTCATAACAGCTGCCTTTTCAGACACTTTCTTTTTTCAGATTTTACGTTTGGTCTTGTTTCACTTCAGAGATGTGTGTTTGATTCTTTACACCCCTAGGAAAATCAATTCATGTTTATGAGTTTAATCTCTTGTCCTCAGATACACTCTGAGTTAGGGGTCACTCACTGCCCTATGCCAGCAAAAAGTGACCTCTTAGAAAAGCCACTGGTACTGTGACCTCACCCTGAGAGTTGTGGATCTACACCTTTCCCATCACCCAGGTGACCAGCAGAATCATCAAACCCTCTTCCTGACACTCCTATAGGTGCTTTCTCTGTGTGAGCATCCATTCCATCAAAGGCTGAACAAAGACCCTGGCCCCAGAATTCACTTTTAAGAATCGTGGCCCTGGACTTCATTTTGTCAGTAGCACAACCAGTGTTCAGTAGGTGTGAGCCCGTGGGCAAGCCAGTGTGTGTGAGATGCCACGGGCTAACATGACTTCAAATGTTTGTTTTGTCTGTGTTTGGTATCTCAGTGGGCTTCCTTTGCGAAAACAATTCTGGGTATCTCTTGGCAAGGCTTTCAGCTCTTCTGTGGAGCCAAAGTAATGTCTGAGTCTCACATCTGTGGGAGGTCCAGACACTTAGCAACTGTCCAGCATCCGCTTTATCTCCCCCAGCCTGAAGTAGCTCATCAGTTTCTAGATATTACCACTTTCATACGTAACTCAATTTCCTGTTCTCATCATTGTATCATTGTCTCTTGGATCTTCACAGTTGATCCGAGTCTTCTGTTTCAAAGAAACACTTCATTGCCGAGGCCCGTGCGGTTTTCCCAGCTGTAAGTTTAGCTCTCCATTCTCCTGAAGTATTTACTCTCTTCTTAAGGCATATTAAAATATCATCCCTTGAAATGACTTGTTTAAACACTCTATCCATCATGCTTGGCTACTCTAGAACTGGGAACACCCTGCTGACCTTTACTCTTCCTTGTTGGACAATAGTAAATATTCCATAACAGAATGCCATTTGGATCTGAGGGAGCTGTCTGGAAACACTCCTCTCAGACAGTCCGTGGCCTCTGTCTAGAAGGATTCAGTTTGAAGTGGTTGTGCAATCCATCCATCTCCGCTGTGATGCATTCCATTTTTGCTCCTCCAACCTGATGAACTTTGAACCGCTTGGTCCTCCCGACGAGGGACCACACACCTCACAGGGTTACTTACTGCTCGGCGGATGCTGTTTTGTCTCTGAAAGTTGTAAGTGGATTTGGCTAAGAAAACCTTTCTTTCTTAGACTCTGTTGATAAATACAACATTGTATTCAGCCCGAGTCTCCCTAAATATGTGCTTTAAAGTATTTATCCTAAAATACTAAGCAGCACTGGGTGCTCATTTAGAGGATTCTAGAACACTCTTGGGTGAATCTTTTTAGGGGAATAGGGAGAGTGTTTTGAAATGATGTGTCCCCACAGAGGGATGAAAAATATTGAGAAGACAGCTCTCTGGAAAGTGTGCATGCATGTGTGTGTGAGCGTGCCTGTGTGTGTGTGTGTGTGTTCACACTGAGAGAAGAGAACCAGCTAAGAATAAAACACATTAGAAACTGTAAACTTCAGGTAGATTATAATGGTATGTTAATACTGTAAATAAAAGATGGGATTTGTGGGAAGTTTTCTTCTCTGGATTTGTAAATAATTGTTGCAATGTTACTTAAAGAAAATCTGTATTACATTTCAGAAAGTTGGTTATACTGTGGCCCAGATGTTGGCTTACCACTGATGACCCGGCTTACCATGGTTAGACTCACCTCTGTTCAAACTAGTGCTGCTGGGAAGCGATCAGATGACTTACTCTTCAGACTTCAGATTTGCATTTTCCCTGCACTGCTGTGTCTCCTAGGAAGCCTCCAGGCACATGCTCTCTGGATGGCAAAGAATGAGGCCCAACATGAAAGCAGAAGATCACTTAAGACATTACCAGGTTTAAAACGAAGAAAACAAGAATTATTTAAACTCCACTGTTCTGTTCCTGAGCGCGAACTTTGTAGATTACAATGTGTCAGACAGATCATCTTTCAGGATGCTGGGCAGAATGAGAAGCCACAGTTTCCAGTCAGTGCTGCCATCCCTGACCACAGACCACCAGAAGAAACTCCCATGGTGCAGTGTGCTCTACCGCTGAGCTCAGTGTTCTGTAGGCTGCATTCATTCAGTGAGCTCAGTGTAGGCTCCAGTTGCTCAGCCTGCGACATATTTATCTGAATGTTGCCCCGTCATAAATCAAACAGCATCAGAAGTTGTTGAAATAGCGAGCTGTGAAGTTAAAATGAATCTGTCATTATACGGACACAGGATCTACATTGCAGGCTTTTAGTCTTATTGATAAAAGAATTTAAAGACAGACTCAAAAGGGAATTCAGGTACAATTTATTGGAGTTCGATTGAAAGGATGTCAGAGCAGGGAAGCTGGAGGTCTGGGCAGCTGCTGGAAGGGAGCAGATAAGACAGGGACAAAGACAGCACATGTAAAAAGACTCAGCATGGGCGACAAAGGTGAGCACACTGGGAACAAGAAGAGCCAGGTCTCAGGGCCTCTTGTGTTCTGCAGATTTTATTGTAGAGGCAAAAAATTGCCCTCTTGCCACAGAGATGTGACCCTTAGGCTTAAAAATACAGCCTTTCCCCCCTTTTTGGACCACTAAGGTGGTAAATATTTAACCTTCATGGTGTTCAGTATCTATGTGGTCAACCAAGAGTTGCTCTGGGTACCTAGAACGCAGGGTGTGACTAAGATGGACAGGAATATGCACTCTCACTTAGTCTCTGTCTGTTTACTTTTCAGTTCAGTTAGCATCGAGCCAGGGAGGCATACGCTGCAGAGCCTGCTGCTGTGAGGTCACCTCCGGGCCAGTTTAAAGCATCTGTCATTGGTTCATCCTTAGCCTTGAGAACAGTTACAGTCTCCCGATGTCTACTGCTTCCTGAAAAGCCAGCCACGGTGTCTTTCAACCTCGCCATAGAGAGAAAGAACTCAGAAATCAATGCAATCTGCCGGGGGATTTTTCTCAATATATTGTTTGGGATCTGTTTCCTTTAAAAAATATTTTGAGCCGGGCGGTGGTGGCACACGCCTTTAATCCCAGCACTCGGGAGGCAGAGGCAGGCGGATCTCTGTGAGTTCGAGGCCAGCCTGGTCTACAAGAGCTAGTTCCAGGACAGGAACCAAAAAGCTACGGAGAAACCCTGTCTCGAAACATCCAAAAAAAAATTTTTTTTTGATTGCCTGTATTCCATTGGTCTCAGAAGAGGCCAGCACTGTGATGGGACTTTGTGTGAAATGATGCCGTAGACACTGCAGGCGCCTTTTCCTCCATTCCTGGTGCTGAGTGCGCCTTCCTCAGTGCCCTTTCTGCAAAAATAATGGAGTACTGAAGAGAATTCACCTGTATCTATACAGAGAATAGAATTTATACCCATTTTTATCTTCATTATTTGTGGGTCTTGCCGTGAGCCTCTTAGACATGACTCTGCCCCTCCCTGGGCTTGGGACTCATCTTTGCTACTGACTTTATATTCTCTCAGGATAAATGAGAGTCGAAGGCAGGTGTTTCCCTCGGACTTCCCTAAGCACACAGTTTGGGGTGGGGACAGAAAACCACCCAGCTGGCTTACTTTATTACTCTCCTTTTAAAAAGCACAGACCTTTGATAGCAGCAAGCGAGATCTCTGTTTGCTTGCCACTGTGTGTTTCCTCCACGCCTCCTGCGTGCTCGTCACAGACGTCTGCCCATTTCCTTATTTCTTTAGCAGATGTGTCCTCATCACTTCTGTGCACTCAGGATCGAGGTAACACATAGACTTGACGTCATCAGATGACGCCACACCATCTGAGGCCTGAACTAACAATACCTTGCTGAGCTGGTCCCTTCGGGTGCCCTGCCCCCTCCCCCCAGCATCATTTCCTCGTTTTTTGCTTGTTTGTTTGTTGTTTTGCTTCTTTTGTTTATAGCAAGTTCAAATTCCCAGTCTAGAGAAAGTCTGTTTTTTTCTCACTCTAAATTTCATCAGAACAGCTTGCATATATTTACCTTCCCCTAATTTGGGTTTAATTTTAAAATTAGCTAAGTAGAATTCAACTTAGGAATTATTGAAGAGTTAGAAACCATCTACAGCTCTCCAGAAATAGCAGCTATTGCATGTAAAGTATAGTGCTACAAGCTCTCTTTGTTCATATCCTCGCGAGCTTGTAGGTAATTCACAGCCTGCTCTTGATTTTGTCTGTCTGTCTGTCTGTTTTGCTTTACTGCTGCTGCTGTTGCTGTTGTTGTGCTTAGAGGTAGGATTGTTCTTCGCAACTTGATCAGCTCTAGAAGTCACCCGAATGCTAGGATAACAGGCATGAGCCACCACGCCCAGCTATTTACCCACTAAATTAGTAAGTTTTACAACTAATACAATGAAGAATTATCATGATAAAAGGACATAAAACTGTATTTCTGTGATTTCTAATGTCTGTACACATATAAATATATCTCATGTGAATCTGTTATTTATGTATAGATGTGCACTGTATAATGTACAGGGTTCAGCTTCAGGTTTTACTTATTATATCAGGAACAGTTTTGTAATTCATCAGATGCTTCTTCACTCCACCTAACGTGTCACTGATCTAAATGCTCACCAGTTATTCGTCCATCCCTCTGAAAATATTTGTATGCCCCAACGCCCACACTATAGTATCTATTGCTACATCTCTATTCTTGTATTTGGGTTCTAGATCAGGTCTTTAACAAAGACCCCAGACTCCGCCTTAAAATTGTTTAGCTGAAAATGAAAAACATTTTAAAATTTTGGTGCATACTGCTAATGTGTTCGTAGAAGGCACTTCCCCAGAGAATCTCCCTGACCTCAGATTGTTTATGCTCCCATCATGCCCTGGGTCAGCGCCTCTGCATTCGGGCTCAAATAAGTTGTATTCACATGATCAGATTTTGAACTGATTTGTCATTTCTATGAAATTTATGAGCTGGCATCAGATCATTTGCCTTAGTGGCTTAATTTGGTTTTTACTGTTTATAACAAGCTATTATAGATTATGGTAATTCACAACTGATATAGCATTTATATATCAAATTTTCTCAGCCTTAATCACTTGATCTTTGGACTTAAAACAAGTTGGAACACATTCATATTCTCCTCTGTGACCTCAATATTTCCAATATATTGAGCATTAGTGTTTTTCTGTGTGGTCTCGTTAAGGCTAATGAGGGCTGATGAGGGCAAAGCTGAGTTCCTCCAA
This sequence comes from Neodon shergylaensis, assembly GCA_025134845.1. Taxonomy (NCBI): domain Eukaryota; kingdom Metazoa; phylum Chordata; class Mammalia; order Rodentia; family Cricetidae; genus Neodon; species Neodon shergylaensis. The sequence goes on along the minus strand of JABTXL010000002.1, from coordinate 51,041,171 downwards.
ACATCTTAATTAGTGTTTCTCCAGCACTGCCGATCGAAGAAGCCGCGCTCCCATTACTTTTATGAGAGATTCATTTTCTTTCCCCCTTTCCTTTACCCCTCCTCCTGTCTCTGCCCCTCCCCACCTCTTTCTGACAAGAGAGAGAACACACTACAGTTTGCATTATTCCCTATGTTAAAACTAACACTATAGTGATTACATTTAAATATTCAGTATTGATATTAATGCCCGCTTTCTTATTCTTTTTTGTTCATGTCATTGCTTTCCAATGATATTTTGTGACTTTTTATTAAACATTTTTAATGTTCTCACCAAACCTCATTTTTTCATCCCCTGAGTAGACACTCAAGGATTTTTTTTAAGGAATAATCAAAATATTTTCCATAATGGTAGGGTTAATTGATGTGCTACCTACTGACTATGGAAACCCTCCTTTCCCTGAATCCTGGCTAGCATCTATTATTTTATACCTAATCTTATTTAAAAGAAAAATACTAACTCTACTTCATAAAACTGCCTAACACTGGAGGAAAGGCAAGTCCAAAGTTCATCCTTCTGTCTGTTAAGGCACTGCTACATTTTTTTCAAACCACCATCCTATCTCTAAGTTGCTTTATTTACACTAACTAGGCACTCTCTTGGACTTGATGTTTTCCCAAGTGTATCTACAGGCATACTTATTGCCTCAATTAAAACACAGCATATCCTCATTGCATTCCAGAGTTTTCCTGCATCCCTACTCAAGAAACCCTTCTCCTAGGTGGAGAGTAGCCCCCCCCCCAGTTTTTACCTGTGGAAACAAATAAAACAGGGGAAGAGGTATCACCAGATGAGATGCCACTCAAAGCCATGGAAGAGTGAAAGCTGATGGACAGGGGATGGCAGACAGCATGGGGAAGAATGTTCAGACCTAGCTGCTTAGAGTTGAAGGTTCAAAGACAAAACAAGAGGGACGACTAGGTGGAGCATGGGGACCTGGGCTGGTAAAGCAACTCTGAAGGATACAGTGTGGTAGATATGGGGCATCCCCACCTGCCCAAACAGCATGGATGAAGACTTGTGTGCACTGTGGACTTCAGTGATAACGCCATGTCAGTGCAGGTCCCTGCTCTGTAACAAATATCCCCCTGTGCAAGATGGTGGCAGTGGAGGAGACTGGGCATTGCGAGGAAGAGCAAGTGCACTGAAAAGTTCTGTGCCCTCTGCTGGCGTGTTCTATGAACATAAAGCTGCTGTGGAAGTCTATTTTAAAACGAACTGTATTACACCAGAGAACTCATTTGGGAAGATTAAAAAAAAAAGTCAGCTGCTAGCTTTAAGACAGAGTCTAAGAGTGGGACTGCAGGTGAGCAAGTAGGTGTCTGGGGCATCAAAAGCAGCATTCATACCTGTGTTCCAAAAGGACTGTCAATCACCCCTGAGTGGGAGGCAGAAGGCTTCCTATTGGTGGATACTGAAAGAGAATTCTGCAAAAGAGGAGGATGTGCACCACACATATTGGGCAAGCACCAAACGAGAGAAAGAAAGAGAGACAGAGAGACAGAGACAGAGGGGGAGAGGGGAAGAAAGAGGAGATTGGAAAAAAGAAAAGCTAGATACTGAATGGCCAGATTAGCTGCCCTCCAACTCCTTCCATTGATTGATTTTCACCTTGGGGGAAATGTTGTCCGTAAAATCTGTCTAGGAGATGTCAGAGTTCATGTTGGTAAAGAGGAACCAAAGGAATCTCCAAGATGGTGGTGAAATGAAGAGTAGTATTACATCATGCTCCTGCCTAGAGAACAGTCAGCAGAGCTCAGGGGTTCCAGAAGGCTGTCACCAATATATACATACACACATATATGCATGTGTGTGTGTGTGTGTGTGTATACAGAGAGAGAGAGACTCCCAGATTACCTGATGTCTAGACTAAATAGAAATGAGTACTATAGCTCCATCAGAGGAGAAATCTGTTGATGGATCCTCAGAAGGCCTGTAATTTAAAGGTAGAACACTGTGATTCTAATAAAACAAAAGAGATGCATGCTCAAAACATATGTGCCATCCATGAATAAAATTTCCCTGATTATAAGTCACAAAAACTAATTATCGGTTTAACCAAAGAATGTCATAAATGAAATTGGGAAATCGGATGCAGCAGCGTACAGGTCAAGCGTGTGGGCGTGCAGGGCCACTGTGTGTGTGTACTTGAGCAGAGCTCACAAAGGATAAAGGGGAAATTTAGCTATGAATGAAAGATTCATAGACTTTTCAGCATGGAGTTTAAAACATAACAAGAAGGGTTATGACTGAGAGCACATGCTGCTCTTGCCAAGGGTCGGAGCTCAATTCTTAGGTACCCACATCCGGCAGCTCACAACTGCTGGTAACTACAGCTCTAGGGAATCCGATGTGCTCTTATTTTGACCTGCAAATCTGTACATAGATGTACACACATAACGAAAATACAAAATTAAATAATTAAAGAACGAAAATGATGAAGACACATGAGGAAGAGGACAGCAGGGCAGGTGCGGCTGGCATAGCTCTTGTGCTCTAACTTTGTTTTCCATGCACATTGGAGCTAGTTCTGACCTGAAAGCTTCACGGGGGTGGGAGGGAGACCAGCTTTCACAGTGGGGAGGGAGATAGGAGGTGGTAGAGGAAGGAAATGGAAGCAGAGGTTATAGAATTATATTTTAATTACAATTTGTCTGGAAAGAATGAAAACTCTTGAAAGAGCTGAGTGACATAGAAGTAAAGGTTGGTAGCACACTGGGCGAGATGCCCTACTGTGCGCTGGGCGAGATGTACTACAGTGTGCCACTCACCTGTGATCCCAGTCCACTGTCGTCCCTGCACAGAAGGCCACACCACCTTGTGTTTGGAAGGCAGTCAACACTGAGAGATGATTCAGGATGCAGAGGGGCTTGTACCCTGGTTTACTCACCTGAACCCCATCCCTCGAGCCCACAGTGTGGCAACAGAGAAGCAACACCTGAAAGTTCTCCTCTGACTTGTAAGGGTGCATCTGCACCTACAAATAAACAAATAATATTTATTGCCTGGTTTTTTAAAGAACTCATCACAAAATACTCTGAATTTTACAAGCTAATCTGACTAATATAAAATGAGCCATTTTTGCTACTTCCAGAACACTAACCTAGCATTAAAAATACAGTAAATAGGACTGAGTGGATAAAGCCCTTGCCTGGCAACTGCTGCATCCCCAGAACCCACATAAAAGCCGGGCAGGCTTGGTTGCCTCCTGCAATCCTGGCACTTGGGAGGCAGAGACGAGGGAACACTGAGTCAAGCTCACTACATAAATGAGCCAGAACTGACAAGCTGCCATTTCAGAACGGATAAGCTTCTGTTTCAGACAGAAAGCCTAACTCAGGCAATAAAGGAGAAAGTAGAACAACCGAGGAAGAGACTCAGTGTTAACTATGGCCTATACACATGCACACATACACGTGTGCACATGAAATGTTGCCCACACAGAATGTGACCACACATAGACATGTGCATGTATATCATTATTAATGTACCATTAATAGCAAGAGTTCACTGTCAAGCCAGCCCTTGTTCAAAATGCATTTCTACACATATTATTTATGTGCCGTTGTAGTAGATACTTAAACCTCTATCATTCTTAAAGGATGACAACAGGTCATTCGGGCTGCCTGGAAACTAAAGGAAATTGTAGATATGTCATCTATGGCTTCTATACAACATAAATGAGGAAAATGTTGGTTACTGGTCCCCAAACATTTGTAAATGACAAAAAGACTACAAAAAAATATGCATGGGCTTATATGTCTTGATGAGTTAATGTATGGAAAGGAGCCAGAAAACTAATAATTGTATAATGTATTGAGCACAACATGGGCTAAGACATGGAAACAGGCACAAAACTTCACCAAGTCAACAAAAACGCTGCTTCTGGATTGAACAGACACCTAGACTCAGTCGGACAGTGCAATGCCTAGATAAAGTCTTTCTGGCCTCTTCCAAGGTCAGAGCATCACTTAGCCCCTTTAGATGAACAAGGTAGCCTAGTCCCAAGTGGAAAGTGATAAATGGCCGGAGCAGGCACTAGATCATTTAGAAGCACACAATCTTCCCAATCCCTAGCAATGGCTAGTCTTCAAATACTGAGTTTTCCTGCTCAAAATCTCGACCACATTCTTTGCACCTCCTTTCTGGACCCTCCAGCCTCAGAGAGGTTGTAAGCCTCAAAGAGAGTCCTGTATGTAAAGGAAACACACAGTTCTGTTGTTGAAACTTTTTAAAAAGACATTCCTTTAAAAATGTCTCCTATAGTTACAACTCCAGTGTTGATTACAAAGAGAAACAATCTCCCATTCAAGGCTGCTGAAATCCGGTTTCCTTTAATATATTCATTTAATCTATGTTAATTCTCCCAAGGTCTTCACCGGGTGTGCGGGCATCCCCTCTGCTCACCCCCACCCCAAGATCTGAAAGGAACATAAAGGGTACCGGACAATACACAATGGAACAAATAGAGGGGCAGCAACAAGTGACTGTTGTGATGGGAAAGCCAAGAGATGCTTGATCAAGACTAAGGGTCAGCAAGTGATGCGACCAACAGGGATGGCAACAAGAGAGCCTTGTCCACTCAGAAAGCTGGGCTTTGTGAATGAGGAGAAAGCCTCCAGAGCATTTTAGAAAGTTCTCTAATCTTTCAGAATACAGATGCTATGAAACTAAGAATAGCAGCATGGAAGGGCAGCTGATTCAGCAAACTGGTCCACATTGTCAACGTCTCATCATGGCCAATGGTTAATGAAGTTCAACACACAGTCTTTATCTACAATCTTTATCATGCTAGCTTTGCCTTTCTGATGCTCATACTCACCACACTGGCATGGGAGTTACTACTTGCCTGGGTATGCGAGTAATCACAACCTTCCATGAGCTGAGAGCCATGGTCAAAGTCACAGTTTGAGTTAGCCAAGACAGTGACAGAAAACATCCAAGCAAGAGTAAAAATGTCTTCTCCCTGAAGGTGGGAGCATCCTTCCTAGCCAGAGATTTCCAATGATGGAGAATGGACCCTTTATTTCCCTAAATGTGTGAATAGAGAAGGGGTGGAGGCCTGATGAGACGTTGGAAGGTCATGTGGGAAGAGGACACACACTTTCCTGTTGCATCCTTGACCTAGAGAGGTTCTCTGGGGGAAACTGAATGAGGATCTGTAGCTACCTGTTGTAAAAATTTCACAAATGAGCCCCTGCTCTGTTATAAAGTGAGAAAAGCTTTGTGTAAGGACTAAATACAGCTGTGTACATGTGTAATTTTACATATGTGTAAAATTATGCAATTTTACAAAGGCCAAATTAGAAAAGAGATTTCACAAAAACAGGATATATTTTAGATAAAACTGTGACCAAAATTTTTATTGCGTTCCTATATTTGCAACATCTATTCATGGCACATATTAATGGGTTCTATGTAGAAACTCATGTATATACACAGGACACACTAGTCACACAAAGCCACACATTCTTTACCTCCCCAAGATCACATGCTCTCCCAATCTCTGATAATTTTTCATCTCCTTTTAGGTTGATACTTTGCAGATTTCACATGTGTGAGGGAAGTAGTTATGACTCATATCTAGAAGTAATTTCATTATCACATACATTATCACATACCTCCTCCAGGTAGGTGTGAGAACAGATCACCTGACCCAACTTTGTGTCTTGAGTAATTTAGATGCAACACAAACCAAAAGAAACTCGAAGGTAAAATTCAATCAGTGTGAAAATAAACTCTACCCTGTTTTCATTGATTCTATAATATTTTCAGAGATGGATTTCATAAGCATTATGTCTCATTTGAGAGTCTAATGATTTAGCTATACTCTAGTCCTTCATGTTTAGCCAATGATGATTCAAGGTGGATTACCTAGACTGAGACATGGGAGCTATAATACTTACCCTGCATGGCTGTGGGATAACTTTCCAGGATGGGGACTTGCCAGCTGCCTCGTTCTACCCTTGAATAGTTCCTTGTCTGTGTGTAATGCAACTCAATCTGAACCATAGTGACTTGACTTCAGATGTAAGTATATAACAGGGGCAACCACAGAAACCAGGAAATAAAAGGGACCATGGTGAAGCAATAAAAAGGGGTAATATCAGGCTACAAGTTATTTGAAAGAGTAAATGGGAAAAATGGAGGAGGGGCTTTAACTATGGTAGGAGGAGGGGTTGTTGTATGAGGAGCAGCCGGCCTGCTTTTTGGCCTGGCCGCCCAGCTTCCGGCCACCTGGCTCCCAGCTGCCCAGCTAGCTTAATCCCAAAATAACCACACAGAAATTGTATTAATTAAATTACTACCTGACCCATTATATCTAGCTTCTTCTTGGCCAACTCTCACATCTTGATTTAACTCATTTCCATTAATGTGTATGGCTACTTGACTATGGCTTACTGGCATGAGTTTAACCAGCATCCATCTTGGGCAGGAGAATCATGGCATCTACCACTCTGTCCTTCTTCCCAGAATTCTGTTCTGTCTACTCTGCCCACCTAATTGCTGCCCTATCAAAAGATCAAGGCAGTTTCTTTATTCAACCAATGAAAGCAACACAAACACAGAAGGACCTCCTACACCAAGGGGTGAATAAAATAATAGTAAGGATGTCTGGAAATGTCCATAAGGAATCATTATATATATATATATATATATATATATATATATCTGAAAGTACAAACACATAACTATATATATACAACTATGTGTATACATCTAGGCTATAGATGTTCCACCACTCCACCCCCAAAAGTCACAGACTATATAGCAAATTTCCCAATGTTGGGCATGAGAAGTTCCTTTTAAGTTGTTGGTCTAGATCGTCCAAGAACTCACAAAACATTATAAGTTATAAATATTGCCCTTGGTTGCCTCCCAAAGATTGAAGGTAAGTCCCCACTGCAGAAGGTAACATGAATATTGGATACAGGATCCAGAGGATTCCTGACCTGAATGATTCCTTCCTGAGGACCAGCTTTCATGGTACCAGAGATGCTATGTAAGATTCCAAAGGAGGGGAACAATCAAAAGCAATACTTTTCTATGACACCTGTGAACAACAACCATGGCCAGCATTGGCACAATAACTTTAAGAATTTGATAGTGGCATCCATACCTTGGTGCTCAACAACAGCCCTCAAATGGAAGAAACTGTGGAACAATGGTAAGAGTCAGAGGAATGGGAAGTTTGCTGTGAGAGTGTCTCCTGGAAATGTCAGAAAAGCTACACCTATAAAGTCTCCTTAGCATGGCTTCCTAACAATACCTGAATAGTGACAACGCCAGTGGCCCTCCCTGCTAATATGGAAGGCGGATGCCACTGGGGAAAGCTTATAGAGGGAGAAATTGTCTTCCTCAAGGAAGAGCCCCCAACTGGTTATCTAATAGCAAGAGTTCAGTTCTGAGATCATATACCACAGGTAACAGTATATAGATTGAGCAGGTTGTATTTATGTACTTATCAGTGTGTGTGTGTGTGTGTGTGTGTGTGTGTGTGTGTGTGTGTGCAACAACAATTAAGGAAAACAAGGTCATGAATTTGAGAATTTGAGGAGAACAAAGCAGGGGAGGTGCATGGGAGGGGATGGAGGAAGGAAGTGGAAAGGGAGAAATAATGTAATTATAATTTTAAAATGTATTATTTTTTTAAATCCCCTTTACCTCTTTCTCTCCTTCTCTCTCTCCCTCTCTCTCATAGATCCTTTAGCTTATCTTAAAACTGACCCATGACTTAAACACAGCAATGAACTGTTACTTATAAGAACCCATTACTTTAGTTTTATTTTTTTGATTAAATGATTTAAGCTCAAAGGCTCAGGTCAAAATAGTAAGGCATCACTAGCTTGACACTGTTATATATTAATTAAAGTCTCTGGAGTACAGCTTTCTAATGAGAAAATTAGATGATGTTGTGGAATACTCCTTTACACTGTATAAATATATGTCACTGTGATTGGTTTAATAAACAAGCTACTGACCAATAGCTGAACAGGATATAGTTAGGTTGGAAAGTCAACCTGAGAATGATAGAATGAGGGGGGCACAGTCAAAGGAGTTGCTGGCAGATGTAGAGGGATCGGGAGATGAATGTGCCATGCTAATAAAGGTACCACCACATGGCAGAGCATAAATAAGGAATACGGGCTAACTTCAAGTGTAAGAGCTAATTAGTAATAAGTCTGAGCTATTGGATGAGCCTTTAAAAAGTAATATTAAACTTTTGAATCAATTATTTGGGAAGCAGCTGCCAGGTATTTGAGAAGAGGTGGTCAGAACAGCAAAACTCTGCCTTCAAGATTAGATAGTAAAAGTGCTTCCTATGGACACCAGAATCAAGAAGACTCAAGGAGGAAGAAACAGCTCCTTAACAGATGGTGCTAGGAGCCCTATCCAAATATAGAAGAATGAGTGTAGAACCCTACCTCACACTACAATGAAAAGCAACTCCAATTAAAGATCTAATTTAAGACCCAACTGTTAGGAATTTTCCTACCACAAGCTCTCTGCTGATGCAAAAATCCCAATCAAGCCAAATCACAATAAGCCAAATTAAAAAATATCCAGGTTTAATGGGATCCCTGCACTTCCCGAATGCTACCATGGGGGAGAAAGGAAAGAGACCAGGAAAAGACTTTGGGGGGGAGCAATTTAAATAGAACGGGGGAGTGGTCAAGATTTTGGCGGGCTGTCTTGACCCTCCTCCGGGGAGGGGTGAAGGTTTGGCATGCACAGGGATAGGGCATCCAAAGATGGAGGCCAGAGACAGGGACTTACACCAAGCCAGTGAAATTGCTAAAAAGAAACATAGGGAAAATATCCATGACATTAATGCAACAATGACTTCTTGGATATGACCCAACAAAACAGGCAAAAAAAAAAAAAAAACTAGAAAGACTCACAGCCAAACAATATAGAGAGAGTGGGAGACCTTGGAACACTCAGTCCTAAAAAGGATGTCCCTGTCAAATCCCTCCCCTCTGAGCTCAGGGAACTCTTGGAAAAGAAGTTTCCTGAGATGCTTATTTATTTCCTAAAAAGAGAAAGAAAGGGTGTTGTCTTACTTGGAGTTTCTATTGCTGTGCAGAGACACCATGACTATAGAATCTCTTATAAGGAAAGCATTTCATTGGGGTGGCTCACTTACAGTTTTAGAGGTTCAGTCCATTATCTTCATGGCAGAGAGCATGGTGGCATGTAGGTGGTCAAGGTGTTGGCAACATCACCAGGAAATGGTCTCAGATACTGGGTGGTATCTTGAGAATAAGAAACCTCAAAGCCCATTCCCACAGAGACACACTTTCTCTAACAAGGCCACACCTACTCCCACAAAGCATCATCTCCTAATAGTGCCACTCACTATGAGCTAATGGGGGTCAACTGCATTCAAACTACTCACCATTTGGATCTGGATGGAACTGGAGGGTGGAGAGGAACTGGGAAGAGTAGGGGAAGAGAAAACAATGATCAAACTATATTGAATAAAAATAGAATCTATTTCCAATAAAAGAAAAAATGGAAGTTAAAAAAGGTAGACAATGGATTTCTGTCTGCACAGAGAGGAGAGAAATTCAATTTAAAAAGCTTAGCCAGACATATTTTCAAGTTATATATTTGCTCAGGAGTTAATATGTAAATATGAGGAATTCAAAGCAACTCAATAGCTAAAAATAAATAGCTCAATGCAAGGTAGATGCAAAACCTGAGTAGACATTTCCCAAAATACTTACACGTGGCCAACAGGTTTGTGAAATTCATGTGAATAGCAATAATTGTGGAAATGCATATGGAAACTACTTTGAACCATTGTTCCCAGCTACTAGAACAGCTAACATTAGAAAGATAAAGGAGGGACCAGAAAGGCAGCTCAGCAGGTAAAGTGCTTACCTTGCAAACATGAAAACCCAAATTCAGTCCTTTGGAACTCACATTAATATACTTTTAATTAAGAAAGCAAAAGTAAGCAAAAACAAAGCATGCTGATGTGTGATTATAATCACAGTGTGGGGAGATGGAGGCAGCTAGACTTGAGGGGCTCCCTGTCCAGCCAACGTAGCCTGCTTGCCTAGTCTCAGGCCAATGAGAGACTCTGTGTCAAAAACCATGATGGAAAACACCTGAAGAATGACAGACAGACAGACCACACACACATACAATCACACACCACAAAAGGGGCAGGGGAGGATAACAGGTGTTGGGGAGGGATATGAAGAGAAGAAAACTTTACACAGCGATGATGATGGAAATGAAAATGAACTCATTTATTGCGAAAAGCAGGATGGATGGTTCTTGAAGCAGTCACATGGAGTCACCACAGGGCTCAACGATAACTAACCAAAGCAAATTCAAGTCCCCGATTCGAAGCGTCGTTGGCCAGCAAGTTTCCCAAGAGCGAAGGTGCAAAATGAACCGAGTGCTCCTCAGTGGACGAGCTACCAGAACACGCAAAATGTTAATGTTGATGCTGTTACTGAACAGAAACTTCATGGAAAGCCACTCTTACACCGACTTTAACTAGATGTGAATGGGAAACAAACACAAGAATCATATATCATCAAAGATTCCTTGTGTCAGAATACAAACATACTCAATGTCTATTGCTAAATGAATAAATCCACTCTTGGCAATGAAACCTTCCTACCTCCTTTCCAAGCTCCCCTGTAAAGTCCTAGTGCAGCCCAGTCAGAACAATGAGGAGAGGAAGGTCCGTAACTCAGAAGATGCCACAGGTCTACACGGGGAGGAGGGAAGGCAAAGGCGGATCCCATCTGCAGTGTCAGGAAATTTGACTTGGATTGGGTATTAAAGGATGCAACGGGATTTTATTTTTCAAATTAAGAGTAAAAAGAGATCCATAAATTTTGGTTGTGGGTATAAGAAAATAGTAGACTGTTGCTGTTGTTGCTGCTGTTGTTTTAATAATTCTGCAAAAGAAAACAGGAGAGTAACATATGAAGGAACTCATGTCTCTTGGATCAGGGTGATGAAATTACGCTGCTCCTTTTCTTATGTGTAGTATCATTTTATGATTTCAAAACAACACTTAAAATGCTTTTGAATAATTCAATAAATCTTCTGAAAATCCCTGAGGTGACCCACTTTCTGAATACATGCTAAATATAGCAAGCACCGGTGTGGCTGATAACCTCAAACCAATGTCCTCCATTCCATTCCCTTTTATGCTACCATGAGGGCAATAATGAATTCATATTTAAATGCAATGACCCTAATAGAGGATAGCTCTTTTCTTTTCATGATTTTAGGAGCCAAATACAACATGAATTCTTAGAGTTAATTCTGCACCTTTTCCTTTAAAATTATGGTGCTCAAAATGGTTAATGAGTGGTCTGAATCCTCAAAAGGTAATTAATTTTTATAGATATACAAGAACAGACCACTTTTAATTTTTCACTTTATTTTATATGTAAAACTATTTTTGCCTGCATGTCTGTATGTGCACCACATGCTTGCCTGGTGCCTGCAGAGGTCAGAAGAGAGTATCGGATCCCCTGGAACTGGAATCATGCATGACTGTGAGTCCCCTTGCGGGTACTAGGAACTGAACCTGAGTCCTCTGCAAGAGCATCCAGAGCCCTCATCATCCCCTTTGATATTTCTAAAGGAGCAAGCAGACAGACCTATAAAAAGGGAAACAGGAAGAAAATGTATGTGTGCATACAGAAATATTTGCATTTGGCATGTTTTTCAGGGGCCCAACATGATAGGTCAGAAAAGGGGTGATCAAAATAGAAAGAAAGGTGACTGTGGTTTTAGACAAGTGAACTCGTCCTGTTGCTCATCAGGTATGGACAAGTGAAAGTATATAGGAAAAACCCTAGATATGACTTCCTACTAAATTATTTTCAGTCTGGTGATGCAGCCCAGAATAGGTGTGCCCAGCATGTACATGCCCCTGGGTTTATGCCTCTGCACCAGAAAAAAAAGTGTTAATCTGTAATTTGAATATATCCAAAAATGTTGCATCATTTTATGCTATCTTTAATAAACATGGGGTGCCCACAAGTAGGGCACACGACAGTGAAAAACCTCACACGACCAAGTTGGGCTATGATTTTTTTTTCATGGAGAAGAATTATGTGTACATGTGTAACCCAGCCACACAGGGCACTTAAGATCAGCCTGGGCAACTCAGTAAGACCCTGTCTCTAAATGAAATCAGAAGGGCCGGGGACATAGATGGGAAGTTGAACACTTGTCCAACATGAGCCCTGCATTCACCCCCCCAACACCAATATGTGCACACACACACACACACACACACACACACACACACACACACACACCATTGTGTATTTTAATTACAGTTTGTGGGAGGGGAAATAACAAAAGAAAGAAAAAAATTAATTTCCTAGCCCAGCAGGCAAAATTTTTCTGCAAAATATTTGCCAGTCAGGGAGCATGTCCTGTCTTTCCAAACTTTTATCTACTGCCACTTATATGATAAGGTTTTTAAATATCTTCACTTAGATATCTATTGTGAGCAGTGTTTAACAGAATCAATGGTCTTCTCACCAACATTATGGAAGATCTAACGCTGCTTAGAGAGTCAGAACAGAACTTCTCTCTGAGGTTTACATTTCAGTTTAAATAAAGAAAAAAAATTCCTTGCAGCACAGTTTTGATCGTCCTTCTGGCCTCCAGAGGAAGACAGGTGACATAAAATAAAATTTCATTGCTGATTAGGAATCTGTCCTCCACCGAAAGAGCATTGCGAGGACTCTCTGCTGGCTGAGTCCTCCAGCACTAGCCAGCCTTTCTGGAGCATCAAAACAACCTAATGAAGCCGAATGCCTTCGAAAGGTTTGCTTTATTATTGCACATCATAAGTCCAGCTGAGGAGCCAGACGGAGCTTGAGGCCGTGACCCTGCATACCTGGGATGTTTTTGGTGAGGTGGGAAACAAAGGATGCTTTTCTCTACCTCGGGCATGATTAGATCATTTTTCCCCTACTTTCCCATTAGCAGGTCTATCTCTATCTTTCTCCATCCTCTCTCACTTCTTGTTCACCTACTTGAGTTTGTCTATCACTAAACTTTTAATTTATTCATTGCAGAAGTTTCAAAGCCAAGCTCAAACGGGAAGATAAAATATCTCAGGCCCTGTCCCTGTCACAGTTGAGGACAGCCACAGTAAGGAGGGACAGGGGCCCATGATAGCTGGTCATCCAAAAAGTCTTTGCTGGCAGAGGCCACCACACTATAAGCAAATCTGTTAGTCTGTCTGTGAACTCAAGGATCCCTACTTCCCTTAAGGACCGTGGGGTCAACAGGCTGGTCACTCTAAGTCGCTGACATCACTGGGCAGAGAAAGATCTGTCCAAGTCTTGATCTCTGTAGCTCATTACAGGCCAAATCCAGCTCACCTGTCGATCAAAGTGCTGGACTGTGTGACCAGTAAATGCCCACTCTGTGCCAAAGAGAAGAAAAACTGCTTATTGACTGCCCAGGAGAAGCTAAGTCTCGCAGCTCCCAGGGATCATCACTGGACTATGGGTAGCCACATAGCAAGTGAGCAGAAGACAAATGATGCTTTTATCTTGCATGACCCCACCCACTTGCAATCAAAGTTTATGTTAAAGCCACTTAGCTGTCTGGAGCACAGCCTGGCGGATTACCTGTTGGTCTGAACCAAGTTCATTACATGGCCATGTGACTGGGGAAGGCTGAGAGAGGAAGTTGTGTAAGGTTGTTTTTGCTTTGAGAAAACCTTCGGCCTTGCATTTTAGACTCAAGAAGACTTGGCTACACGACCCCGCCCCACCCAACCCCTGCAAGGAGAAGGGATGGAAAACAAACCGAATACCAACCAAACACAAGGTCATCTTGGATTTCCAGTTATGTCCTTGATTTAAAATTCAGTAAATTGCAAGCTTAAAAATGGGTCACTTGGCGTGGGACAAAAGTCCAGAGAGTGGTGAAGGAACAGCTTATCGCTGGGATAGGTTCCAGGAGCTTTGGGGCAAAGCATCCGATGGAATTCCAGTCAGCCTTCACAGGTAAGGCGAAACTGGAAGATCCCGAGGCCACTTTGGAAGGTCAGTATTCAGAGGACAGTATTCTTCCTTGTTAGCAAAGTTGGACCAAAACACCTGCAGTGATTAACTGATCCACCTCACGCGCGGTCAAAGCTCTTCTTGTTCTTCAAGTGGATCTTGATTGCAAGAAGGCATTCCCCGTCACCCGCCACCTGAGTGAACTGTTTGTTTCAGCCCGCCCAGCTTTATCTCCTTCAGCAACCGAGCATGGAAACAGCAATACACCAGAGTGGTCCCTTTCCGATCTTGGTTCCACAGCCTAATCTCAAGGGCTCGCGGTGTTGTGTCGTTAGGAAAAGAGTTGAAGGTCAGAAGTTGATGTGGATGCATCTGCATCTGTCACACCACTTTTTTAAAAGTTTTAATTTTTTTTATTATTCTTATACATTTTGAGAATTTCAAACGTGAGCATTATATTTGCACCATGTCCACCCCATTCTCTTTTCTACTGCTCCCATGCCTCCTACTCCCTTTAAAAATCATGAGCTCTTAATTATAGTTGTTATGCACATACACACATACACATACGCACATACAGAAATGCAGTCTGCTAAGTCTGTTTAGTGATGGATGCGGGATTGGGTAACCTACCAGAGAGCTCATCTCTGGAGAAGATTGATTCTCCCTTTCTCGGCAGCCATTGATAGCCTGTAGTTCTTCACCCAAGAGTGGGACCTTGTGGGATGTCCCCCATCTAAGTAGACATGTTGACTCTACACTATATTGTTATTTTTAGGACCAAATAGGTGAGTGCCTGGGAAACGGGCTTGGAATGATGCCTGGGGTGCACCCTTCCCTGGTACCTACGGAGAAAGCTGTTGTCTTGATCTAGGACTTGGTCCCTCTGGATCAGCAATGGTGGCTCTGGAAACTGACAGAACAACACAGCAGGGAAAAGCAGGGAACACTCTGCGATGCTCTACCCCCCCCATCCTGGTGCCTGTCTTTGATCTTTGCTATCTTGTTCTCAGAGAAGGCTGGATGGGTCAGCCACCCTGTGTACTCAGCCCGATTCTCTAGGCCTAAGAATCAAGGTATCCCAGACTATCAAAGAGCATCCTTGCTTGAAATACGCCAGATAATATCATTTTCCTCTATTTTGTCACCTTGAAACTGGACGAAATATGTGTGTGTGTGCGCGTGTGCGTGCGTGTGTGCATGTGCTTGCATGGTTGTGTGTGTGTGTGTGTGTGTGTGTGAGAGAGAGAGAGAGAGAGAGAGAGAGAGAGAGAGAGAGAGAGAGAGAGAGAG
>JABTXL010000002.1:50998008-51025814 GCA_025134845.1 Neodon shergylaensis | reverse complement strand
GAGAGAGAGAGAGAGAGAGAGAGAGAGAGAGAGAGAGAGAGAGAGAGGAGAGTAGAATGAAGACATGACAGGGGATGGAAAGTCTTAAGAGGAAGCGGGAAGTGGACCAATTATTTAAGTATGTGAATCTATGGGGTGTAGGGCACCCATTCTCATTCAAACCACTTCACCTGGCCTGACAACTTGGAAAGTTAATAGTAAACAGGTGGGTGAGATGCAAGATTTCCAGCTCAACTTTCTAAGGGCAAATGAGATGAAAATACTTCTCCGAGGGGAAGTGAGTGGATGTCCTGCCCTCTCTCCATCCCATCTCTCCACTCACTCCTTTGAATTTTGGTCCAAGCAAGGTGGAAGCCCTCCAGTGGCCTCTATAGGTAAGTCCTCACCAGCATCTCCTGTCTTTTGTTTCTGTGTTTGCTGTGTAACTGGAGTGAAGTGTCATCTCTTTGGTAATTAGTGACATGGGCTATTTTTTTATAGACCTTTAGCCATTTATAGGTCTTTTTTGGGAGTTACTTGTTTGGTTCTTTTACTCACGTTTTAAGTTGATTATTTTATTTCCTGTTAAGTTCTTTGAGTTTCTCAAATACTACGGATGTGATCTTCCTGAACAGGCTGTCGATAGTGTCTCTCATTCTTCAAGTTGTCTCGTCACCTCTGATTACTTCCTTTATGCTGCAGAACTCTTTCAGTTCAGTGAAAAAAACATGTATACTTGTTTCTTATGATTGGTTATCTTTTATATTCTTCTCCAAAATAGCATTGCCTCAAGTCAGTCTTGGGGGTGCAGTCCTATCATTCCAGTAATTAAGAGGCTGAGACATAAAGATCCTGAGTTTGAGGCCAGCCTGGGCCAGATTAAAAAAAGAAACAAGGAAAAGAAGGAAATCTTCACCTGACCGAGGTCGGAGAGCTTTTCTGCTCACATTTTCTTCTAGTAGCTCTGTTGTTTGAGATTTTGCATCTAAATCTTATTCTATGGGGATGGGGTGGGAGGGTGTGCAGAGGGAACGGGAGGAGGAGAGGGAGTGGGAACTTGGATTGGTATGTATAACGAAAAAAGATAGTTTGTTTTCTTTAAAAAAAAATTACTCTATTTTGAGTTAAGTTTCATGAATGATCAGAGAACAGGACCTCATCTCAGTCTTCTAAAGGCAGACACAGAATTCCCCAGCATCACTTATCAAAGAGAGTTTGCTTAGCCAAATGCACTTTGTGGGCTCTTTTACTGAAAACCATGTGTCTACACGTGTGGATTTATTTCTGGGCTCTGCTTTGCATCCCATCAGTCTGTGACCTGTTATCGCAGTGCCGCACACTGATGGCCCTCATAGCTCTGGAATCTATTCTAAGGTCAAGGAGTGTAGAGTCAGCTTTGGTTTTGTTCAAGAGTGCTTAGGGGGCCATTTGGGGGTCTTTCATGATTCAAAATGGGTTTGGAGATTTGGTTTGGTTTGTTGTTGTTGTTGTTATTTGTACTATTTTGGTCTTCCTTCCTTCCTTCTTCCTTTCTTTCTTTCCTGAGACAGGATTTCTCTGTGTATTTCTGGCTGTCCTGAAACTCAGTCTGTAGACCAGGCTGGCCTTGAACTCAGAGATCCACTGCCTTTGCCTCCGGCATACTGGGAATAAAGGCGTGCAGCACCATTACCTGGCTGAGACTTGGTTTTCTAATCAATGAAATTCTGATAGAGATTGTATTAAACAGGGGGAGATTTTTGGTAATATGGACATTTTAACAATATTAACTCTTTCAATCCATAAATACAAATGTTTCTTTTTTTATAAATGTCTTGTTTTCATGGTAGAGCTCTTTTACAACCTCGAATAAATATATTTCTAATTTTTGGACCTATTGTAAATGGGTAGCTTTCTTCACGTCTTTCTCCAACACCTAATATCTATCAATAAGAAAGAAGACTACTGTTTACACATGTTGATTTTATATTCTCTAACTTAAATAGATTTATTTTTATAAATTTTGATAACATCAAATTTTTATAAAAATGATCTGCTAACAAAAATAACCCCCAAGAGCTCAGCTTATCCTGTGGGACCTTGTATTATACCACGTAGCCCTGGCTAGCCCAAAGACTCCTTGCTGTGGAGATTAATCTGGCTTTAAACAGAGTTATGCTTGCCTCTGCCTCCTAAGTGCTGGGACTAAAGGTTCATGTGTTCCACGGGTCCTGCAAAACCTTGTTTTAAACCAAGTCTTTCATACATGAACATATATTTTGCAGCAGTGCCTGAGGACTTTCATAAGCAGCAACAGCAAGTCGGCTTTACAGAGAGAGATGCAGCCTTGATTCCTCACATTACTCCTTTATTGATGAGAAGGGAGGAAGATGCCGATCACAAAGCAGCTCTTTTTCCTCACCCATTTCCTGACTCTCAGCTGCATTTCCTATCCCCAAACCAACGAGCAGCAAAGGAACTGTCACAGATGCCTCTCTTAAGTGCGTGGTCTCCTTCTGCTAATTGGAAAGAACTCTTTGGCCAGATAGCTATGTTAATGCAAAGATAAATTATTTTCTGTATAACATAATTTTAAATTTAGGATATTACAGGTTAATGCATTTTTCTTTAATATTTCTGAAATTTTGTCTTTTCACTTCCAAGTTCTAGGGAGAGAACTTTCTGAGGAAAAAAGTTCTCTCGCTCTCTCGCTCTCTCTCTCTCTCAGACACACACACACACACACACTTATGCAGGTATAGCATACTTTTGAGAGAGCTATGGACTTGGTATTGTCTTCTATATAAATTAACGAAACACTTGTTTTAACTCTTTTTCTGTTGCTATGAGTATATTACTGGGCTTACACTGCCATCAAGTGGCAAAGTGAGAAACTAATGATTAAATTTTAGTTATTTTGATGAAAATATTTTGCATTTTAAAAGTATTAAAATTTATAAAATAACATAATAAAAGTGAACCCAAGATTTTATTTATATATTTATTCAGTTGCTTAGCTGTTATATTTCTGAAATTTTTAGACTATTTTAATTAGGGCCATGTAAGAATTCTCTGGTTATATAGATGCAACTTCTAAACTCAGAAACACAAAAGCAGACTTTCAGCCATGGATGATGTCTTGTGGGCTCCCAAGAAGAAAGTTATTCATTTTGCTGTCCTATCACGTGTATTGCACGTGATAGTTCTTGCTGCTCCTATCATAATGACAACAAAAGAGTCCTTTAGACAATGGCATCTAGAAACCCGTGTGAGCTACTGCTATCCAATGACAGCGGCTGCTGAGCCAAGAGGACGAGAGAGACGAATGTGGGTTATAATCTATGGAGAAATACCTCTCAATTTGTGCTATACTGTTCTCAAATTAATCACAATTTACTTGTTTATGTTAACTTTGGGGGGTTTTCCTATTTCCTTTTCATTTTAATTTTATTTAATTTTTTTCTTATAGTATATTTTGGTCATATTCTTTAATCTCCTTCCACTCTTCCCAGATCCTCCCCACCTCCTAACCCTCCCAACTTCATGTTCTCTCTGCCCGCTCTCAAACAAAAACCAAAAAACTAAAAAGAAAAAAATCACAATTAAAAAAAAACATAACTAACAAAAGCAAAAGCTACCACCACCCCAGCCCCTGCTCTGGAATGTGGTGATATTTAATGATATCCCACTGGAGGAAACAAACTTTTCCTTTTCCAGCAAGTATCAACTGCAGATAGCATCTTGGTTAGGGCCTGGGACTCAGTGTCTATTTCTTCTTCTCTGTGCTAGGCTGTTGTTTAGTATTTGTGCAGCTCTTGTGCATGCCGTCACAGTCTCTGTGCATGCATATGTGCATCAGCCCTGTTGTATCTAGAATTTGTGCAGCTCTTGTGCCCACTGTTATAGTCTCTGTGCATGCATATGTGCATCAACCTCGTTGTATCTAGAAGACACTGCTTCCTTGAAGTCATCTGCTATCTCTGAATCTTACAATCTTTCCACTCCCTCTTCCACATACAGCCCTGATCCTTGAGAGGAGGAGTTGGGTAAAGACATCCCATGTAGGACCAAATGATTCCAAAGACTCTCATTCTTTGCACATTATCCATTTGTGGGTCTCTGCTCTAATTAACATCTGTTGCAAGAAGAAACCTCTTTGATGAGGGTTGAGCAGTGCACTGACCTACAAGTATAGCAGAGTACCGTTAGGTGTCACTTTATTGCTGCATTTCTTTAGCAGAATAACAGTGTTAGGTTTTCCCCTAGGGCCCATGACCTATCTAGTCTCGGGTCCTTGGACACTTCACAGTGTTAAGTATGAGTTCCATCTCATGAAGTGGGCCTTACATCAAATTTTAAAAGTTGTTGGTTACTACCAAAGCCTTTGTGCCACTGTTGCACCAATATCATGCAGGTGGGTCACTGTGGAGGGCACAGGGTTTGTAATTGAGTGATAGTGATGATTATTTTCCTCCTCCAGCAGTGTGCAAAGCACCTTCCAGCACCATGAATACTAGTGAGCAGGGGTATACAGGGGTTTGTGCGAGCATCACTTCAGGCAGGGAAATGAACCACAAAGAGATGAGAATGAAAATTCCATTCAGTCCAATTTAGTCAGGCAAACGGGATCAAACTTCAGGAGTCTGATGCCAGGGTTTATTGCCAGCATATTTACAGTACAGTTGGGAAAAAAGTTTCCTGGTGTAATACATTTCCTGGTACTCAAGGAGGCATAATTATGTCAAAATTCAGCTCAAAATACATGTGATTTCTCCCAGGAAGATGGGTTCTAGAATAGGCTACCCATATTAACTTAAGGGCCTAAGGAAGGATCTGATGTGGTTTGGTTATATAGATAGTGTAAAATCATTTGGGTTATCAACCATCTTCAGTCCTGGTTGTGAGAGTTTAATACAGCCTGGCCCTTCAAATAGATCACCGGGCTATTAATCATCTCCAATTATCAGCCTTTGGTTTGAAAAAACAGATTATTTGTCCTTTCCTTTGAGAAGACAGTCCTGAGTGCTTAACATCTCTGGCTTCTCTGGAGATCTGTGGGCACAAGGATCTTTGGAACTTTGTGCTCACAGCAAGGGTGAAATAAAGTTGGGCACAGTTTGAATTCTCCATGTCAATAGTGTCTTCAACAATAGGGATTTACAATCAGGTTGTGGAGAGCAACTAATAACCTTGGAAATACCCTGTGTTGTTTGGGGGTTTCATGGGACCCCTTCAGTCAATCATTATTAAACTAGATGTAACCCATTCCTGGCACTGGATGTTTTAATGGGTGGCATAAAATACCTAGTTGGGTCACTGTCTCCCCCCATTTAAATTCTTCACGCATATGTATTTATTCTAGGAAGCTTCTATAGTAGTAGGCTTCCAAATGACTTTTCTAAAGGTCCTTAAAGCTAATTGTCCCTCCCCAAATCCTCTTCTTTACTCTGTTTTCCCATCACCCTTGCTATTTAATCCTCCTGCTCTAATTTCCCCCCTATTTCTTCGTAACACTATATTCTATTTATCCTTCCTTGGAAAATCCTCTACTCCCCCCACTCCCTTACTAGCTACCTAACATCTGGTTATTCTGCTTGAAACACACAAATCTAAACTTTAAAAGCTAACCTCTCTAAGAGAAAGCCTGTTTGGGGATCTGGATTATTTCACTCAGGATGATGTTTCTAGCTCCACCATTTATTTACCTGCAAATTTCATTCTTCTTAACAGCTAGATAATATTCCATTATGTAAATACAGCGCATTTTTGTTATCCATTCATTCTTTGGTAATGAATACAAACTGTTTATACTTTCTGGCTATTATGAATAGAGCAGCAATGAACATGTATGAACAAGCATCTCTGAAGTAGGATGTAGAGTCCTTCGTGTATATATCCAAGAGTGGCATAGCAGGATCTTGTGGTAGGTTGGTTTTCAGCTTTTAAAGGAACTTCCATAGTTCTATATCGGTTTGTGTTTACACCAGCAATGAATAAGTAGTTCCCTTTCCATGAATTCTTGCCAGCATGAGCTATCATTTGTTTTAATAACCTTAACCATTCTTATTGAAGTAAGATAAAAATCTCAAGATATTTTAAATTTGCATTTCTCTGTTACTAATGATATTGAACATTGAAATGTTTCTTATCCATTGTGCCTCAGCTTTTGGGAATGTTCTTATTTAGTTCTATGCCACATTTTTGAAATTGGGTTTGTTTTTCTTGATTGATTTTTTTTTGTTCTCTATATTTTCTAGATACTAACCCTCTGTCAGACGTATAATTTGTGGAGATTTTTTTCCATTCTATAGGTTGCCACTGTTTGGATGATGATATCCTTTGCTGAGTAGCAGTGTTTTAGCTTCATGAGTTTCCATTTATTAGTTGTTGGTCTTAGTGTCTATGCTGTCGGTGTTCTGTTCAGAAAGTTCTTGTTTTGTGCCTGTGAGTGGTGTGGGAGGTCCTTCTGATTATCCGTTGCTTTTGTTGGTTGGTGAGTGGAGCTGTTTTGGCCAGTGGCTTGGCAGAGTGGAGCAAGGTGGGATAACAAAGGAAAGAGGTGGAGTCGGGGAAAAGCCATGTAGCTGCTGTAGGAGATAGATGCTGAAACTTTGCCCAAGAGGCCACAGCCACATGGAAATACACAGATTAATAGAAATGGGTTAAGATGTAAGATGCTTAAGCTATTGGCCAAACAGTATCGCAAATAATATAATTTCTGTGTTCATTTTGGGTCTGGGCAGCAGGGAATGAACGAGCAACCTCCCCCAACATTTGAGTTCAGGTAAACATCTGATACATATATATGATAAAATCATATTAAAATAAGTATTAGATGTGATAAAATATTTACCAAGATGTGATAAATATTAGGGACAAAAAAGCTGATTGTACTCTTCCAATGAGTATTTGGGAAGTGCCTATTTAGTGTTGAATAGTTTGAAGAAATGGTGGCATTGTAGGTGAGGGAGGCCACCTTCTGTGAAAGCCAGAGAACCCATTAACAAAAAGTTGCCCGTGTAAGTTGAGTTTCTATTGCTTCAGTAAAATACCTGAGTCTAACCATTTTCAAGGAGGGAGTACTTATTTTGTTTCGTGGTCCTGGAGGTCTTGTTCCGTGGTCAGGAGAACACTGCTTTTGGAGCTGTGGTGAGGCAGCACAGTGGGGCAGGAACTCATGATAGAGGAGGAAGCTGTCAGCTCCCTGAAGCCAGGAAGTAAAGAAAAGACAGGAAGGCACAAGGTCTCCAATCTCTTCAAGGGCACAGCCCATGACCTAGCTGCCTCCTAATGGGTCTCATTTCCTACAGGCACTGATATCTCCTGGTATCTCCACAGGATGCCTCTAAACATTTAACAGGCAGACCTTAGAAGGATGCTCCAACAAAACCTGTGTTGTTCCCGAAAATAAGACCACACTTCTTTAGGACACTTGCTTTGCATATTCCCTAATGCTCAAGTGGACAATGGAACCCCCAAAGTTCACACGCTCTCTCTATAACTCAGATCATTTCAACAGACAAAATTTTAATGTGGGTATACTGCAAAAGGGTTATACTTGGTGCTGACAGCCTTACATCTTACAGATTCCAGGGATTAAACACAGGTCCGCAGGTTTGGCAGCGAGCATCCTTACCCGTTGAGCCATCTTGCCAGCCCAGACTTAATGGGAGGTTTCCAACAGCCTCCAGAGAACACTGGCCTTTTGACTAGATTTAATACAGAAAACTTTAAAGACATAGAAAATACATAAAAACATTTCAGTGTTGGGATTGTAACTTATATTAATTTTCCTTTATACCGTATTTCTCGAAATTTCTACAATATGTGTGAATATCACAATCATAAATATTAAATCATGATGAAGATCCAAAGAAAAAGACACCATCATATTTCAAAGTGAAAGACTGTTATATTTGAAAAAAAAAATTAGTAGATGGGTAAGATGTACTCTGGACCAAAATATTTCAGCCACTTCTCAAAGGAAACAAAACGCTAACAGTGAAGAAGAGCCCTCCTGAGGCCCAGTTCACGGACAGCGGAAGTGTGGCCTCAGGGTCTCTTCATTTTGAGCTCTCAGTTCGAGGCACACTTCACAGCAGAGCACAATCGTTTAGATCTGAGCACATCCATCTTCTTAGTTAGCTAATGCAAATCCTGGCAAAATTGGGAACCTCCCTGCGTCCTCTGGAGTTCAAGACAGAAAGCTTTCCAAAGAGCAAGGCGCAGACAAGGATACAAGGCACCTGAGGGAAAACACCGTCAGCACTCCAGTTAAACGTGGTGCCCCTTAGGCCACAGATAGAGCTGCACCGTAAAAGCAAAATGGCCTTTGTTTCAGGAACCTTTATTTGAGGAAAACCTGATGAAGTTTTAAAGAGAAATGGACAACAAAACTCTTGCAACTGAGGTCTGGATATCAGGCAGATATTTAAATGGCAGTTACTACAATAGCATGTTTTTATTTAGGCACAGTCCAATCACCAAGCAAAAATTTTTGCCTTGTATGTGATAGGATGAGAAGCAGCAGCAAACTAAACTGATACAGAGCTTACATTGGGCTTCTTATGGGGAAAGGGGAGTCTTTCTAGTGTGGCTTGGGATTGGTGAGATTTTGTGGCCTGACTCTGGGGAAAGGTCAGGGATTGGTAGGATTTCAAGTCTTGGGGTCAAGTCAGGGACAGAGTGTTTTTCCTTGGCCCTTTTTACCACACACTAACAAGCTGGTTGGGGGGATCTCCCGTGGCCAAGAGTTAGTTAGCGGGGTGACAGGTAACCAGTGAGAACCAAGTTGTAAGGGACTGGTGAGAGGAGAGGTTGTTAGATGGGGACAGAGAAGAGAAAGAAGTTGGTTACATGGAAGAGCGTGGATGTATGTGAGGGTTGTGAGAAACTGGGCAGGTGATCTTGGTTACCAGGACCTGGATGTGAGGAGACTGGTTTCCAAGGTCTTGGTAGCATAACACATGTTGATTATCAGGGCCTGGATGTGGAGAGATTGGTTTCCAAGGACTGTAGGTGGAGTTTTCCCATCCCAGAAGCAGCTTCCAAATTATCATACAAAGGCCTATATTAATTGTAAATTCTCAGCCAATAACTCAGGCTTATTACTAGCTAGCTCCTACATTTTAAGTTAATCCATATTCCCTCTTTACACTCTGTCACATGACTTGGTACCTTTATTAGCATGGCGACTCCTCCCTCTGCCTCTGGATGGCAACTCCTGACTCTGCCCTTCCTCATCCTATCATTCTCAGTTTGGCTTTCCTGCCTAACTTTATCCTATTCAGCTACTGGCTAGTCAGCTTGTTTATTAAACCAATCATAGCGGCATAGATTCACACAGTGTACAGAAGGCTTATTCCACAGCAAATGACTTGGTAGCAGAGGGCATGTTAGTTACCAGGGTGAGAAGAGATGTTTATTACAGATTGGGTTGGTGGACATATAAATAGACAGGGGCTGTCTGTTGGGAGATGTTGGCTACAGGTGACAGCTTAGAGACACACAGTGGTTACTGCGGACTTGTGTGTAGATGTTGCTACGGGCACATCTGCCCTTTGGGTAAGTCACTGTCCATTTGTAAAATCTTGTGAAATCATGGCATTTCTCCCTTCTATAGTATCCCAGCAGTGTATAAACCTGACCTTTCCTGTAGGGCAACTGGATACCTCCCCACACACCATGAAGCCATGGTGTGAAAAGGGTTCAGTCAAGTCCTTGTTCTCGTAGCCAAAATTTAAAAAAAAAATATATATATATATATATATATATATATATATATAGTTGCCCACAAACTTTCTTTATTGACAGTAGTCACTGATAATAAAGGAGCCTCATACAGGAGGTAATATGTCTGCTCTAACAGCAGACTCTGGAAGCTGTAATCTACTGGTCTTCTGTTCTGACTTAATAGGCTACTAATATTCTGTATTAGCCTTTACCTTGGTTTCAACTAACAAAACCCAGGAAATTAACTGTTTATACAGGAAACAGGCCTGAGTCTCTAAAACTAGCTTCAGAGAGAAAAAAAAATCTCACCTGGGCACCCTGATGGAGTCAGAAGCAAGATCCCCAGAAGAGATTCCTTTTAACTCAACCAGCTAGATGCTAATGCAAATCAAGCCTGCAGGTTAGTGTAGCTCCTATGGCTGTGTTCCCAGTTGCAGAACTTCACAGCCACGCCCCCTGAGATGTAAAGCACCTCCTTGCCAGATTCACGGGTTTCTTGTGATTCTGTGAAAATGCATGCTTGATACTGTTGTTACCACCTATGGGATTGCTAGCTTGTCTGTCTGCCTATATAAACTGAAAGCTTTGTGGAGATCACACCATTTTTACCCTTGTGCTTTGTCCTGACCCTTATTCCTTATGCCTCCATGCTTCATCTTCTTTCCCTTCTTCCATTCTCCCCCAAGGAATAAAAAAACGTGCCTAAGTCAGTCATTTCGTTCTACCTCTCAAATCCCGTTCCAAAGCCAGTTTTCGCTTGTCACAGAAGTCCTGTTCTGAACCCTGAGGGAGTGCTGGGACTCAGTAGTAGCTTCTGGTACATAATAACCATTGCAAATGTCATGTAGCCGAGGTTGCCAGCACTGGGCCCTGCATAGGACTGGACCTATCCGCAGGTGTCATGATTCAGGAAGGGGCTCATGAACTCCTGCCCATCTCTGCTGAAATATTGGCCACTGTAGATTCTAGGGGAAGGCAAACATTGTCCTCATTTGTATAACCAACAGTGAGCCCAGCAGGCTCTGCTGAGTAATTCCAAACCCAGACAGCCCTCGTTAAAATCAGCAGATCACAAAACAAAAGTCTGTGCCTGGGATCAGGGGATTTTCGTACAGAGAAGAAGCAAGACACCTAGACTTTTTTTTTCCCCAGGAAGTAGCTTTATTGTGCTGATGCAGGTTTAGCAAATTAATAGCCAAAGGCTATTTAAAAACAACCATCCTCTGCTACCAATGGTGTAGAACAATGTTCTGTATTCTGTCAATTATATTTTAAATAAACATTGATTGGCCAGTAGCCAGGCAGGAAGTATAGGCAGGACAACCAGACAGGAAGTAGAGGCGGGTCAAGGAGAACAGGAGAATTCTGGGAAGAAGGAAGTCCTAGTCTGCAGTCGTGACCCAGCCACAGAAGAAGCAAGAAGACTGCCTCGCTAAATAAGGTACCAAGCCACATGGCTAGCATAGACAAGAATAATGAACAAGAATGATGAAGAATAAGAATAAGTTATAAGAGTTAATAAGAAGTCTGAGCTAATGGGGCAATCAGTTTATAACTAATGCAGAACTCTGTGTGATTTCTTTGGGACTTAACCACTGCAGGAACCTGGCAGGACAGAAAACTCAGTCAACAAGACAACACCTTTCCTGCTGCCCAAGTCTACAATATGAGGTTTCTCTTTAATTGTGATTATCTCTAACAATTACTGCTACACCAATGGCTACACTGTATTGTCCTGTGGGACCCTCACCCCTTATTCTCAAAGGGGCAAGAAGAAATTTCCTAGCAAAATGTTTTCTCAGGAAGATAGTGGCCTTCCCCTCTTCCACCCAGGAGATTCCAAGCACAAGGTCACTTAGCTCAGCCCAGCCAGCCACCTGGTACAGGCTGATAAAGATGGCCTAACTCAAGAACAGTGAACTTGCTCTAAAAACAAGGAAAAAGCTAACTTAACAGAATGGGAGGGAACAAAAGTCCTTGTACCCATGCCAAAGCATCTTCAAATATTCTCTTTGTAGTTATGCCTTTAAAAGCTTACCCCACAGAGGAGATACGACTCCTCTCTACCTTGTTGTAATGGGGATGGAGATGAGTTCCAAACATGGTTGTATTATGCTGATTAAACCTTGCTTATTACAGTCTGGGCCTCTCTGTTAGTCTCTCTCTCTGGGGGTGGTAATCTGGGCACAACAGTCCCAATTTTCTTTATGAGTTGCTTTTCTCAGAATTGTGGCCAAATGGGCTTTAGACAAGCAACCTAAGATTAAGTAGTTAAGTAATATAAGTTATAAGAGTTAATAAGAAGTCTGAGCTAATGGGCCAATCAGTTTATAACTAATGCAAACTCTGTGTGATTTCTTTGGGACTTAACCACTGCAGGAACCTGGCAGGACAGAAAACTCAGTCAACAAGACAACACCTTTCCTGCTGCCCAAGTCTACAATACGAGGTTTCTCTTAAAAATATGAAATAATTAAATAGTTAGATAATTAAAATATTTTTAATTTGCTCCAGGGGGACTAGATACATGCCTAGTAGATGGGAAGGCATGGTAGTGTAGTAAGAAGCATGTTTAGGCATGGGAGTAGTATAGTGGAGCCTGCTGATGACGTGGTGACAACCAGGAAGCAGTGTGTGGAACCTGATCTGACTGGACACTTAAGATATTGACCAGCATAGTTATTTGCTGTCATGCACAGCATGCTTTGGTTTCAAAGGACTGCAAATTCACAACACAGTTTCTTACTGGGATTTTCATTCATGTCTACAATAGGTTTCGAGTCCACTTTGTGGAGAACGAGAAAATTTACAGTGTTGGAATTTCAAATGTTTCTGTCTGAACTACTGTACTGAAATTCCTTATTCCACTTTTTTTTGCCTTTTCTTTGGTGGCAAAGACGAACTTACCACATTTGCCTGCCTATGTCCGACCTCTTTTTGCCCTGCTGATGTATGTGATTCATTTTGTCTCAGGAAGGCCACTCTGCCCTGATTCTGAGGCTTTGGAGGCAGTTGTTATCCAAAGAAGTACCAACTCTCTGACTTAGGTCATCCTTCCTATTGGGTTACCTGGAGTCGTTTCCCTTCTGTATAATTTTTTAGATCAGGTCTTTGTACCCACAGAAAAGAAACTGTGGTAATTCCCTTCACAGTCAGTACAAAGCCCTGACCATAGCAGAGACACTTTCCACACCCGTTCATTGCCCCCCAGTCAGGAAACATTTTATTATTTAAATGTTATAGGTGAAAATCTGAGTTGTAGTAGTTTTTTATAGCATATTTTTATTGTAATTTCCAAGACGAGATAAAAAGCAAAACAAAGTGATTAAAACAATAAAGGTATAAAGGTTTTTACTATCTCTGCAGTATCTTTAGACACGAAATAAGCCAATCCAAAACAATATGAGAGGGACTAGAACCAAAGTAGAAGCTCCTATGTTTCTTGGCCTCCAGAGAATGACCACACCCAAGTCTATAGTTCCATATACATGAAGTTACATCTTCTGTGAAACGTCTGTGCACTGCTTTGCCTATCTCCAAATGAGCGCCTCATTTTCCACTTTGAGCTTGGAGATCTTTGGCATATTCTAAATGAGTCTAGTGCTCTCTCTGTGAAGTAAGTGTTTCACCACGGTCCGTAGCTCGTTTCACTTTTGTAATGGTGAACAGGCATGCAGTGCGTGTGGCCACTTGCCAAGATGCACAAATGCATCTTTCACCTGAAGTTCATGGAGGGGCTGAACCGTGCCATGGCTGAGCAGCCGCAGCTCTGCTTCCTGTGGTGTGGTAAGCTTACATGAACCATGCTAGAAGGTCAGTGCTTCCCCTGCATCGTTTCCAGCTCCACACACCAGGCCAGGCTTCCCTAGGAAAGGAGGCAGGGTGAGCTAAGTAACTTACAGTGCGAGTATATGCCTGAGTTTCCAGTTAGTGACCTGATTTCTGCCCATCTCCTTGCCCTCCTTCCCTTCCAGTCCTCTTCCTTCCGTGACCACGATGATGTCATTGACAAAAATCTGCATAGGCTGTCCCCAACTGTTTTCCAACTGAGACGGAGTAATTTCATGTTCATCTCTACATTAGCACCAGTCCTCCCAAATCAAGTAGACCAAGCCTTCCTCCAGTAGCCCTACAGGTATGGTGTGCTTCCCGTGACTGTTTTCAGGTACGACAGTAATCATGCGTCCCTTGTGTTCCTACCTCTCACGAGATGCGTCCAGACACATCTCACCTCATGAGGGAAGCAGCACCGACAGACAACCTGCTTTGTTAGACTAGTGGACTGACTCCAGACTTCTATACAGCTTAGTCTAATTCCCACCTCTCTAAGCCACTCCTACCTTACTATTGAGCAGTCTTTTTTTCTTTTTTTAATTTATTTATTTATTAAAGATTTCTGCCTCCTCCCCGCCACTGCCTCCCATTTCCCTCCCCCTCCCCCTATCAAGTCCCCCTACCCCGATCAAGTCCCCCTCCCTGATCAGCCCAAAGAGCAATCAGGGTTCCCTGACCTGTGGGAATTCGCAAGTGCAGGTGTCAGTAAAAGACTTTACTAAGGGAAATGAACCATACTTCCAAGGACTCTGACACCTGCACTTGCGAAATCCAGTCTGTGGCTCTGGTTGTTTTTTCCTTTGGTCTCTGATGTACACCAAATGACATTCAGGAACCATACACAAGTCCCTCCAATGTGTAACATAGGCTTTCTGTGGACTATAGGCTTGCATCTTACAGGGCTTACTCCCTTTAAATCTGCCTGGTTTTCCATTGTGACTAGGTATCCAATGGGGGTCAACAGAACAATCAATGAAGAGATGCCACAGGCTGATTGAAGGCTCCATCTGAGCTCCACAGTCCGAGAGAAATCCTGAAACATAGTCGTAAGAAACCCAGCATCTCAAGATGCTTAGTTAGCGGTTGTCCCTCTAGCGTGTTCCTGTTTTGTCAACGGCAGCTTGCCTGGCACTGTGGTGTCAACTGAGTATCTAAAGAAATCATTTAACTCAGTGTGGCTGGCACCTGGTAGGGCTGAAAGGAGAGAGGGTGACCGTGTTCGTCGTGGGGATTCCAAAGCAGGAAGTGGTGAAATGGAAAGAGTCAGCACCCAAGACAGTTGAGTGCATTTCTCCAGAGGCTGCTGTCATTGTCATCATCACTGGGTGAATGGCAGGCGAACAGACATGTGACACTGTCCTTTTTAGTAGGGTGAACCATCTGTCCACTGTGGGTGGAGTTGTCATAGACAGAGAAATATAGAAATATAGCTATTACGTATATTATGTATATATGTTTATGTATATAAAATAGAGATAACATGTAGATTGGGCCTATTTTCTTGTCTCAGAAACTTGGTCATTTTAAGGTAGTAACTCATTCCAGTTAGACACGTATTTCTGTCTTTGTTGCAGTTTGTTAGCGGTTTCCCTCCTGTGTGTTCCCGTTTTGTTAGCTACAGCTTGTCTGCCATGTTGGCATCCATTGGGTAACTAGATAGACCATTTTATCACCCCCTTCGTTATCAATGATACTTCTTTCAGGAAACTCTGCGTTGAAATTCTTGCATAAAATTCCTTAGTCAGTCTCAGTTGAAATATAGTTGGCGACAGCTTGTGCAGATTTTTGCCAATGAAATCATTTTGGCATTGGAAAGAGGAGAACCAGAAGAGGAGGGGGGCAGGGAGAGAGATAGAAACCAAGTAACTAACTGGAAACAAGGCCAAATGCTTTACATACAGTGAACGCCATTGAATTTCACATAGGCATGACAGTATTGTGTCTCAGGTGCTGCAAGATATTGTTAGAGCAAAATAGTCCTTAAACTTTTTCTATATTTAACTCCTAGGAATTGTGTGAAACATGTTCTCTGCCACATTTTACATAAGCTGTGAAGAGCACAGGCATCAGCAGAGTCCATTCTCCCCCACTGCCTGACTTCCTTCACTTTGAAGATTATCTATCCTTAGTGGGCTCACTGCCAGTACTACCTCGTTCACTGCCTCGGACTCATGAAACCCCCATTCAGTTACAAGGAAACTGAGTCAAGAAGCTGTTTAATACCCTCCACAGTCACATATGATAGTAAAGATCCGAAATCTTACCAGGAGACTGTGGCCCAGCCCTCGGCTTCCTGCCCATACTGCATTGCTGCTGTGCCTCCCAGGGCTTCACAAGCAAGGAAACTATACACTTGCTCAAGACTCCAGTTCACACCCGCTTTCTTCGCTTACAGTCTCTACGTCCTGGGACATGTCATCCTTGGTCCTGAAGGACAAACACACTGAAGGAGATTCAGTCACCATAGAAAAAGTCTTCCAGACTGCCCCGTGAAGGAACAGGCTTTCTTGGTGACTCTGCAAAGTAGCCTTTAAGGACACTAGTTTCTCTTGGAATGTCTGGGGTGTTTCTCATGACGACCTATTAAAGAGAAGAACCCAGCAGAGAAGTCAGGATTGAGAGGCTCTAGGCCGAGTACTGGCTTCATCTTCCTTGCTTTCCCTGGACTCAGCATGTCAGGCTGCTAAGAACCCCACGTCCTGAAAACCACGGTCTGCACCCTTTCCAACTAAGTCTTCCCAGAATCAAACTTGGACCTACCCAATGTAGCAGTCAGGAGCTGCCTTCGTGGTGAGCATGAGATAAAATACAGTGCTTTGGTAGGGCTGTTAGGAGGAGTTGGGGGACACTTAGAGGAGCTATAGGAAGGGGAAGAAATATCGGGGCACTTAGGAAGTTTGTCAACGGAGGAAGAGGAGGGCATATGAACCATTAAGGTGGGAAAGAAGGAAGTGTGCCTTATAGGAGGGAAGTGGGTAGGAAGGTAAACAGAAAGGGACTTGGTCTTTGCAGCAGGCCTAGGGGAGCTGACTGGCAGAGACAGGAAATGAAAGGAGTCTGGACGAAGAGAAGGAGGAGGAGGTGGAGGAAGCGGGTTTCGGAGAGAGCCCAGGGGTCTAGGAAGCTTTCTGGTCATCTTTTCAGAGAAGACACAGCTAACGTCTGTGAGCAACTGAGCTTGTGGGAAACGTTGTGGCAGCTATCTCCTAGGTAACCAATGACCTCACATATGACGCCGTACACATTGTGATGCGTACACCTCTCCCTCTGGTACAGAGCACCAGCCTAGCCAAGCCAGGGTCTGGGTAAGGGTGTGTGCTGGGCAGGAATGGGATGCTGACAATGGCACTGCTCCCAGGACCACATGGAGATTGGCAGTCTGTTGGTCAAGGCTGGGCCCACGTATGGCATGTGCCCATATGCTTGAGGCCTTGAGGAGCTTTCCTGAACTTTGCAGGACCTGGAGATGGAACAAGCCAGTACCCCACTTTGACTATGCATTTTCCAGGACCTTCTACCTTTTTCAGCACTTGGAAATGTGGAAATAAAAGAGAATTTCAGAGAAACAGCCCTGTTCATCATGATAGCTCTGTACACCGGGGGGGGGGGGGGGGGGAGCCATAGTAGGCAGGCCTGTTCATCATTTTATTTAATTTATATTCATAATCTATCTTTAGTCCCTACGTTTTTCCTTTTTTAATTTGAGGATTTTATACTTGAGTACAATCCATTTTCATCCTTTCTTCCCTTTTTCTCCCTGTCTAGCTCCTCACTGGTCCCCCAACCACCCATCTCAAATTTATTATCTCCTATGAAGTTATTTTTATATAAATATACATGCACACACTTAACATACTGACTCTAATTAGTGTTGCCCTTAGTCATCTATATTTAGAGCTGGTCCCTTAGAATTGGGCTTTCTTCCCAGAAAGAGAAAGAAAGGAAGAAGGGAAGGAAGGAACAAAGAAAGGAAAGAAGGGAGGAAGGAAGAAAGGGAGGGAGGGAGGGAGGGAGGGAGGGAGGGAGGGAGGGAGGGAAGGAGGAAGGTAGCAAGGATGGTAGGAAGAATGATAGGAAGTAAGGAAGGAGGGAGGGAAGGAGGGAGGGAGGGAGAAAAGGAGGGAAAGGAAGGAAAGAAGGAAGGAAGGGAGGGAAGGAGGGAGGGAAGGAGGGAGGGAGGGAAAAAAGGAGGGAAAGGAAGGAAAGAAGGAAGGAAGGGAGGGAAGGAGGGAGGGAAGGAGGGAGGGAGGGAGGGAGGGAGGGAGGAAGGAAGGAAGGAAGGAAGGAAGGAAGGAAGGAAGGAAGGAAGGAAGGGAAAAGGAAAGAAACACTGCCTTTCCATCAGTAACCACTGACTGCCTGTAGATCTTCATGTGGGGTTAGGTCTTTTGAAATTTTCCTCCATCCATGTTGGCATATCAATTGGTTTTGTCTTGTTTAGCGAGCATATTCTTAATAGTTGTCAGGAACAACCATCCTGTCTTGTCCAGAAGAACCTGTTACACAGTCGTCATCCTGGACCTCAGGCTTGTAAAACCTTTCTGCCCCTTCAGTTTCCTGAACCTTAGGCATAGGGTGGGGTTACAGATGTCTCCCCTGGAGCTGGGCACCCTACAATCACTTACTCTCTACATTTTGAGTCTGCTGCTGAAAGAAGCTGCTTTGATGAGCTGTGAAAGCTGTACTGGCCTATGGGTATGAGGATGCGTGTTCAGAAGACAGTCGAAGACTCTAATACTTCAGTAATATGGTAGCACTAGGTTGCCTCTAGGAACTTTGATCTCTCTAGCGATGGATTCTTACCTAGGTCTACAATACTAGGTGTGAGTACCACCCCCCATGCACACACACACGTGCACATTAAGTGGGATTTAGGTCTAGCAAGACAGCTGTTGGTTGCCCCCAAGATACAAATGCCGCTGTTGCACCATTGGGGATAGCTTACTTGTGCCGTCATCTCTGTGCTTTTCGGTCTTTACAGCTGCCTTAGGTTGTTGGTAGCTTTTCTCCCCTTTGCAGCATGCATATAACACTGCCCAAACTGTGAGGGTCCGCTTTCAGGAGGTCAGGTCTAGCTTGATTTCTCTAATCCCTGTGGCAGAAATGTATGGTCTTTCCAGTAGAGTCTTGTCTTCATGTTCTGACAGACAACCAAGAGCAATCATAATTACCTGGATTGTTTTGAGGGTCCCTTGGACCCTCCTGATCAACAACTCAAAGGGATGTGTCCCTATCTGTTAGTGTGGATTTTTGTTAGATCTATGACTAGTTGGAGAGTGTGTGTTGGGGGGAGGGAGGGCATTTTCCTATCTTGTATAGTAACTGCATTAAAACTGTATGTGTTTATGTGATATACACACAAGCTATTCATAGTGATATGGTGCTACAGTATGTGTGTGTTTACTTGACACACAGGCAAGCTATTTATATGGTGATATAGGGTATGTGTGTGTGTAAGTAAGCTTATAAAATAGTGAGTTTCCCTAAAGCTTTCCTGAACATTCTTAATGTTAATTACCCCTCCTCCCTCTCCCTCCCCCACAGTACCCTCCTTCCACTCTGTTAAGCACTCACATGCATTTCCCCTTTTCCTCCTTTATTGCACCTGTGCCTTGCTATCTCCCGTCTACATCTCCCTCTTCTCCCGCCCCACAAATAGTCTATGTCTAATTTCTTCTCTTCTATGATTATTCGAGGTTGTAGACTTCCTCAAACCCGCAAATAAGCAAGTACAAGCATTGTATATGACCTCTAGATCATTCTTGTGAAATTTTGGTGAAGAATGTGGTTGTTTTCTACCCTTGTCTGAAGAGTCTGCCTGAAACTAAACTGAAAAGATTTGAATTAATTCTGTTGGCAGAGAAAATCTCAAAACAGCCTAGTATAGACTCTGTGATGCGGTTATTATAATGAAAAGGAGCAATCTGAGAAAGTAAAAATAGCAAATGTATATAATTTGAAGAGAAAAACAGCACCGGAAAGTAGAATGGAGCTAAATCTTATGTTCAAGGAGATAAATAGATTAAGAACGGGAATAAAGGTAGTGGTGACCTCAGGGCAAAATCCCACCCAGCTAAGTTTCCAACTTGTGAAAAACAATTAATGAAAAGCTTAGTGGCACACACCTTTGATCCCAGCACTGGGATGGGAGAGGCTGGTAGATCTCTGAGTTTGAAGCCAGCCTGGTCTACAGATCCATTTTCAAGACAGGCAAGCTTAATCAGCAAAGGAAACCATTAAAAACAGAAAGTTGGTGTAAGTGTAATGGAACAAGGTGACCCTGTTCCAGCCCCGGCAAGCAGCAGAACGTGGCAGCTTTGGCCATGTGGTTCTGGCTTTAGAGTCAAGGATAGAAGAAGGGGTTATGGAATCTTGCTCAGGAAAGCCATTGGTCATGCGTGTGTCAGGGGTGTCCCTGAATAGAGGCCCAGGGAGGCCTTTGTGTGAAGTTGTGAAGTTGTATGGAGGCCCAAAAATGCGAGCCTGTTTCTACTTTGACCAAAAGTCAGAGAGTTGGAAATTGTCTCTAGTTCTTTCAAGGTTATTGTGCTTCTACCTCAAACAAAGGCCCCACCTAGGTGTTGACCAGAGAGTTCTGCTCTCTCAAGGTTATTGTCAACAGGTGCGGCTAATAGCCAGACCTTGTACTCCAGGAATAGAGAAGCAGATCTGTTCCTACCTCAAACAAAAGTCTAAAGATCCGGCTAAGTTCCAGTTCCCTTAAGGAGAAAACTTTGGATTCCACCCAGGGAGTGGTTTGACCACAGAATATTTGGTGTAGGGTGGGAGCATGACTTGGGGATTTGTTTTGTTCTGGCAACAGAATGTTTAACTTTGAATGTAGCTAAACATTCAATTGGTATGTTCATTTCCTTGTGTCATGTTAATGCAGTCTTTTGTCTTACTCCTGCCTTTTGGGGTCAGAAATATTTTAACCAGCTGGGCGATGGTGGCGCACGCCTTTAATCCCAGCACTCGGGAGGCAGAGGCAGGCGGATCTCTGTGAGTTCGAGACCAGCCTGGTCTACAGAGATAGTTCCAGGACAGGCTCCAAAACCACAGAGAAACCCTGTCTCGAAAAACCAAAAAAAAAAAAAAATATTTTAACCAGTTGGAAATTAAACGCGGGCAAATTTTCAGTATTCACTAGAATTCCCTCCCGATATTATCCTATATATTTCTTCATTTTATTATTTTCATTCGCGTCTTCATATTCTTTACTATATTTCTAAATCCCCACACCTTTTCCCTGGCGAGAGGTATTTTTGTCGAGGCTGGCCCAGGACAAAGTTGAAGCCTAGATGGCCTGGAGACCTGAACATGTTAGAGTTGCCAGAGTCACGGGATACCTGCCAAGGGAATCTACTAACAGAGTGGAACCAGCCCAAGAGAAAGAAGTGTGTTGCAATCAATAATAAAAGGAGTTGGACATCTCAAGAGTGTTTTGATATCAGACATGGAGATGCAGAGTTTGGAGTTTGCCCAGCTGGTTTTCGGTCTTGGCTTTGGTCCACTATTTCCTCACTATGCTCCCTTCCCTATGTTTTGGAATGGTGATGTATATCTTGTGCCATTATATGTTGGAAGAAAGTGATCTGCTTTTTGACTTTGATTTTGTAGGGGATTACAGTTAGGAGACTTTGAATTTTGGATGTTTAAACATTGTGGAGACTGTGACCTACTATTGGGACAATTGAAGTTGAACTAAATGCACTTTGCATTATGTTCTGGGTACAAGCCTATGGGGGCCAGGGAGTGGAATGTGGTGGTTTGAATAGGTATGGCCCCCATGGATTAATGTGTTTCAGTGCTTGGTCTGTAGGAAATGGCACTTTTAGAAGGTGTGACCTTCTTGGAGTAGGCATGACCTTGTCAGAGGAAGTGTATCACTGGGGAGGTGGGTTTTGAGATTTCATATGCTCAAGCTATGCCCAGTGTGACACACAATCTCCTTCTGCTGCCTGCAGATCAAGATGTAGAACTTGTAGCTCCGTCTCCAGCACCATGTCTGCCTGCACACCGCCATGTCTCTCACCATTATGATAATGAACTAAACTTCTGAAACTGTAAGCCAGCCCTGATTAAATGTTTTCCTTTATAAGAGTGACTGGTCACGGTGTTTCTTTACAGCAAGCAGAAACTCTAACCCAACTCTTCTCCTCCAAGCTCTGAGGTATTTTGTATAAAATTACATGTAATTCCTTTTGACTTTGGTGTGTGTGTGTGTGTATGTGCGCGCATGCGCACGCACTTGCGCTGGTACACTCACTCACCTGTGACTGTTGGATATTGAGACTGGAGACAGTCTCTCTCACTGAACTGTAACTCAGCACTTTTAGGTGGTCTGGCCTCAGGTGAGCCTGGGATGTCCATGCTGTGTCCACCCAATGCTGGGGTTACAGGTGCACACCACTGCACCTGCCCAGCTGTGCCCATCAGAGTTGAGAACTGAGCTCCACTACTCCTGTATGGGAAACAGGCACTTCACCTCTGAGCTGTCACCCTAGATCCAGAGGTAGGCTCTGGCTCACTCGCAGGTCATGTGACCTGAACCCCAACCTTCATTTAAGTATTTTATTAATCATTATTTTTATAAATTTTTATGTGAGGCAACAGGTATCATTTGATCATTTATCATTTAGTAAGTAAAATTTTATAGTGTTTGCCTGCCCTACAACCTTCTGATGCTATTTCTGGCCATGCCTTAGTTTATAGGAAATTCTTACCCACTAGAGCCTAAAGTATTGTGCTCAGTTCCTCAAGTATTATGCTCATCCCCCCCCCACATCTTTCTGGCATTTTACTACACAATATAATAGGTGTTTTCTAGTTTCCTGACTCTTCTTTGCTATTCTATTTTGATTTTTTCCTGCTAATTCTAATACCAGAAATTTCATGTAACTTCTTCATTCTCAAAGAGTTTGTCTAGTCCCTGTGTTATTTGCTCATTGGCCCATGAAAAGTTCCTTTCATTTCTTATATGATGGTTGGTCTCCAGCCAAACCACCCTGAACGTGCCGGAACTCGTCTCGTCTTAAATGATGGTTGGAAGCTGCCAGTGATTGTATTGTCGAGTTGACAGGATCTAGAATCCCGAATGATACTAAGCCTCCCGGGGCATGTATGAGGCACTGTCTAGATTGGGTTAACCTCTGCTCATGCCTGTGAGGGAATATTTAGATTAGTTTGGCCTCTGCGCACACCAGAACAGTCACACTAACAACAAGTTATATCCTAAATTCCAAGAATTGATTTATTTTAATATATGTACATTGATGCAGTGTCTCGTGTATTTTTTCCTTATTGTGTTTTTCAGAAATAGCTTGTTTTTATATCTAATATATGTTAGCTTAGAGGGAGGCAAATTATTTACTTTTAATATCCCTTGTTTTTCTCCTGTTTTCTTAGATTAGCTAGAAACTTGATATGACTGATCTTTTCACATAACTGGCCTGTGTATATTGTTCTATTTTTTTCTAAGATTTCATTGGCTACCACTATATTTTTCCTCGTGTTTACTTTCGATTTATTTCATTTTTAGTGTCTGTATTTTAATATAAAAGCATAATCCTTTTCCTTTTGCCTATTTTACATGATGTTAATTTTCCTCTTATAATATTCTTCACACATATTCACACAAACTTTGTTTTAAAACTCTTTATTTAAAAATAATTTTAAATTCCTAAAAGTTATCCATCATTACTTTATATAAAAATATATAATTTTATCACTGTACCTAGGACATTTGTATTTATTTCTTGGTGATGATTTCTATTTTAACTTCCTATGGCTTGAGAGCTGAAACTTTGATTTCTATTCTTCTCTGGTGTTAAGATTGCTTTGACCTTGACTTGGTCTGCCGTTACCTTGGTTACCTTGAGAAGGCTATATGACCTGCTGTTGATGCAGGAAGTCAATTTTCCAGTAGAGCTGCGTCCTTGCTGGTTTTCATTTTTTCCTTCAGTCCACTTCTGATAAGGGGAGATTGAAATGCCCAATAAAAAATAGTAATTTCTCCTTATTTCCACTTTTATTTTTTCATAGTTTTCCCTAAAAAAAATTGACACATTATGTTCTTTCAATACAGGTGTAAAAGGTTCTGCTTTCTTTGGTACTGAGCCATTATCAGTATAAAATAACTCTTTCTCCCTCTTAACTTGTTTAGAAATCTGTAGTCTAAAATTGATTCAATTGTTAATCATCTACTTGCAAATGAAACATTTATTTCTCTGAACCATGTCCACTTTATTTTATACATGTAATGGTTACATGGGAAACAGGCAACTTCTGAGGATCATCTTGTCCCAGATGTTATATGTTAGCCTTGTAGACAGTTAACGTCATCTTTGAGTCCTGGAGATACTTG
This sequence comes from Neodon shergylaensis, assembly GCA_025134845.1. Classification (NCBI taxonomy): domain Eukaryota; kingdom Metazoa; phylum Chordata; class Mammalia; order Rodentia; family Cricetidae; genus Neodon; species Neodon shergylaensis. The sequence goes on along the minus strand of JABTXL010000002.1, from coordinate 51,001,924 downwards.
GGAATCTGAGGTCCTGTCACTGCACGTTTCCCTGGAGAGAAGAAAACAAGATCAGATGTAAGCTCATGGGAAGCAGAGACGGTCTGGATTGGAATGATTTGGACCTGGTTTAACCTGTGCCTCCGGATTTGCTTTCCACAGTGGAGCTAGCACACACCATCAGAAGGATAATGAAGTTGTAGGAGAATATGCTTGCCTATTTGAGTCTCTCTGCCTTCCACATAGAGAGCTAGCTAGCTTCAAGAGAGAGAATAGTTAGAGAACTCTTGGGATAAGTTGTTTTAAGGGGTGGCTGGTGCACAAGTCTTGTTAGGATTCAAGTATTATTGGTGATCAGTGTCCAGGGTTGGATGTTTCCATGTTCTCAACCAGTTATTCAAGAGTTGAAATGAATATGCCTTATACATTGCAAACGTAACAGAGAGACATTGTAAGCAAAACCACTGAGCGGGCCAGAAAACACTGCAAGTGAGCCAATGGCCAAGGAGGAAAGTTACTCGAGGGCCCGGACTGTTGCTTGGCACTACTTGCTTTTAATAGGATTTGAGGGGAGGTGGGATATGGTTATTTCTTTTTACAATTGGTAATGTTTAGTGCAGACCCTCATAACTGGTCAAAGCGCCATGTGAGTAACTGAGAGCTCATCAGGGGTCATCTATGATAGATTTTCCTCTATCCAAGGAACAAGGAACATCCTGGAAGAGGGTACAGAAAGAATGTCAGAGCCATTGGATAGGGATGAGAGCTGTGAAATGTCAGCTTCTGAACATGACTTGATTATTGCACACATTAACTCAGCTGCTATGATTCTGACACAGACCTTTACAGGATCAAGCCTGCTGAGGGAGGGAGGGAGAGTCACTTAGATTCCCATGCCACAATGGATGGAAATAGAAAACACTATCCTGAGTGAGGTAAGCCAGACCCAAAAAGAGGAACATGGGTTGTACTCACTCATATTGGGTTTCTAGCCAGAAATAAAGGACATTGAGCCTATAATTAGTGATCCTAGAGAAGCTAAATAAGAAAGAGAACCCAAAGAAAAACATATAGGCATCCTCCTGAATATTAACCTTCAGCAGGCGATGAAATGAGACAGAGACAGAGACCCACATTAGAGCACCGGACAGAAATCTCAAGGTCCAAATCAGGAGCAGAAGGAGAGAGAGCATGAGCAAGGAACTCAGGACTGCGAGGGATGCACCCACACACTGAGACAATGGGAATGTTCTATTGGGAACTCACCAAGACCATCTGGCCTGGGTATGAAAAAGCCTGGGATAAAACCGGGCTCGCTGAATATAGCGGACAATGAGGACTACTGAGAACTCAAGAACAATGGCAATGGGTTTTTGATCCTACTGCACGTACTGGCTTTGTGGGAGCCTAGGCAGTTTGGATGCTTACCTTACTAGACCTGGATGGAGGTGGGAGGTCCTTGGACTTCCCACAGGGCAGGGAACCCTGATTGCTCTTTGGGACTTGATTGGGGGAGGGGGAGGGAAATGGGAGGCGGTGGCGGGGAAGAGACAAAAATCTTTTATAAATAAATAAATAAATAAATAAATAAATAAATAAATAAATAAAAATAAAACATAAAAAAAAGATTCCCATGCCACAGTGAAAGGTCTCTCTGCTCTTTGACTACGGATATGATTGACTAGCTTGCTCCAGATTCCCATCTTGACTTCCCCACAATGATGTGACTTGTAAGATGACTTGTGAGTCACACAAACCCTGTTTGGCACAGCTGCTTTTTCTCAGGGTATTTTTATCACAGCAACAGAATGGAACTAGGGCAGCAATAGGAGTGAACAGCCAGGGCTGGGACAAACCTGCTCACGTGGTTCTTCCCTAATACAGTGGAAGAGACTGAAACTGTCCATTCCTTATGCTTGCCTGCCTTACTAGATCCTGGGCAAGTACCCCACTTATGGGAGGGATGCCATCAAAATGCATATTTAATAAAAGAATGAATCTGTTGAAGTCTCACCAAGAAATGAATAAAAAACAAACCTCATAGATGAGTTTTAGAGAATCTGTATTAGGCAATTAATGTAAAGGACAAATATTCAGCAAATGTTAGGAGTTGACGGGAGACCAAGTTTCCCACTGGGTGTGGCTTTCTCTTTCCCTATACTGAGGAATGTAAGACCCTCCAGAGCAACGAATACCACAGGGAGGACGGTCAAGATTCTTCTGGCCACAGTCATATCGTTCTGGAACTCCAGATTAACTATTTCTTAAAGATCTGAGCTCCTGGATCTAATGTTTCTAAGGTACTGTGTTTGCCAATCGTGCCGACGAGGGCTGATGTCCTAGTTTCGTGAGGATGAACAAGCACGTGGAACTCATTCACGCCTGGACACGCGCAGCCTCTGATCTGAAATGTGTGGAAGAGGTTGGGCTGTGTTCCTGGCCAGGACAGCCACACCTGGGCTGCTTTGGTTTCTTGTTTTGTTTTGTTTTCGAGACAGGGTTTCTCTGTGTAGCCCTGGCTGTCCTGGAACTCTCTCCACAGTCCAGGCTGACCTCAAACTCACAGAGATTCACCTTCCCCTGCCTCCCAAGTGCCGGGGTTAAAGGCGTGCGCCACCACTGCCCAGCACACAGGGGGCTTCTTATCTTGATGATGAAGGGGCTGTGAAATGTCCTGGCAGATCCAAGTTGCATCCCTTGCACACGCCAGTGTCTGCCCCTGCAGATGTCATCTGCAGAAGGGGAAGTAGTGAGAGGGACTGACTTTCCTGACTTGCTAATGGGTGCAGTGATAGTTGGTGTTTTAACAAAGCTTACCTGAAAATCAGAGTGCAGAGCTAAGCCAAAAGAGCCTGGCAGTGGTGGCATATACCTTTAATGTCAGGACTCAGGGGACAGATGGATCTCTGTTAGTTCACAGCCACCCTGGGCTACACGAAACTGATCCAGTCTAAAAGAGAAACAGAATCCACACAAAGGTGATGCCAGGACTTGGGATCACATGACTTTAATCCCAGCTCTAGGGAAGTGGAGACAGGAGTGATATGGTTGAATAGAAAAAGGAATATAAGGAGGGAGGAGACAGGAGCTCAGTACAGTTTGAGGAGCAGTGCAGTCTGAGGCAGTCAGTCTGAGTACAGGATTGTCCCTTTGGTCTGAGCATTGGTAGAGGTAAGAACTCTCTAGTGGTTGGCAACTATGCTTCTCTGATCTTCAGGCAAGCTTTATTTGTTAAAACACAAACAAAATATCACTATAAATGGGGTAAGCTTTTTATCCTACCCTCTCCTTCCTCATCCCAAAATGGTTATTTGATAAAAATTGTGTTCTTGATCAAAGGCAACTAGGACTATCCTGAGGTATTTTTCAAGCTGACCTGATTATTTTAGAGTTCCAACTTCATGTCCATATAAGCCAGTGTTAGTCATGTAAGCCCAATTCCACAAGTGCACGCTTATATTTCTTGAGGTCTTTCAGTGTGTCAGGCACCACTGAGAGAAATCACCAAGGCTACTTATTTGTCCCTCCTAACCAGTTCCAGACTTCAGTCAAGTCTCCAGTGATGACGTGATTGCTGTGTCATCACACTCATTCCCAGCCACACCAAGGTCACCACGTGGTAACCTGAGACCAGATTTAAACCCCAGCGAGACTGGATCTCCGCCCTGGCTTTTTAGGTGTTACTTCCAGTGCTGCGGTACTTGCCAGTGCTTACTGAGTGAAGGTGCCAAACTTAACCAGGGCTTGACTCTCTTCCGCTTCCTGGTTTCCAGTCTGTGTCTCCGGGGGCTGTTTCCCTTGTACCTGAGGAAACAGTAAATGGGATTCGTGAGCCATTCTGAGTCCCTCAGTTTATCAGGAAAAGCTAGGCCATTATCCTGACAGTTGGCAGCAAAATCTTTAGGGCACTGGTTTCACTCTTTCCTGAAAAATACCC
>JABTXL010000002.1:50909941-50992459 GCA_025134845.1 Neodon shergylaensis | reverse complement strand
GATAACGTGACATCTACCTGTGCTTGTGGATAACATGACATGTACCTCCCTTCAGATGGCAGGGACAAGGCACAGGACAGAGGCAACTTGCTGGAACCTGGGGGAGCTTCCCTGTATCAGGAACTATGAAAAGAGTGAGTTCCACATGAGCGTATCTCCAAAGGCCTCTCATCCCATTTCCAGCACCTGTGAGCCTCAGACAACTGGAGAAGAGACCCTTCTTCCATTCTATCTAGCAGGAGCAATCCGCAGATCAGGAAAGGAGGGAGGGCTCCTCACGAGGCTCACCTGCCTTTGATTTTTAACATAAATGTCCCCTTACTTAAACCAGTTTTCTCGCTGACGACAAATAGGTGGGTCTTGTTTTGTTCAGGGAGGCCTTTTCAGTCATCTGACTGGTGGATTTAATGCACCAACATAGCTTTGGGGTCGTTATCTGCTGCACTGGAACTGCCGAGCGTCTGTTGTTCCTGTGATGTGTTGCTCTCCTCTCAGCACAAGTCGTTCCCCAGATTTACATGAGTGTCTTTATGTGAAGCATTTGTTTCTCCCGTCAGTTATGCGTCATTTGTAAACTTCTTGCTGGTTGCCCTAGGCTTACAGTCCAGATACGCTCTCAAAACACAATACACCCTACCTACAACACGCTCATTCTACTTGAAAGTTGTTGCCTTATTATCTCATTTGACAGTAATGCTTCTCTCTGTAACGTGTGCCTGTGTGTGTTTGAAGTCCTCTAATTGAATACCTTTCTCCTGCCTTGCCTGTCTTTCCCGTTCCTCTCTTGTGAAGCAGCCTAAGCGTTTACTGACATCCGTTGTGAGCGCTCATCACTCCATCACTAACCGCTGTGAAAAGGACTTACTCCACAGTATCTTCATTTCATGGCAAGGAAACTGAGTCATGAAATGGCTTAAGGTTATATTCCCAATAGAGCCTGCTCCTAAGCTGAGCCCAGCCTCAGGCCAGGCTGGCATCCTGCTCCTCTCGGCCGTCCCCTGCAGCACTGCTGAGCTTCCTCATGCTCACTAAGCCTTGCTTACCTCGTATCTGGGGTCCCATCTGTTTCCTCCAATTCCAGGCTCAGTGTCTGGAGAATTCTTCCTCAACTCCTGAATAATATGCTGAAAGACATTCAGAAACCCTGTGTGGATCCCTCCTAAGAAGGCTTTCTGATGATTGTGGAAACCCCTTCTTAGGCTGCTTCTTGTTACACCAGATTCAGTGAGAGAAGAAGGCGGTCAGAAATGGGGAGAAATGAGATCCAGGCTATCAGCTGACTGCATACCCTGCTTTCCCCTTTCCACAATGATGGGTGGCCTGGAAAACAATCATGGCATTTCTGAAGTGAGCCAACCGCAAGGATTCCTTGTTGTAGACTTACCCAGTCTGGCTGAGGGCAGTCAGCTTCCGGATGGGAAAGAGAGACTAGGCTACTGTCCAGCGGTGCTCTTCCAGGGGAGGTAGTCGTGAGGGTAGACAAAGAGGAAGAGGGTTGGAAGACAGCAGGGCGATTGGCGGAAAGTTTTTCTACACAGGAGGAGCTGGGCATGGTGATCATGAGGGTGGGGAAGTAGGAAGTGTTCTTTAGGGGAGGGAAAGAGGTCGGGTAGAAAACAGACAGGGGGTTTGCATTAAAGGCAGGCAGACAGGTGGATGGCTGAGACGGGAAGAGGCGAATGCTGGTTGGATGGACAGAGGACTGAGAAGTCTGAGCTGGAAGAGGATTGCGTAGACTTCCCAAAATTCTTGGATGCTTTCTCCTCATCATCCTAGAAGCCTGCAAAGCCTTTACTTTCCTAATAGCAGTTTGTGGCTGAGCTTGGCTAGAGCCGCTGGGGCAGTTATGACACAGGTCAGCCCTCACCTCATTCCGTGACAGAATGCCCATTGTGAAGTGGGCACACCCTCCCTCTGCTCCAGGAGGACAGCAGCCTCCCCTCCCAGAGAAATGGGCTCAGGGTCTAGGTGTGAGCAAATAGCACTGAGCAGAGGCTGTCGCATCTGTCTTTGCCATTGCATAATGCTTTCTTTTCATTGGTGGAGACTAGTCACATGTGCCCGGATCCTGGGACAGCAACCCCCGCAACAGGGACTGAGGAGATGTGTGGACATCGATTTAAGTGCCTTTTTAAAGGGTTTTCATGTTACACAATAAGAGAAATAGAAATGATTGCAGATCTTTTTGTGGGGGGGGTGTCCCTTTTAAAAATCTTCCTTCTCTCTCTGCCTCCTGCCTTTGAATCAGATGTCAACTCCTAGCTACTGCCGCAGCATCACGTAGGCCTGCCTGCTGCCATGCTACCCAGCATGATGGTCACGGACTCGACCTCTGCAACTGTAAGCCCATTAAAATCTTTCTGCTGTAAGTCGCCTTGGTCATGGTGTCTCTTCCCAGCAACTAGAACAGATGGAGTACCAGAGAGTGCCGGTCTTGTTTGTGACAGACCTGATCGTGCTGCTTTGGAGCAATGAGGAGAAGACTTTGGGGCTTTAGACTAGGGAAGAAGTTAAACATGGTAATTAGGACATAATGGTGCCTTCTAGTAGGATCGTGGAAGACAATATTGCCAAGAGCAGCGTGGACCGTGGAGTCCCAGCTCAAGGGGTTTCAGAGGGAAGCAATGTTTGCAAATGGGCTAGAGACCATTCTTATGATAGTGTGGCAAGGAATGTGGCTGCTCTCTACCTTTGCCCTAAGAATCTGCCTGAAGCTCAACCAAAGAGGTTTGAACTCATTTCTTTGATAGAGGAGATCCTAAGACACTCTAGTATCGACCGTGACATATATTTGTGCTCACTTTTATGTAGGTCTACAGCGAAAAAGAACAAGTGGGGCAAAAGAAATAAAAAATGTATAGTTTGAAGAGAAAAGGGGCACCAGGAAATTTAATGTTAGAGATAAGGCTTGTGCTAAAAGAGATAATAAGAAGAAATGGGATAGATTGTTGCCCTCAGGGTCGGTCCCCATCCATTTAATCCTAAGGAATTGTCTGTCTCTAGAAAGTAACAGCAAATCAAAGCTTATGCAATTTAATTAAAGGAAGGGGTGGTCAGGTTCCATCCCGGGTGGGCAGCAGAATTGGAAAGCATTGGCAACCTGATTCTGGCTTTACAGACATGAAGGATACATGAATAAAGGGCTTGTGGAATCTTCATCCATGTTTAAGGATCGCTGCTGAACCCTAGCGTGTAGATGAGGACTTCCTCTCTGCATTGAGGTCCTGAGTGGTCATTTCGTGAAGCCATGAAAGTGGACCTTGGGTTGTGTTGGAGACTCCAAGGTGTTAGAGATGCCAGAGCTGAGGGATGGGTGCCAACGGGTGCTGCACACCGGGAGCACCACCTGCACGAGGGAGATGTTGCAGTCATGAAAGAGGGGAGCACAGACCACCGAAGCCCTTTCACAGCAGGAATGGAGTTCCAGGATTTGGAATTTGCCCTGCTGCTTTTCAGCCTTGCTTTAGTCCAGTATTTCCTCATGGTGCTCCTTTTCCTCCCTTCTAAATGGTAACGTATATTCTGTAACATTGTGAGTTAGAAGTATGTAACTGGTCTTTGATTTTATATAGGGGTACAGTTAAGAGACGGCCTTGAGTCCCAGAACATACTTCTAAACTGTCGAGACTGAAAGATTATGGATACTTTTGAAGTTGGTCTAACTGCATTTTATATCAAGATATATGTATGCCGACGATGGCTAGGGAATGCAATGTGGTGGTTTGCATGAACATGGCCTCCATGGCCTCGTATGTTTTAATATTGCTTCCCAAGTAGAGGAACTGTTTGAGAAGGATCAGGAGCTGTGTCCTCTTTGGAGGTTGTATGGCACTGGGAAGCAGACTTTGAAGTTTCAAAAAGCCCGTGCCATTGCAGTTGGCTTGCTTTCTCTGCCTGGTGCCTGTGGATTGGTGTAAGCGCTCAGCTACTGCTACAGTGCCCTGCCTACCTGCCGCCATGCTCCCTGCCATGGTGCTCATGGGCTCTAACACTCTGGAACCACAAGCCCCGTTAAATGATTTTTCTATAAAATAAACAAATGCCATATTTTTATGTATAAGAATGTAATTTACATATTAACACTATAATAAAATGATCTGATAGTTTTAACAAAAAGAGAGGGAATGTGGTGAGAAAATACCTCCTCATAGAACAATTTTTTTAAGTAACCATTTTTTTCTAAATGGTTAATGCAGCATATGTATTCATGGCTAGTATTTTTAGTTCCTGTTGTACTAATAGTCAATGGAATGCAAAAGAGAGGTCAACTTCTACAATCATTGTTCCAAAAAGAAAAGAATAATGAGTCATCAAACAGGATATTCTGTCCATTTAAACCCACAAGAACACTGCCCACCCAGAATGGAAATGACATAGGCAGGCAGACCCATCCTTTAATTTTAATTACATACATGTGGTTATATTTAATCTGGGAATCTCAAAGGCAGATGGGATCTATTGTTCAACCTTGACTATCTGTGTTTTCATTGATATGTTTAAAGTATTACCATGTAAGGTAATCACTGGTACTAGTTGGAGCAGTATCTAATGTCCCTTACTCGTTCCTGTTTGTTGTCCCTGCTCTGTGTTTCTATTTATATCATGCACATTTCCTAACATCATGGTCTTAATTGAACATTTTAAGTAAATAAATTACTTTTCTCCATTATTAAACTAACCTCATACTTCCTGTTTATTGTAGTGCAATCCTAATTAGTCTTATTAAGTAAAAACTCAGAGTCAGATATTAGGGGTTGAAAGCTGAAAGATCAGAGAAGCAGAGCAGCCAGCCACTAGGGTTCTTATCTCTTTGAATGCTCATACCAAATAGACAAGATGCTGTCTCTACGAATCCTCAGACAGATGCCTTGAGCTCCTGTCTCCTCCTGCGTTGTATTCCTCTCTCCACCCAGCCACATCCCTTCCTTTCTCTACCTCCCTAGTGCTTGGATTAAAGGCATTTAACTGGAATTAAAGGTGTGAGCCACCACCGTTGACTCTATTCTCTTTTAGACTGGATTGATCTTGTGTAGCCCAGAGTGGCCTTGAACTCACAGAGATCCATCTGATCTCTGCCTTCTGAGTGCTGGGATTAAAGGTGTGTGCCACCATTGCCTGGCCTCTATGGCTAACTAGTGACTTAGCTCTGCACTCTGATCTTCAGGCAAGCTTTATTTGTTAGATGACAAACAAAATATCACCACAGTTTGTGAGACTTCTTACAGTGGTTTCGTTATAGTATAGTTAGCCTACATTCAATTTCACATAACGGTATGGCCTGCCACTTAACACTGTATGGTCTGTGATGACTTGGGATAGTGATGTTTGCTGCTAGATGAAGAATCCACTTCAATATTGTGTTTTCTAGATTGGTGAGTTTAGTCACTAAATCTTTATTTGCAGAATTACTAGATTTAGATTTAATGTTTCTTATTAAATATTTTTAATATTTCTTTGTTGCTTTACATTTACCTGGTTCTCTCTCTTTCTTTTCTCACCTCTGTGAGTATACATATATGCATCTCAGTATATGTGTGTGTGTGATTGAGTGTGTGTGTATGAGATTAAGTGTGTGCATGTATGTGATTGTGTATGTTCTTGGGTGTATGCATGTGTGATTGTGTATGATTGTGTGTGTGTGTGTGTGTGTGTAAGTCAGAAGACACCTTGCCCCTGTCTGGTCTCTCTTTCCACCCCGTGAATCCCAGAGATCAAATTCAAGTCATCAGGCATGATGACAAGCGCCTTTACCCACCAAGCTCTCTCTCTGTAGCCCATTCATTAAATTTTAATATTATCTTATTTAAACACCTGTAACACCTACTTACCCAGTGAAGTTAGCTAAGTAAATTATTTCTGTGTCTACAGCATTAACATACACTAATAAGCCACCATTACTGAGTGATACATTTTTCCTAAATTTTTCTCTCTACCATAAAAAGGTAGGGCAAGACAAGATGGCACTCAGGTGCAAATCAAGAGAGAGCCCTCCCCTGCTGGAATCTTGAGTTTAGACTTCTCTGTCTCCACCCTGTGGGAATATATATCTGTGTTCCAGATGGTACCTTATAGTCTCCTGAGTGATGACAGAGACTTAGAAATGCTTTTCAGAATGTGTCTGCCTCTCTTTTCATTTTGTCTAAATCTCAACTCCTCTTTCAAAACTCTTTCCTCAGTTTTCCTTCCCCTCCCTCCTCTCTTCTCCACTCACCTTTAGTTCTCACCAGACACTGGCCCTTGGCACCTTTTCCTACCTTTCTCCACTTGCAAGAGACACTCTCATAGGCTTGGGGAAGCTTTTGACATCTCCACATGAATGTGACCATCTGTATCAGCTGTCAGAAGCCACAAACAGCTCAAGCAGTCCACAGCCTTGCAGTGGTTCTCAACCTGTGGGTCACAACTGTTGGAAGACACATATTTCTGATGGTCTTAGGAACGAACACCCAACCATAAATTTATTTTCGTTGCTATTTCATAACTAGTTTTGCTCCTGAGTGGTATCTCAGTTCCTAAGACCATCAGAGATATATGTTTTCTGATGATTGTGACCCACAGGTTGAGAACTACTTCTTTAGAGGAAGCTGAAAGAGGTCTCTCCGTCACACTGCATCTTGTCTACTGGAGCTACAGCTCTGACTCCGCGAGACATTCCCATGGGCTAAGGCCTACCTACTGCAAGCACAGCCTCACCACCGTCTTCCTTTAAAACAGAGTGCAAATTTTAAGCAAGGAGGAGAAAGGAATCAGGCCAATTGTTCTAGTTTTTAATCACATATTAAATCAGCAACAATATTCTCTGTCATCATGCATACAAAGCTTTCAGCCCTATACCTGCAAAGGGGCCTGGCCCTTAACCATCTGAATACTCCTTGTGCCAGATAGTGTCCTCAGTCACTGGAGACAGATGCCCACGGGAGGGAGGGATCCACGTTGTAACACAGCTCCTCTTGTACCTTCCTGTCACTTTCTGAGAAGTGGAGGAGGTGTTCTGACCTATTTAAGTTTCTATTGGCAAAACTCATGGGCACCTGGTGAAATTAAATTGTATTCTCCACCTAAGATAAAATTTAATGATAGGTTCTGCCTCAACCATTGCAGGCCCCTTTTGCTTTACACCTGAACAGGTATAAGACCCTGGGTTCAAATCAAAACAGAATCTTAGCAGCATTAACTGGCTTTCACACTGCCCTAATACCACCCAATAAGAGCAAATACTGTACAAAGGAAGCTTCCAGGTCTGTGAACCATAAATAAGAAACAACTAAGTCTCTTTGAACTAAATAATAATTTTGTCTGTTGACAATGTCAAATTATGGCTATGTATTATTCTGGGCTAGTGAGACCATGGGTCTTAGAGGAGGACCTACTACCGCCACATTAGTAGACAAATATAATCCCTAACTACATTCTAAATACTTAGCCTTATGTCCCCAAATAAGGATAAGCATTTATTGTCTCATCCCCACATCAAAGGAGCCCCTCTCAGAAGATAACAGAGAACGTTACAGACAGCCACACCTGCTCAAAATGCAGAGGTGCATTTATGGTGAGGTGCCCAAATCCAATTGATACATTTATAGCGCAGCTCCCACACCTAAAGCTCAGGGAGTATCTTGGAAGAGAGGGCAGAAAAGTTGTGTAAGAGTCAGAGGACCAGGAAGTCTGCCATGAGAGTCTGCATCCTAGAAATGCCAGGGAAGTTTATGGCTGCCTAAAGGAGATGTGAACAGCGACATCACTGGACATGCTAACATGGAAGGGGAAAATCTCATGGAGCTCCACCCCTAGAAAAAGAGCATTGGTTGACTAATGACTACTGAGAGAGGGAGAATAAGTCTTCCTCAAGGATGAGCCCCCATTGGTCAACTCTGAAATCACATACATACAAGAAAAACCAAACAAACTCAACATGTTACACTTATGTATTTATCTTAGATATTGTCTTAGCTAAGGTTACTATTGCTGTGAAGAGACACCATGACCTTGGCAACTCTTATAAAGAGTTTTTAATTTAATTGGGGCTCACTTACAGTTTCAGAGGTTTAGTCCATTGTCATCATGGCAGGACATGGCAGCATACAGACAGACATGGTGCCAGAGAAGGAGCTGGGAGTTCTACATCTTGACTCTCAGGTAGCAGAAGGAAACTGAGTTACACTGGGCATAGCTGGAGCTTGTAAGACCTCAAAACCTGCCTCCCCAGTGACTCATTTCCTCCAGTAAAGCAAGCCACATCTACTCCAACAAGGCTATGCCCGATAATAGTGCCACTCGCTTTAGGCCAAGCAGTCAAACACATGAACCTATGGGGCCCATTCCTATTCAAGCCACCACATGTATGTAACAATAAAAGCTAGAGGAAAAGAAACCATTAATTTGAGAAGAAAAGGTGTTGGAGGAGATGGAGAGAGAGGAGAGGGAGAAATGATATATTTTAATTTTAAAATAGAAAACAAATAAAAATAATTTGAAAAATATATAACTCATCACTATATTGGTCCCCCCATGTACAATCATGCTAAGGATGTTATTACTCATTTCAGAGGTAAATTTCTAGTCTCTGATTCTTAAAATTCCATAAGGAACAATATATAATTCTTTCAAAAAATTTTTACTCAAAAAAATTTATTACAGCCTTTTAAGCAAATTCAAAGCAATGTTAAATCAGCTATTTTTAATTCTTTTTGGATTTTAATTTAAAAATTATATTTATTTCATACTTATGAAATTTTTATGAGCTAAAAATGCCTTTACTGCTATGGGGACCAAAGAGTGTGATGTGGTGGTTTGAATAAGAATGTCCTCCATAGGCTCATGTCAACTTGGTTCCCAGTTGGGTGGAACTGTTTGGGAAGGATAAGGATTAGGAGGTGTGTCTTTATTAGAGGACGTGTGTCACTATGTATGCACATTGTGATTTCAAATGACTTGAGCAAATAAGTCCCAGTGCTCTGTCTCTCTCTGCCTTTTTGTCTTTTTATCTTATGCTTGTGGGTCAAAATGTAAGCTCTCAGCTGCCATACCTTTGCTCTGCCCTCATGGACTCTTAACTCCAAGTCAAGACAGAAGGATTCCCAGATTGTAGTGGCCAGCCAGTATAGACAAGTTGATAAGTTCCACGTTCAATGAAAAATTTTGTCTAAAAAAATTAAAAATAAGAAAGAATTGCACAAGATACCAGCTATCACCACTTGTCCTGGACACACATGCACACACATGTAGGCACATGCACATGCAAACTCATACATACCCACAGAAACACATACATACACCAAAGGCAAGCACCCACACATAAAAGTGAAAAGATTATCTAAACAAATCAAAACAGTACTCACAGAACCACTGTATGGCTTCTAAAGAAATAAAATAATTCACTTACTTTACTTGAAAACATTACAGGAAATGGGGATGGCTATTTGGAAATGAAGTTGACATTTTGAGTTTTCAGTACAACAAAGCCCTGGATTTTAACCCCATGGCTATATAAATGCTTTCGTCACTTTTTAGTTAAGTGATGGCTTCATTCTCATGGTAGCATGGGGTTGGAAAAACAACAATGTTTGACTTCTTAACAATTATTGTGATGATTGTCATCGGTCCACAACTTCAAAACCGATATTGGTGCATTTAAAAATTGTCCTGACAATTGCTGGTGTATCAGTTAACCTAACAGATTTTAATACACTGCAACATGATGTTAGACGTTTGTATGGTAAAAGGCTTTCTTTTATTCTTTCTGGGAACTGGGTAGTGTAGCGTTTTTCCTTGTCTATTAGAACACTCGGTGGTGCTGTCTGAAAAATTTGGAACATTCTGGCAGGTAGATCCTGGATGGAAGAAGGGAGTCCAGAGGTGGCCCCTGAAACTCTACAGTCCTAGCCCTCCAGCTATTTCCTCTCTGCTTCCCTGGGGTCGAATAGAGAGGCTGCAAGCCTCAGATCTTCCTAACGCTCCATCTCAGCCAGCTGTGAGTTCTCACCTACTACCAGATCTTCCATACAGAGATGGAATGATTCCCTGGGAGGCACGGAGAACAAATGTTTCCTTCCTTAAAGTACACAAGGTGCCAAGGACTAGGAGGGGGAATCATGGACGTGGGAGTAGGTAGAGTACCCAGATCACAGCATCCTGGAGCCTCTGGTCATGTCATTCTAGGTTGGGGAAGATGTTGGTTTCCAGGAATGAGGTGGATGCAGATGTCAGCTACCAGGGAAGAAGTTATGGGGAAGTATTGTCAGGGATTGAGTGAGGGAAGATGCTAAGAACTCAGTGTGGAAAAATACTGGTGGCCAGACAGTAGGCAGGTTGAAGTGAATAAGATTATTTTATTCATGTTAACATAGTATGTGTTTCCCATTTGTTTATTTGAAATGAACTACTGTTCTCCTGGACCATGCATCTTTTGGGTATTCCACAGAAGGTCACTGCCCCAATGCTGCTTAAGATGGTCATCTTCCATCTCCATATTTTAACTTCTTAGTCAGGGTTACATGGAACGTAACCTAGAGATGGTGCTAAATGGAGTAGAAGAAAGAACCCTTGAGATTGGCCAGCTGGCTCATCTGGTTAAAGAACAATAGTGAAGCCCATGACCTGAGTTCAATCCAGGGAACCAACATGATGAGGAGAGAAAATGGAGAATCACAGGTTATCCTCTGACCTTACACACACACGTGTTTGTCTACATGGAAAGACACATGCATGTACACTTGCACACACACAAAGAAAATTGAAATAATTTGTAAAAAAGAAACGATTTATGAAAGAGAGATGGTAGCTTGTGGGAAATATTTCATTGAGGTTGCTTACAATTTCATAGGTTCAGCCCATTATCGTCATGACAGGGAGCATGGTGGCCTGCAGGCAGATGTGGTGCTGGAGCTGAGAGTGCTGTCTCTTGACCAGAAAAGCAACAGGACCCTAGTCAACAGACTGTCACACTGAGGAGAGTGCAAGCAAAAGGGACCTCGAAGCCCACCCCCACAGGGACACACTTCCTGCAACAGGGCCACACCTCCTAATAGTGCCACTTCCTTCAGGGGCCATTTTTCTTCACACCACCACGCCTGGGTTTGAATAGTTTGGACTTGGGCTTAAATCAGGCCACAGCAGTTGTTTTTTTCCTTGGTATGCCTTGCTGGAGACGTGGACGTGCCAGGATCAAATGACATCTGAAGTGTGAGAAAGCTGAAGGAGCAAACCACATGTAAGTCTACATCAGTCCACCACTCCAGCAGAAATGTAAGTCCTAGAAGGGGACATGGCAGGACCCCACACAATGGAAGAGGAATCATCAGTCCAATCGGAGCCCTAGACAAAGACTGTCCAGTTCATACTGCATCTCCCCCAAGCCTAGAGCCTTTGAACACTTTCTGGGTAATACAAATAATTTTCAGAATTTTTATTGAAATTTTATATATTTTATTGAAAAATACATTTCAAGAAATGGTGCTAACTAAACCAGATGTCTGCATGTAGAAAAATCAAAGTAGATCCATACTTATCACCCTGCATAAAACTCAATTACAAATTTCAAAGACCTCAATATAAATCCAGATATATACACTAAACCAGATAAAAGAGAAAGTAAAGAATAGACCTGAACTCATTGGCACAGGAAAAGACTTTCTGAACAGAACATTGTTAGCACAGGCACTAAGATCAACAATTAATAAATGGGACCTCATAAAACTGAGATGCTTCTGCCAGGCAAAGTATGCAATCATTCAGAAAAAATTGGAAAAGATTTTTTCCAATGACACATTCAATAGAGGGCAACTGTACAAAATCTATAAAGAAGCTAGATATCCAAAAACAAAACAGGTGGGATATAGCAAACAAAAATGGCATACAGATCTAAACAGAAAAAGAAACTCAGATGATTGAGAAATACTTAAAGAAATGTTCCATTAGCCATCAGGGAAATGCAAATCAAAACTACTTTTAGATTTCATTTTACACCTGTCAGAAGGACTAAGATCAATAACACAAGTGACAGCTCTTGCTGTCAAGGATATGAAGCAAGGGGAACATTCCTCCATTGCTGGTGGAAGTGCAAACTTGTACAGCCACTATGGAAATCATTGTGGTGGCTGCTCAAGAAGATCAGAATCCATCTACCTCGAGAAAAAGCTCTACCACTTGGGCATATACACACAAAGGATGCTTCAACCTGCCACACAGACACCAGTTCAACCATGTTCATTATGCGGGTATATTGTTTGTGTTTTAATAAATAAAGCTTGCCTGAAGATCAGAGGGCAAAGTAGCCATACTAGTCTGCCATACAGGCCAGGGAGTGGTGGTACACACTTTTAATCCCAGAGAGACAGAGACAAATGTAGCGGTGTAAATTAATGCAGACAGATTGTAAAGAATATATACACAGCTTTAATGGGGAAATTAGACTCACAGAACCACGGTTCCTGCGGAGCACAGGAAGCAGGAAGGGGTGCACGGGCTTTCACATGCCCGATTTATAAGTAAACCTTCGCCCGAGGCAAGCCCGCCCCCTTAAGGGGCTGGCTTAACCCTACATCTCCCCCTTTTGTCTAAATAAGACAGAACTAAATCAAATACAACTATAAACAATAATAACAAATAATAAATATAACAAACAATATTGAGAACAAAAGTTTTGCTAGACATTCTATCTCAAGGAATCTAAATAATGTAGAGAGTAACTACAATTATATAATCTTCAACTCCGTCAAAGATCTGAGAAGGGAATAAATATTACTTAACAAATGAGAGATATCCAAAATGTGCAACAAATGACAGAGACAACTGACTACCTGGGCAATCACCCAAAGTCTCGTTTGCAATGTTGAGTCAACCAACTTTGGCTAAGGCCTAACATAACTGACATACCATTATCAAATGCAAGGAACTTTCTTAGAATTATCCTACCCTGTCTTGGCAAGATAAGACAATCCTGTTTCATATCTTTGTCAGTAGTTGAGGTATGGGCTTTTCTTAACCCAAAGGCCAGTTCTGCCAAGAAGACAAGCTCCCAGTGGAGTGTCTTTGGTGTTCAACGTTCTCTCGGTAGTAGAGTGGCGTTGCCAGGAGTAAATGTGTCTCGTTGGCACAGAATTCTAGGTTAGATTAAAGGCCATTTTCTACAGCTCTTCGAAGAGGCTGAAGATTATACTATTCTATACTAAATATAATCTCTATGTATCTAAAAGACCTGATTAACCTAAAAATAAATATGACAAACATATAATTCTCAATACCTATCTAACTTGAAGACTAAGAGAATAAACAACTGTGCAATATATGAAGACAATGATCTTTAACTGTAAACAATGTCATTACATATCAAATGTAAATAATGTTATTACATAAATAGTATCAGAGGTAGAAATGTACATTGTGATATGGTAGATGTAGCAATACAATATAAGCATACTCTTATACAAAAATAGAGGTAGGAACACTCACATTCAATATTCAATATATCAATATACAAGAAACAGTACCAATATAATTTTCTATAAACAGTAAATCACAAATACCAATCATCCCATCAAACCAGTTTTTTTGAAATTACCCCTAATTCCATAAAATATCTCCCCATCCCCTCAACCCTGAACCAACCACTAAAAGATGTCCCTAACCCTGAGGGCAAATCTCTATGAGTTCAAGGCCATCTTGGGCTACACCAGATTGATTCTGTCTAAAAGAGAAACAGAGCTCACAGAAAGGTGATGATAAAATGACTCCTAATGACATTCTCTTATACTCATAGATCAGTGCCTTTCTCAGTTATCAGATAAGCTTCCCTCCTGCTGCAGATTAAAATAAATACAGAGACCCCATAGTCAGACATTAAACAGAGTGAGAGATCTTGGAACATAGACCTAAATGAAATGCCTCCATCAAATCTCTTCCCCCAGCACTGAGGGAACCCCATTGAAGAGTAGGCAGAAAGAATGTAAGAGACAAAGGGGATGAAGGACACCAAGCAAACAAATCCCTCCCAATCAACATGATCCAAGCTCATATGAACTCACAGAAACTGGGGCAGCATGCACAGGATCTGATTGAGTCTGCACCAGTTGGGGTCCTAGAACTGAGAGGAGATGTGGGAAAATGTCCACATCACTAATCCAGAATCTCCACTGATAATCACTTGCAAATGAAGCTTTCGTTTCCTCCAAGGGATCCTAATGGAAGAAATAAACTATTCATGACCGCAGGGTGCGTGCCCAGCCATAGTTGGCCAACAGAAACTGAGCTCCAGGGCATCTTTGGAGGTTCATTGTCTCATAATATCAGTCAGGCATTTGTTGTCTCTTCTTCATGGGAGGGCATCTGAATCACAAATGGTTTGTTAACTAAGGTCACTCAACTAGTAGCTTGTATCCAGCTTTAAACCCAGCAAGTTGAAATACCTATCTTGTCCTCCCCTTCTAAGCCGTGTGTCCCTTACTACTGGAACTAACCATATTTTCTAAGTGAGTGAGCCACATTTACCACGGGTCCTGGTTAAAACCACTGGAACCCAAAACAAAACAAAAGCCCATGAATGTTGGAAATGGGCTCCCTAGGAAGGAAGGAGATAACAGAAGTAGAAAGGAGTGAAGATTGCTCACAGAGTAATCAGAATGCGTTAGGTTCATATCTAAATTGTCCAAAAACGAATTGAATCATTTTTTAAGCATGAGAAGACTCAATCATTAACAGAAAGTGTATGCAATTGGGTTTGTAAACAACAGTACTTTTTCATAAATGATAGTGGACAATTAAGAGCCATGAGATTCATGTGTGGTGGGGTAGAACATGATGTTACCCTCTGCCATGGTGCTTCAAGCAGCAAACAGAAGGCAAATTCCTTGGTCTGGAGCCCCCTGTCACAATCCGCATGCTCTTGAATAGGTGGCACCGCTAGCCTTGGGTCCAATACCCATAAGGAGAACATGAGAGAGGCGGGCAAGGGAGAAACTTGGGGTTGGTGCATCATCCAGCTTTGCTTTGCTTTAGACAAACCCCACCTTTCTGCTTCCCCTGACAGTCCCTGCAGAGGGGAGCCACCCCGTGGCTAGCCTGGAATGCATGTGCTCCAGATCTCTGGACTTTCTCCACCAAAGCATGTTCCTTGGACCCTAAGACTGAAGAGTCTGTTGGATAATCTGTGTCATTTCAGATGTTGAAGCCCTAATCCAAAAAAGAAAAGAAAAGAAAAAAAAAGCCACTGTCAACTTTATTTAAAAAAAAAAATTACTGTGTGAAAATTCCAGAACCTCACAGGCTACTTTGTTGCCAATGTCCCTGCCCAGCTATATACCCTCCTGGTACAGTGCCAACATGCCAGACAAGAGGTACCCAGCGTTACGAATGCAAAAACTAGCTTCCAATTGTGTTTTAAGACCCATACCACCCACAGGAAGGAATTCATGTCTGGTGCTGTGTGTCAGGACAAAAAAACGTGTGACTGGGGAAGACACAGGCCTCTCAGGGAAGCAACTGGTATCATCTGCTGAATGGATGTGACGCTCTGTATCAAACTGCTTTCTTCAACTCCTGTGCCTAAGCCAATGCATCACCGGTGCTGCCGGCTACAGCATGTCTTGGAAGGAAGGCTCCTTTTGTAGAAAATGGTGTATCACAGAGGCTTGTAACCTGTCAGGCTCCTAAAAAAGAGGTGACTCTGGTAGAGTGGCCCAGTGTTTAGTCATAGATGGAGGAAAATAATTGTCTCTATCGCCTCCAAGGCTCAGGGGTCATCTGGGAAGACGGGGAAGAATGTGAAAGCCAGAAGAAGGGGGCGGAGTATTGTATGAGAGAGCCTCAGGAGACTAGGGAAGTCAATAACCTCTAGTCCAGGAAAGAGAAACTTGCGAGACTCACAAGGCCCCTCCCCAAAGTTAGAAGTAGTGAGGACACTGGGGAAGAGAGATGATGCCATGGCTCGTGGAGCTGCCTGCAAGTCACGCTGAGCGTACAAGGAACACAGTGTTCATGTTTCGTCATCTGTGTTGGGGCTTTTCAGTGAAGCAGCATCCTTTGAGTGCTCCATGCCCATTTAAGTAATGCTGAAGAATACATTGGTTAGCTTGCTAAGCTGAACTCTGATGGATCTGTTACTTATTTATCCTTGGTTCCCTATCTGATGTAACCTGTGGACTCGGAGCCTCGGGGAGGGGCTACGGCATGCAGGCGGGGGAAGACAAGTGGAAGGGAGCTCCATCTGTGCAACCATGCAGAAGCCATCATGCATTCTGTGGGAAGCTGCTCTGGTGTCACACGCAGACCTGTGAGGAACCTCACGGTGCTCTGGAAGCCAGACCAATAAACTCATTGGTTCTCCGTGACTGACTGTGGCGGACTCGTGCTTGGACTTATTTTTCGGAACCTAGCATGAAAGGGTAGGCTTTGTTCGCATCTCTCTGAGGGAAGTAATTTACCAACACTTGGTAGAGTGGGTAAGATAAGAAAAAGAAGCGAGGATTAATTTGGGAGGAGCCATGTCATGATCCCTGCTATGAGTGATGGAACACGTGGCTGGAAACTCTGTTGTCTGAGGGTTGAGGTTCGGCAGAGGAAAATCTGACATAGCTGTCCCTCCCTCCATGGATTAGGGTTTGCTTAACACCCTGGTCACTTGGCAAGATAGGACTGTGTTAACTGGAGTTCAGAGAAAGGGGTTGGTTCAGCAAGGCCTGGTGACGGGGTCATGGTTTAGTGGATTTGATGAGCTGAACAGTACCAGCTCCCGTGGAAGGAGGCGATGCTGAGGAATGAGAACCCAATAACCACTTCCCCCTGTACTCAGCGGTGCCAACGGGGGAGGACCGTGCAGGATGACTGGACATCTGATATTGAATTGTTAAATGTCGATTCCCTCCAAGTTAGGATATGGTAGAAGCTGGGACACGGTGTGTGTTAGTCACCAGTGTCCCCCAAAACATGACAGACAGTAATTGTCAGCTGACAGAGATGAAGCTAGAGCAGGGCAGTTGAAAATTTTTGAACTTGTTCTAGGGATCGTCACCCCTGAGTAATCTGTATGCCTTTCTCCGCTGGGCACAGAGATTGTGCCCAGCCAGAGGCTTTCGGTAGCAAGGTATGGCCAATGGAGGCATCAGCTTGCTGCTGCTGTGGGGTTATGCTAGCCATGGGTTCACCAGCCCTGTTTGCTGGCAGCAGGCAGCAACCCAGATTGCCAGTCCTGATAACCAGGCAGGCATTCACTCAGACTGACAAGCAGCTGTAGCCAAGGGGGTGGGTGCAGGCATAACCAAGGAGATGGACAACTCTTCCTCCTTTGTCCTTGAGCTAACTCAGCAGCTAAAGCCTCCTCCACAGAGTTTATAGGAATGGGAAGCATGCCTGGAGACCCTGTGAGAGCGTTCCAGGATGAGGTAGTCGGAGAATTGAGAATTTTATGCTGTGCTTTAGTAACATAAACCAATGGCAGTGGCCTGTCAGAGTTCTTCAAGGGGCCGGAGCCGGGGTCAAGGGTAGGGTCAGAACTTTGCATCATTGTCTTGTTTATCCTCTGTGACAAGGTTTTGCTATGTAGATAACATTAAGTTTTGAGTATTTTTGAAGATATGGAAATCCCTTTGCAAATCACGGGAGTGAGTGCACCGGAAAGAGCAGCTGTGGGAAATTGGTTCACAAAGGGCTCGAGGCCAGGCGCAGCTGTGAGCTTCTTGGAAACTTTATGGCTGGCTAAGGCACAGACAATACAACCAAGGTGACTGAGAAATATTTGCAACAGCCTGGGCCTTGCAAATGCTAAACAATGAGCAGCGTGTCCCATGACAGTGGAAACATCTGCCAGAAGTCATAGTCTGTTGACTGGGAATCGTGTGTGTGTGTGTGTGTGTGTGTGTGTGTGTGTGTGTGGTGTGTGTGGTTGTCTTAGGAGTTGCTTGTCATAGAGGCCCTAACGCCCCCTAAAACAATAAAGACTTTTTTTTTTTTTGCCATTGCTCTTGCTTGCATTCCATAACTAGAAGGTATTAATTCAAAATACATGGCTCTCCCCTTAAAGGGAAACTGAAAGTTTGTTCTAGAGCCATATTTGAGTGACCATGGCTCGGGAACACAGATTAGTTTACCCCAAACCCCGTGTTCCTATGTAGAAGCAGCTTCATGAAGGTTTGTGATGTGGGAGGTGATGTATGCGGTGGATATGTTTTATTGCCTTTGGTTAATAAAGAAGCTGCTTTTGGCCAATGGCTTAACAGAGTAAAGCCAGACTGGGAAAGATATAGAGAGAGTAGGCAGAGTCAGAGAGAAGCCATGTAGCCCCTGCTGGAACCTCCTAAAACATTGCCGGTAGGCCATGAACTCCTGGTGATGCACAAATTAATGAAGATGGGTTAGTTTGGGATATAAGAGCTAGCTAGAAATACGCTTAAGCTATTGACCAAACAGTATTGCACATAATATAGTTTCCGTGTGATTATTTCGACTCAGAGTGGTCAGGAAATAAACAAGCAGCCTCCCTCAACAGGTTTTTTTTTAAAGTTTGTTACTTTATGTGTATAAATATTTTGTTTATATTTATTTCTGTGCACCACATGTGTGCCTGGTGCCTAAGGAGGACAGAAGAGGCACTGGATCTCCTGGAACTGGAGTTACAGATGGCTGTGAGCCACCATGAGAGTGCTGGAAATTGAACCTGGGCCCTCTGGAAGAGCAGCTAGTGCTCTTAAGCACTGAACCACCTCTCCAGCCCCTCGTGAAGTGTTATAGTTTTAAAGAAAAAAGAAAGTCATGAATCAAGTTTAAAACACATTGGTGGGTACATGGGAGAGCTGGGGACAGAGAGATGGGGGAGGCTCTTCTGTAGGCCTCAGATGCTATCTGATGTCCTTAGCTCTGGATTGGTGGAAGCTAGTGATTTGCCCCATAAAAAGATTGCACACACTTTTTATCCGCTAATCCTAAAATGTCACAGAGGTGGCAAGGAATGGCTATTTAAGGGGCTAAAGTTAGCCTGAGGTAAGCTCATTAGCCTCAGGACATGTAACGCTGCAGCCTCTCCACATCACTGCGGTACCAGTAGGCCAGTCTTTGCAGACACGGCTTCTTTCTGGACTTCTCATTGGCAAAGGTAAGATTGCGTTGCTGAAGACGGGGCGTGATTTGGTTGTAGGATTTGCAGAAAGGAAGTGACCACTCAGCTAAAGGTGTCCTTTCCCTGAGCATAGCCCTTGCCGTGTTAAATGTTGCTCCTAAGGTTGTCGGGGAGAGCTATGGCTCAAAGCCCCACTCAGGTGTGGATCCTGCATGCTTCACAGTGGAAGAGCCATGCAAGAGGTGATAAGGCAATAGTGGCACCAGTGGGTAAGGACAGAACCCTGCTTTCTGATTCGACTTAAGGCCCACCCACTGGGGGAAATTCATTATTAGGAACTTAGACAAAAAAGCCCATGGCCAGTGAAGCCAAAAGCCCCAGTCAAGACCTTAGGCTTACACTCTGGCCCTGATCCAGTAACGAGCTGTGTCCAGCACAGTCCCAGGCATTGGGGTCCACACCAGGGCCAAAGCCATGTCAACAATACACATTCACTCAGGAGTCACCTGCTCCCCATATGAGCTGCTCTACCATGGCTGAACTGGGGTGGAACTCAGGTTGTCAGGCGTGGCAGCAAGGACCTCTACCCACTGAGCCACCTTGCCTGAAAGACTCCAGACTTGTCCATCTTCACCTGACTGTGTCCTCAGTGTCACAGCATCGGAAAGAGTTAACTTCCAGAGAGGATGTGGGCTCACAGTTCATGGTCCTAGAGATTTTAGTTCAAGATCAGGCTTGGGGCTCTGGTGAGGGGCTAGAGACAGGCCCGAGGAGCCTATGGCGGAGTGTACTGTCACACCGTATTCCTGCAAACAGAGCAAGCCTTGTCAAATACCAGTAGCAATACATTCTTCCAAAAACATTTTATAAGACTTCTTTTTGCTGCCAAGTGGTCGCTTAAGTTTGCCAGTGTGTCTCGTTTATGATAAATATGCCTACAAAAATATGAAGGCAATAGAGACCCAACTGACCACAAATGTGACCCACAAGATGTAGACATAAGGAGAGGTCATACTCAGGATGAACTGTGAGGAGGACAGTGTCACCGCTGTTGGTCACACCTGTAGAAAAACAGGTGGGGGTGTTTCTGAGCTTCACAGGGACATGAGGAAAGCCATCAACAATGGAGCCTACAGTAAGGTCCCTTTAGGCAAGCCACTTAGTAAGTAAATCTCAGCACGAGATGACTTGTGTTTCTCAAAATCTAAAATACTTAAATGTCAAGGTTGTTTTCTGTGACGCTTCACATAAAATTTAGGATTTAACTTTTCAGGTTATCCTCACCTTTTATTAGGTTGTAATACAGTTTATTAGGTTGTAATACATTTATTAGATTGTAATACATTTATTAGATTGTAATACAGTTTACTAGACTGTAACAGTTTCAAGTGGGAAGTCCATCCATTTCCATTGCTAGGAAAGTTGAGTTAGTCTAAGTTCCTGCTGGTGGTACCTGAGAGTTATCTCCATGGAGACAAGAACCTACCTCATGAGGTATGAGAGAAAATCATTCGTTTCCGTATGCATACATACACACAAACACATGTATGTAACATCTATGTTTATTCGTATTTAATATCAGCAGGAACTGCATAGAAGGTTCTGTATAACCCAATGCATTGTCAGTACATTTTCTTCACACTGCATGTTAGCACTGCACAAACAGGGATGCACTTGTAGCCTTTGTTTCATTTCACTCTCCTTCACAATCAGTCTCATCCTGGAGATTTGAAGATCTCACTTGGATTATATATCTTTTCTTGTATCATCCTGTCCATCACTGGTCATCGGACTCCTGGCAAGACACTGTTAGCTGTTGGAAGACTTCTATTTTAGCCTGACAGTGTGGTTTTGCATCTTTTCAATTTTGAAGTACAGGTTTTGGGATACAGAATTCTAAGTTGGTGGGGTTTGTTCCTCTGACCGCTAAATATTGTACTCTTTTTTTACTTGCTTGGAGGTCTCTTTGGAGCAGTGGTATTCAGTGCCTATAGCTGCTTCCCAGTGCTTGAGGTGGCCTGCCCTCTTCTGGATACTTACAATTCTTTTGTTAGCCTGCTTTAAAGTAGCTCCAAGTCCATTGTTGAACTATAGTTTTTCAAGAATTTTCCCATTCACTACTCTGTAACCTGTCTGAAACTATACTTAGAGGAAATTCTCTTTAAAATAGTGTTGTGTTTCTTCTTTGTCCCATGGCAGACAAGTAGCACCCTTTTGTACTTGTCCCATGGTTTTGGGCTCTTCTGTCATTTTGTTTGGTTTGTTTGACCTACTCTTGTTCTCCTTTTTTGTGTTCTAGGTTTTCTTTCCTCTGTTTTCTATCTGTTCCCCCCTCTCCGTCTTTCCTCTTCTCCCTCCTCTCCTCTCTACTTCCTCCTTTCTTCTCCCTGCTTCTCTTTTCTTTTTGCCCATTCATACTTCTGCTATATCTTTGAAACTCAGCAACTCTCCCAGCATGCCTTGTTTTTAAAGAAGTCCGCTGTGTTCCACTGTTTCTTAGAAACCATTCTCTCTGGAGAAGGACACTTCGTACTCATCACATGAAAAATCCATCAAGATGAAGACTCAGTCCTAAATGTTTATGCCCCAAATACAAGAGCACCACATATGTAAAAAAAAAATCACTAAAGCTTAAATGGCACATCAAACCCCACACACTAATAGTAGGAGACTTCAACACCACACTCTCCACAATGGAAAGATCAGACAGACAGAAACTTAACAGAGAAATAATACTAACAGATGTCATGAATCAAAAGGACTTAACAGACATCTACAGAACTTTTCCCCCGAACACAAAATAATATACCTTCTTATCACCTTATAGAACCTTCTCTAAAATTGACCACATCCTTTGTAACAAAGCAAACCTCAACAGACTTTTTTTAAAAAATTGGAATAACCCCTGTATCTTATCAGGTCACCATGGTTTAAAGTTAGAATTCAACAACAACACTAATTGTAGAAAACATATAAATTCATGGAAATTGAACAGTGCTCTATTGAACCACCCCCAGGGCAGGAAAGAAATAAAGAAATTAAAGACTTCCTAGAATTTAACAGAAATGAAGGCACAATGTACCCAAACCTGTGGTTGCTAAGAGGGAAGTTCATAGCACTAAGTGCCTACATAAAGAAAGTGGAGAAAGTTCACACTAACTACTTAACAGCACCTGAAAGCTCTAGAACAAAAAGAAGTAAACTCACCCAGGAGGAGTAGAAGACAGGAAATAATCAAATTGAGGACTGAAATCAATAAAATAGAAACAAAGAAAACAATATACAAAGAGTCAATGAAACGAAGAGCTGGTTCTTTGAGAAAATCGACAAGACAGACAAACTCTTACCCAAACTAATCAAAAGACAGAGAGAGAACATCCAAATTAACAAAATCAGAAATGAAAAGGGGGACATAGCAACAGACACTGAGGAAACCCAGAGACTCATTAGGTCATACTACAAACCCTGTATTCCACAAAATAGGAAGATTTAAGAGAAATAAACAATTTCCTGGATAGGTATGACATACCAAAATTAAATCAAGACCAGGTGCACAATTCAAATAGACCTATAACCTGTAAGGAACTTGAAACAGTCATCACAAGCCTCCCAACCAAAAAAAGCCGAGGGCCTGATAGTTTTAGCACAGAATTCTACCGGAACTTCAAAGAAGAGCTAATATCTATATTCCTGAAATTGTTCCCCATAATGAAAACAGAAGGAACATTGCCAAACTCTTTCTATGAGGCTACAGTTACCCTGATACCAAAACCACACAAAGACTCAACCAAGAAAGAGAATTACAGATCAGTTTCCCTCATAAACATTGATGCAAAAATACTCAGTAAAATACTGGCAAATCAAATCCAAGAACACATCAAAAGAAATCATCCACAATGATCAAGCTGGCTTCATCCCAGAGATGTAGGGATGATTCAACATACAAAAATCTATCAATGTAATCCACTATATAAATAAACTGAAAGAAAAAACATATGATCATTCCTTGAGATGCTGAAAAAGCATTTGGCAAAATCCAACACTCCTTCATGATAAAGGTCTTGGAGAGACCAGGGTTACACAGAACACACCTAAACATAACAAAAGCAATACACAGCAAGCCAACAGTCAATATCAAATTAAATGAAGAGAAACTCAAAGCAATTCTACTGAAGGAACAAGACAAGGCTGTACACTCTCTCCATATCTATTCAACATAGTTCTTGAAGGTCTGGCTAGAGCAATAAGACATCAAAAGGAGATCAAGGGGATAAAAATTGGAAAGGAAGAAATCAAACTTTTGCTATTCACAGATAATATGATAATATGCCTAAGTGACCCCAAAAATTCTACCAGGGAACTCCTAAAGCTGATAAACACCTTCAGTAATGTGGCAGGATACAAAATCAACTCAAAAAAATTAGTAGCCCTCCTATATACAAATGATAAAGAATCAGAGAAAGAAATCAGAGAAACATCACCCTTCACAATAGCCGCAAATAACATAAAATATCTTGGGATAACACTAACCAAACAAGTGGAAGACCAGTTTGACAAGAACTTTAACTCTTTGGAGAAAGAAATTGAAGAAGAAACCAGAAAATGGAAAGAACTCCGATGCTCTTGGATAGGTAGGATCAACATAATAAAAATGGCAATCCTATCAAAAGCAATCTACAGATTCAAGGCAATCTTCATCAAAATCCCAACACAATTCTTCACAGACTTCGAAAGAACATTACTCAACTTCATATGGAAAAACAAAAAACTCAGGATAGCCAAAAGAATCCTGTATAATAAAGGAACTTCTGGAAGCATCACCATCCCTGACACCAATCTTTATTATAGAGTTACAGTAATGAAAACAGCTTGGTACTGACATAAAAAACAGACAGGTTGACCAATGGAATCAAATCTTAATCCACACATCTACGAACACCTGATTTTTGACAAAGAAGCTAAAATTATACAATAGAAAAAAGAAAACATCTTCAACAAATGGTGCTGGCATAACTAGATGTCAGCATATAGAAGAATGCAAATAGATCCATACCTATCCCCATTCATAAAGCTCAAGCCAAAATAGATAAAAGACCTCAATATAAATCCAACCATACTGAACCCAAGAGAAGAGAAAGTGGGTAGTAGCCTTTGATGCATGGGCACTGGAGATTATTTCCTAAATATAACCCCAGTAGTGAAGACACTGAGAGCAACAATAAATAAATGGGACCTCCTGAAACTGAGAAGCTTCTGTAAAGCAAAGGACACAGTCAATGACAAATATGCAGCCTACTGGATGGGAAAAGATATTTACCACCCCACATCAGACAGAGGACTGAGCTCCAAAATATATAAAGAGTTCAAGAAATTAGACAGCAAAATATCAAATAATCCAATTTTAAAATGGGGTATAGATTGAAACAAGGAATTCTCAACAGAAGAATCTCAAATGGCCAAAAGACACGAAAGGAAACATCCTTAGCCATCAGGGAAATGCAAATCAAAATTACTCTGAAATACTGTCTTACACCTGTCAGAATGGCTAAAATAAAAAAAAAACACCAATGATAGCTTATGCTGGAGAGGATGGGAGTAAGGGGAACATTCTTCCATTGCTAGTGGGAATGCAAACTTGGACAACCACTCTGGAAATCAGTATGGCAGTTTCTCAGAAAATTGGGAATCAACATACCTCAAGACCCAGCAATACCACTTTTGGGTATATACCCAAAGGATGCTCAACCATACTACAACGACATTTGTTCAACTATGTTCATAGCAGCATTATTTATAATAGCCAGAACCTGGAAACAATCTAGATGCCCCTCAGCCAAAAAATGGATAAAGAAAATGTGGTACATTACACAATGGAGTACTACTCAGCAGTAAAAAAATAATGACATCTTGAAATTCACATACAAATGGATGGAACTAGAAAAACTCATCCTGAGTGAGGTAACCCAGACCCAGAAAGATGAGCATGGTATGTACCCACTCATAAATGGATACTAACTAAAAAGCAAAGGATAGTGAGCCTATAGTCCACAACCCCAGAGAAGCTAAGTAACAAGGAGAACCCTCAGAGAAACATACAAAATTAAAAGCATGGGAGTGGGAGAAGGGAAAGCAGAATAGGAAGAGGAGAGGAGAAGGGAAAGGGGGAGGAGAACTTGAGGGAACGGGATGGTCAAGATTGGGGAAGGAGAGAGACGGAGAACAAGGAAAGAGATATCTTGATTGAAGGAGTCACTATGAGGCTATCAAGAAACTTGACACTAGAGAAATTCCCAGGAATCCACAAGGATGACCCCAGCTAAGACCCTAAGCAATAGAGGAGAGGGTGCCTGAACTACCTTGCCCTCTAATCAGATTGATGACTATCTTAAATGTCACCACAGAACCTTCATCCAGCAACTGATGGAAGCAGAGGCAGAGATCCACAGTGGAGCACTGGACTGAGCTCCCAAAGTCCAGTTGAAGAGTTGGAGTGAGAATATGAACAAAGAGGTCAAGACCATGAAGGGGACACCCACTGAAACAGCTTACCTGAGCTAATGGGAGCCTACCATCTCTGTCCTGACAGCAAGAAAACCAGCATAGGATCAAACTAGGCCCTCTGAATGTGGGTAACAATTGTGTGGCTGGAGCAGACTGTGGGGCCACTGGCAATGAGACCAGGATTTATCCGTACTCCTTGTTCTGGCTTTTTAGAAGACATTCTCTCTGGAGGGATACCTTGTACAGCCTAGATATAGAGGGGAGGGCCTTGGTGCTGCCTCAGAACAATATGTTAAACCTTGCTGACTCCCCATGGGAAGCCTTACCCTCTCTGAGGAGTGGAGGGGGTGACTGGGAGGTGGGATGGAAAGGTGGAGGGAGCAGGAGGAGGGGAGGGAATGGGAACTGGATTTGGCATGTAAAATGAGAAAAGATAGTTTTTAAAATAAATTTTAAATAGAAGTTTAAAAAGTTTTTTTTTTAAAGGCAAATATTCTCTCTGGATTATCTGTCACTTTTTTTCAGTACACCAAAGACACTAGGGGATAACAGGTCATTGTATGTTTATTGTTCGTAACTGTTGCCCCACTGTGCTACCAAATGTTCGTTGAGAGATTCAGCGGGGCTTCATGAAAACACTATTCTTCTCAGATGTGCTGGAAACTGCAAAGTGTATGGGAAATAACATTTAGTAATTGAGAAATCTTAATGCTTTTGCTCACTGTCTGGATGCAAAGTCCACGCCTCTAGTTAGGTCTTGTTGGTTTTGTTTTCATAACTGTAACCGAATATCTGACAAGGGGATCCTAAGGGAGGAAGGGCTCAGCTGGTTCTTGGGGTTCTGGATACATGCCATTGTGGAGAGAAAGACAGTGGAATGAGGAACTGTGGCTATGGAAGCCACAGGGTAGGATCTGTATGTGACATGGTGCTGGCCAGGAGACAGAGAGTGCAACAAGATACAAGACCCTGTATCTAGAGCTCTATCACTAAAACACACCCTGGGTTTGTAGATGGACCACAAAAGGTTCCAGGGCCCCTACAAACAACACCAGTAGCTGTAACGCCTGAGCCTGTAGAAAAGTTATTTGTTTAAACTATGCTGATGCCTTTTCAGATTAAAAAGAAGAAAAAAGTGTGGCAGGGGGTTGGGACATAACCTAGACTTTATTGAATTTAAAATGTTTGCTGGGTGAAAAACACAGTCTACAGGATAAAAAGACAAACCTCAGACTGAGGTAAAATGTTTGCAAAGGGATCTGGAGAGACTGGATCAGAAGTTAAGGGCACTGAATCTTTTCCAAAGGACTTAAGTTCAGTCCCCAGCACTCACATGGTGGCCATAGGCATACAAGTAAAGTACCAATACACATAATCTTAAAAAGTAATGTTTTAAAAATATTGTTTAAGACAGTTGAAAAGGGAATTACCTTAAACACAAAATTTCCAATCTTCGAATTAAGAAATTGTTAGCTTGGCTCCGTATAACATTTGAGAGATGAGGCAAGAGTTCAAGGATAGTCTTAATGATACTGTGAGAAACATATCAAGAATAACCTTGATTAGAAATGAGGAAAAGTCAGCAGTGCGGTGGTGGCACGTGTCTATAATCCCAGCACTCAGGAGGCAGAGGCTGGCAGATCTCTGTGAGTTCAAAACCAGCCTGGTCTACAAAAGCTAGTTCCAGGACAGGCTTCAAAGCTAAAAAAAAAAAAAAAAAACCTGTCTCAAAACACCAGAAAGAGAGAGAGAGAGAGACAGAGACAGAGACAGAGAGAAAACAAAAAGAAACAAATGAGCAAAAGTCATTCAGGTGTGGTAGTGTATGCCTTTGGGCAGTAGTGAAAGACAAGTGGATCTCTGTGAGTTCGAAGCCAGCCTGGAGTTCCAGGCCAGCCTGGTCTACACATGAAGCTCCAGGTCACTGGCAAGACTGACTTTCTATGCAGATGTCAAATGGCTCCATAACAGCTGCTAGACTGAAATTCTTTGTTCCTCTGTGCTGCCTTTTCTTGCTCGCCAGATGCATTGGTTGTATTTGTGCATCTGTGGGCTCTCGTGCTCCACTGATGATCTGTCTATTCTGCAAGAAACCCACTCTGCCTTCATTCTGGGACGACAGAGGTTGCTATTCCAGGAACTGCCCATTCTCTGATTGATTCGTCTTTACTAATGAGTTGGTTATAACTGCAGAAAAAAACTTTTAAATTCAGTTCATAAGGTTTTATAAAATCAACTCTTCAATATCCACAAAAAAAATTGTAGGAACTTTTAAATGTAAGTGCATTGGTCAAAAGGAAGGACGCTGTTGCGTCCCCCTTCCTTATTCACAGAGATACTTTCTCTGTGATAGACTTCACAGTGGTTTTCCAGATTTTCTGATATGGATCATGTCTAATTCGCTAGTCACTGTATCAACTGCCTTTTCTGCATCTGGCAACTTTGTTGTGAAAATGTTTGATAGACCAATCAGTGTGTCCACCTAGGGTTGGTATTTTCTATTTGGGTGAGCTATAATTTTCTGATAATATTGAGGAACCACCAACATATTCGGCAAGTGTTCTATAACCAAGACACACTCTGAGTTTGTAGATACCTGACTCTATTCCATTAATCCACACAGATCTATTCAAAATGTCTCTTTTTGTGTGTGTAAATTTACCTAGTTTTGGTTGGGCGGTTGGTGCGTGCCTTTAAGCCCAGCACTGGGAGGCAGAAGCAGATGGATCTATGTGAGTTGGAGGCCAGCCTGGTCTACAAGAGCTAGTTCCAAGACAGGTTCCAAAAAGTTAGAGAAACCCTGTCTCAAAAAACAAAAACAAAAAATTACCTAGTTTTATTTTTTCAGGAATTGTCTTATTTTAACATCCAGACAAACTTACACAATTTTTGTTTTAAAGATATCTTACATATACATGTGTGTATGTGAGTGTACGTATGTGAACTGTATGATGCCCAGGAGGCCAGAAGAGAACATTAGATCCCTTGGAACTGACTTAGCAGGTAGCTGTGGGTATAGAGAACCAAACCCGTGTCCTCTGCAAGAGCTGAGTCATCTTTTCAGCCCACAGTCCTGGCTCTAAACGTCATTTGTTTACAATTTTGTTAATTAAATTCCTCTTGAGAATTCTTTCTTCTCCCTTGTCCTGCAGAGACTAACTCTCCTTGAAGTGCCCGGTAAAATTTTATGTCTTAGTGCTGGTTTCTAGTTTAGTGATTTGAGAGGGGAAAGTTTGATTTCTATTCTCGGCAGTTTTTTTAAGATGTGCTTTGACCTTGACTCTGGCCTGTGGTGAGCGTGAGGTGAATGTACGAGCTGCTGTTACTACAGGGAATAAACGATCAAGTAAAGCTGTGTCCTGGCTGATTTTCACTGTCCCCTTCATTCCACTTGTGGGAAAGGGCAGTTGAAATGTCCCCTGAAGACAGACTCACCTGCTTCCACTTTCATTTTTAGCATAATTTCCCATGAAGCAACTTGTCGCTTTTTTTCATACAGATACAAGTACTCGATTCTTTTTCCTCATTGAGTACTAACTCCTTTGTCAGTATAAAATAGCTCCCTCTTTGGAATCAGTTCTGTCTAAAGTCAATAAATCCTTAGTCATTGATTTATTTGCAAATGAAACATTTATTTCTGTGACCGGTGTCCACTCTGTTTATTTAATGCCCACAGGTATTCTGCTTCACTTTTGATCTTGTCCCCTACACAGTGATGTCACTTTGGGTCTTGGAGTCACGTGGGGATCTTGTCGTTTTGGAATTTCATGTTTGTCTGGTGAGGGAGAAAAAAAAGGTCAGACAGATGAGTATCAGGAACTGGAACAGTCTGGATTTGAATTATTTGGACTAGGATTTAAAGATTGCTCTGGCCTTTTCTTTCCTTGCTAAATGCTGTTTCTGCAGTGGTGATAATGTCATATGACATCAGAAGTGTGATGAAGCGGAAGGAGAATCTGCAGTGAGAGTCTGAGACTCCAGCAGAGAGCTCACTCCAATGGGAGCTCAGCAAAACCCTCAAGGGGAACGTGGTGTTTGGAGGCTGCTGCTTCCGGTGCTACATTTGTCTTACTGGAGTCCTGGTGCTGCTGTTGGCTGGGACTAGGCCAGGCATTTCCAGTATTTGAAGTAGGGCTCCTACAGTTTGCAAAAGTATTCAAAGCACATCTATAGGATCGGACAGAATACAATGTAAGACAGCCAAGGGCCACAGAGTGAGTGCACTCAAGAGCCTTGGTATCTGTATGAGAGCTATGGGCCACCAAGTGAATATACACACAAGAGTCTTGGTATCTGTAAGAGGGCTAAGGGCCACAGATTGAATTTACACAAGAGCCTTGGTATCTGTATGTAGCTTCTCTTTATGGGGTTCAAGAGAAACAGGTATTTGGTTACTCCTGGGTGTAGTGAGTGTGTTATTAACCATATACACACCCAATTATGCATAGGCATGAGACGGTGAATAGGCAATTTGTCCTAAAGTTCATAAGGGGATAGTTTTACCTTACCATACATGTACCTAAAACCAGTTCAGGACAGATTGTTTCTCCTATCCTTGGATCAGGAAGTCTTGAGAATCCATTTGAATAGAAACTCTCGAAGTCTGAAGGTCTTTAAGGTGGGAGGAAGGCTACTTATCAGAGTGCTGTCTATCTGCATAATGCAGACGGCTCTCAGGCTGCCGGGTGCATTATTAGAAAGTAGTACATGTGTAGCCCGAACCAAGTAGGGTCCCAGAATGCCAAACTACGGCTTATGTTTGTCTGCCTAGATCCTAGAAAATGGTGTTTATGGTGGGGATTCCATTTTAAGACATATTTAATAAAAGAATGTGTCTGTTGAAGTTTCACCGAACTGAATAAAAAGCAGATTTTTCACTTAACACTTAAAGAATCTAAATTGTGCAATTAATAATAGAAAAGACATTGGTCCAGGCTGGGCTTTGCCAACTTGATAAGCTAGAGTCACATGGGAGGAGGGAGCCTCATATGAGAAAATACCTCCATATTCTTGTCCTATAGGCCATTTTCTGGATTAATGATTGATATGGGAGGGCCCGACTGGATGTGGAGGGTGCCACCCCGGTCTGGTGGTCCTGGTTGGTATAAGAAAGCAAGCCATGGGGAGCATAGTAAAGAGCAGTCCTCCAAAGCCCAGGCTTCAATTCCTTCTTGGAGCTCCTACCCCGACTTCCCTTTATAATGAGCTATAAGCTGTAAGGTAAGATAAACCCTGTTCCTCCCCCAAGTTATTTTAGTCATGGTGTTCAATACAACAACAGAAAGCAAATGGAAGGACCGGACATGCCTTCATCACAAGTTACAAGTTGACACAAGGCAAGCTTTCCCATCGAGTGTGACCTCCTGTTTCCCTATATTGAAGACGGTAACAGGCAGCAAAGCCCACATGGGGCCAATCAAGTCTCAGGTAGCCACAACACATATTTCTGAAACTCCATATTAATTCTTGAGTCCGGGACTCCTAGGTCTAATGTTTATGGAACTATTGTGTTTGCTAGAAGCACCAAGTGGCCTTGTCCCCAGTTTTGTAACGATGGACAAGCAGGTGCAATTAGTTGACACTTGGCGGCTTGAACCAGTGCGGCCTCTGATCTGAAATTTTCAGAAGGATGCACACCAAGGTCACCACGTGGTAACCTGAGACCAGATTTAAACCCCAGCGAGACTGGATCTCCGCCCTGGCTTTTTAGGTGTTACTTCCAGTGCTGCGGTACTTGCCAGTGCTTACTGAGTGAAGGTGCCAAACTTAACCAGGGCTTGACTCTCTTCCGCTTCCTGGTTTCCAGTCTGTGTCTCCGGGGGCTGCTTCCCTTGTACCTGAGGAAACAGTAAATGGGATTCGTGAGCCATTCTGAGTCCCTCAGTTTATCAGGAAAAGCTAGGCCATTATCCTGACAGTTGGCAGCAAAATCTTTAGGGCACTGGTTTCACTCTTTCCTGAAAAATACCCAGGATATTTTTCAGGTGTGGCCAGGTAAAGAAAAAGGTCAGTGAGGCAATGGATAAAGTGATGCTCTGGGCAGCAGGCTGGCTATGGCTCTCCTTCTGCATGCACACCAGGCTGGAAGGCATAGCCCTGACTGCTAAACTTCAGGTATGGTGGGGAAACCCTCCATAGAGGAAGACTGCCTCACCCAGTCTGGTGGAGGGTGGCTGGCTTGTGCTGGGGATAAGAGAAGAGGGAGCTACTGAACTGAAGTGTTAGGGGAGGTCGGGCCCAATAGTGAAGGGGACAGTGTGAACGGATGCTCGGAGAAAGGTCTGGGAAGGAAGGAGAGCCAGGCATAGAGATAAGGTGGGATAATGGTGGGGAGTGTGGCTCAGAGGGGGAAGGCGGGACAGAAGACAGAAAGGATGGATTGGGCTGGGGAACAAGCTGAAGGCTACAGAGCTGACAGGACAGGACGGGGTAAAGACAACTGGAACAAGAATGGGGGGGGGGAGTCGGAGTGGAAATTAGGTTTAATATAAAATGCTAGAGAGTCATTTTGTCATCTTTCCAGAAGACTCTCCAGACCTCTCTCTTCAGTAAAAGCAGAGAGGGACTTTGCATGAGCCAGACCTGCTGTGGAATAATACTTCTGTACACTGTGAATATGTATTATTCAGATTGATTAATAAAGAAGCTGACTGGCCTATAGTAAGGCAGGATAAAGGTAAGTGAGACAATCAAACTGATGATGCTGGGATAAAGAAGGGTGGAGTCACAAGAGATGCCAGGCAACCACTGAGGATGCAGGACATGTAGAAAATAAGGTAACAAGCCATGAGCCATGTGGCAGAGCATAAATAGGAAATATGGGTTAATTTAAGTGGGCTATTGGCCAAGCATTAGTAATTAAAATTAAGCCTCTGAGTGGTTATTTGGCAACTAGTGGGTGAGAAAGAAACATCCAACTAAAACTAAGTGGAGAAATTCTAGAAGAAAATGATGAATCAAATGAACCTAACAGATATTTATGGATCATTTCACCCCAACAAAAAAGAATATGCCTTCTTAGCCAGGCAGGTGGTACACACCTTTAATCCCAGCACTTGGGAGGCAGAGGCAGGTGGATCTCTGTGAGTTCCAGGCCAGCCTGGTCTATAAGAGCTAGTTCCAGGATCCAGGCTGCGCTGGTGCGGTAGAACTAGTCACCCCTTTCTGGTGTATATCTCCTGAATTTTACAAAACCATCTGGGGGGACTCATCTGACTCCTTTCTCTACAGACACTCCAGTCTGCATGTGGACACTGGATAGTCCACTGCTATGTTTTTTTTTTTTTTGGTTGTTGTTGTTGTTTTTTTGTTTCGTTTTGGTGTTTTGTGTTTTTTTGTTGTTTTTGTTTTTGGAGACAGGATTTCTCTGGGCAGCCCGGCTGTTCTGGAACTTACTCTGTAGATCAGACTGACCTGGAACTCAGAGCTTCTCTTGCCTCCGCCTCTGCAATGCTAAGATTAAAGACCACCGCAACAACAACAACAACAAAAAGAGCTAGTTCCAGGACAGGCTCCAAAGCTATAGAGAAACGCGATCTCAAAAAACAAAAAAAAACAAAAACAAAAAAAGAAAAAGAAAAAACATTCTGAGTAATATATTTGCACACTGAATTTAAGAGCACATCAAAAAGATCACCCATCATGATCAAGTAGGTGTCATCCCAGGCATGCATAGAGTTCAACATACATAGATAAATTTAATCCACCATATAAACACACCAAACATAAAAAGAAAAACACATGATCGTCTTATTAGATGCAGAAAAGGCCTTTAACAAAAATCCACCCCCTCTTCATGATAAAAGTCCTGGAGAGATTAGCGATTCAAGGAACATACAACAAAGGGGGTTGGATTGAGTAGTTGGCCAGAGGGGTTCATGGGAACCCTCAAATAGCCCAGGCTATCGCCAAGACTCTAGGATGCTCTGTACTAACTGACAGTAAGGCTCCGTTGCTCATGGCAACATCTACACAACTCACTGAGCATGGAGAAGTCAAGCTGTTCCCCAACCAGAGCCTTCCAGAGGAAGGGAAAAGAGTCTAAGAGCCAGAGGAGTTGGACGACATCAAGAAAACCCATTCTCCTCGATCAAGATGACCATGCTCATATGACCTCAGAGAGACTGAGCGAGTCTGCATGCGATGGGACTTTAGAGAAGAAATAAGTGGATACAGGCCCCCATCCCTGACACGGAAGCCATCTCCAGTTGACAGCCACTTGCAAAGAAAAATTTCTTCCAGGGGCGTCACTGGGGAAACAAACTACTTTTAAAGATAGGGCAGACACCCAGCAGTAGGTCAACAGAAAAAGAATTCAAAGGCTTCTTTGGAGGATCCTTGCCTCACAATGCCATGTCAGGGCTCTTCCGTTTTAAAATTTTATCTTATTATTTTATGTCTATTTGGTTTTTTTACTCTACAGTATATATCTTTTGACTTCCAGTTTAGCATTTTTCTGGCATTCCTGAGTGTGTAAACAAGTGGGTCTTTGATTCTTGTGCCTTCTTTTAGACTCTTTTCCTTCTGTTTCTTTTGTCCGATTCCAAATGAACAAAAACTGTTCATTTTTGTTTTCCCTTATTATTATCACATAGAAGCCTATTTGTTTTCTATTGAGAAGAAGAAAGGTTGTGGGTCTGCATGGGAGGAGAGGTGGGGAGGAGCCAGGAGTAGAGGGAGGGGAAACTATAATTAGGATATTATGTGGGGGAAAAAACCCACTTCCAATAAAAGGAAAATAATTTCCCCACAATTTAACCTATTGCTAAACTGAACCCAGAACCCAGACTCAGGCCAGGCTGGCTCCTCTCAGATGTCACCGGCAGCACTGCTGCACCTCCTTACACTCACCAAGCCCTACTTACCAGGGATGTGGGAGCCAATTCGTTTCCTTTAATTCCAGGCTCCATGTCTGGAGAATTATTCCTCAACTCCTGAATAATATTTGGAAAGACATTAAAAAACTACGTGTGGATCCCTCCCAAGAAGGCTTTCTGATGATTGTAAAAGGCCCTTCTTAGGTTTCTGGTTTCTTTAAAAACTATTTTTTCTTGGGTAGAACTGGAATCCATCAGAGACAAGATCAATGCACAAATCATGGGAGATGTGAACCATTTGTAAGGATCCCTTGTTTGAGGCTTTAGACTTACCCAGTCTAGTTGAGGGCAGTCAGCTTCCGGATGGGAAAGAGAGACTAGGTATCTCTCCAGTGGCGCTCTTCTAGGAGGGGTGGTCATGAGGGTGGACAAATAGGAAGAGGGTTGGAAGACAGTGGGGCGATTAGCGGAAAGTTTGGCCAGGCAGGAGGAGCTGGGCATGGCCATCATTAAGGTGGGGAAGTAGAAAGTGTTTTTCAGAGTAGGGAAAGACGTAGGGTAGAAAACAGACAGGGGATGGACATAGATGGCAGGATGAAGGCTGGATGGCTGAGAAGGGATGAGGTGGACGCTGGCTGGAAAAAAATACAGGGGATGAGTCTGAAGAGGAAGAGGAAGAGGATTGCGTAGACTTCCCAAAATTCTTGGATGCTGTCTCCTCATCTTCCCAGCACCCTGCAGAGCCATACTTTACTAATGACAGTTAGTGACTGAGCCTGGCTAGAGCTGCTGTGGCAGTTATGACACAGGTCAGCCCTCACCTCATTCCATGACAGAATGCCCATTGTGAAGTGCGCACACCCTCCCTCTGCTCCAGGAGGACAGCAGCCTCCCCTCCCAGAGAAATGGGCTCAGGGTCTAGGTGTGGGCGTGACCATGGCAAATAGCACTGAGCAGAGGCTGTCGCATCTGTCTTTGCCATTGGTTAATGCTTTCTTTTCATTGGTGGAGACTAGTCAGACACATGGGCTAGGTCCATGTGCCTGGGTTTTGGGGCAGCAGCCCTACAAGAAGAACTGGGAAAATGTGTGGATGCCAGTTTAAGTGCCTTTTTAAAAGGTTTTCATGTTGCACAATATGATAAATAGAAATGATTAAAGATCTTTAGTTCAATTGTTTGTCTCCATATATGTATGTGTATCATGTGCATGTCTAATGCCTGCAGACACTAAAAGAGGTCATCAGATCTCCTGGAACTAGAGTTACAGGTGGTTGTGGGCCACTCAGTGTAGGTACTGGTAACTGAACACAGGTCCTATGCAAGAGTAGCCAGCGTTCTGAACCACTGAGCCATTATCCCAGGTCTACCTTTCCTTAGTTTATATTTTATTTATACTTACATGTTCTATTTGATCTCTATGGTGTTCATATTTTCCCAGGGATTTTTTATTTTGAGACAGAATTTCTTAGGTGTAGACCAGTCTGGCCTGGAACACACAGAGCTCTTCCTGCTTCTCCATCTTAAGTACTAGAATTTAAGGCAAGAGCCACTATGCCTGGTTCCTTGGGAATTTTTAATCACAAAAGATACACGTTGAAAATAATCCCTGTAAGACACTATGTAGCAGTAAAGAGAGTTTTATGCTTCTTGTGGAGTTACAATTTCCATTCTGCATGGCTACTCTATGTAGAAGTTCACATATAGTCTTTGGGTTTAGTTAACTTAGGTATGTAATTTTGTGTGTGTGTGTGTGTGGTCTCAGTCACAATGGAATGATCCCCTAGAAAGATAAGCCGGAATAAATGCTATTTTCTGTAAGTTAGCTATTTTATCACAACAAAGAGAAAAGTAATTTACTTTTCAACTAAGTACTTCCAAATCTATTGAACTTGCTTCAATAAAAAAAAATATTACCTCGACAGGAAACAATTGATAATGAACTAGAAGAGGAAAATTGGGGGAGCTATTTTCATCTAATCTAAAGTCACATTGGCTGAACTGATTTTAAAAACCTACACTTAACATTCAGTAGACTTGTGGTGTTGGCAGTAGCTGAGCAGAGAGAAGCACGTGATTACACATGTCTGGTCAGTTACCTACTCTGTGATTTTTTTGCTGAGGTGAGTGATCCATTTGCAAGACACACGCTCTCACTTTTATATCCATTTCCAATTCTTTCTGGGGAAATGTAGTTGATGCTAGCTGTGACAGAAAGCACCTAGAACTTATCTCCATGAAGAGAAAACTTACCTAGGAGGTGTGACATGACGGGACGCTTTAGACTTCCGTGATAGTTTTGTGATGGACCTGTGATCATTTCCCAAGGTGGCTTCGGAGGTTGAGCTGTGCTTGAACATCCCATTTAAACCACTCAGTTCTCTACAGAAGCATTAAAGGTAGGCAAATTGTATCCAGATCCATCCATCAGTTCATAGTGTGTTTCTTTGACAAACTGTAACAGATGACAGCTCTGTGGTGGTTGCGATGAGTGTCTGATAGTTCAGTGTATTTGATAAAACAAAGAATTTAGAAATTCATTGTCTTAGTTATTTTTCTGTCACTGCAAAAAGACACCATGACCAAGGTAACTAACTAAGGAAAGCATTTGATTGGAGACTTGTTTATAATATCAGAGGGTCAGTCAATGACGATCATGGCCAGAAACATGGCAAGTAGCTTAGGCAGGCATAATGCCTGAACTGTAGCCCAGAGGTCACATCTTGGGGCAACATCCATGAGGCAGAGAGAGCCAACTGGAATGACATTGACTTCTGAAACCTCAAAGTCCACCCCCTGTCCCCGCCCACTGGTGACATACCTCCAATAGATCATACCTCAAATCCTTCCCAAATATTCTACCAACTGAAGACCAAGCTTTCAAATATTTGATCCTACTGGG
This sequence comes from Neodon shergylaensis, assembly GCA_025134845.1. Classification (NCBI taxonomy): domain Eukaryota; kingdom Metazoa; phylum Chordata; class Mammalia; order Rodentia; family Cricetidae; genus Neodon; species Neodon shergylaensis. The sequence continues at coordinate 50,955,200 of JABTXL010000002.1, read as the reverse complement.
GTACACTCTCTTTTAGCCACCACACCCATGACTGTTCCTGAGCTTTGACACAGAAGAAAACAGTGCACTCCCAGGTATCAGATAAACAAAAGGGAAATTACAGGAGAATAAGAAAACACTCCGAAAATGTGTAGAATGGAGACATCTCTAGATGTATCAGCTGCAGATGTAGTGTGGTAAGGAGGAAGTTTATAGTTTAATGGGCACAATTTTTATGAATTAAATTTATTTATTTATTTTAATCTGGCCGCAGTTTCTCCTCCTTCCTCTTCTCCTATTCTCTTCCCCACACTCCCCTCAGCCACAACTGGCTACGTTTGAAAAGAAGCAAGGTCTCATACATACCAGTAACTTTGCCCTGCACATTCACATTCTGAAGAAGGAGAATTAAACAGAAAGTGAGCAGAATGAAGAGCTAAATACAGTTCAGATGAAAAACTAATTCACTGGAAAAGAAAACAGAACAGAGTAAGTAGGGTGAAGAGTGATTCCTTAGAAAAGATCAATAAGATTGCCAAACTTTTAATTAGAAAAATCGAGAAGAAAGCAAACTCAAATTGTTAAAATCACTTATTGTAGACATTAATACAGATTTTATAGGAACATAAGAGATCATTAAGAACTTGATGAATGAATGCAAGCTAATAAGTTAAATGATTTAGATGAATGAGAATAATTTTTGATTTTTGAGACCAAGTCTCACTATGTAGCTCTGGCTGTTCCAGAACTCAGTTTCTGTGTAGAGCAGGCTGGCCCTGAACTGTTAGAGATCCACCTACCTCTATCTCCTAAGTGCTGAGATTCTTGCCCTGTGTGAACAGTTTCTTTAAAAACATAGGCTACCTTGACAGATGTCTTACAAAGAGACTTGTCATTTTAAAACTTCATACAGTAAGGTCTCATCCACAGACAGCTTTGTCATTGAGCTCACCCAACATTTAAAGAATAATTGGTACCAAGTTTTCATAAGAAGTAGCAAGGAGTAAACATTTCCCAATGCAGTATATAAAGCCAGAAATATCCTGATGCTAAAGCCAAACATAGCTCTCATAGGATAATGAAAATAGAAAACAATATATTATCTCTTCTGAATGTACATGAAAAAATGCCTTAAGAAAAGCCTCCAGATGAAGCATCATGTAAAAAGGATTATATTCCACATAGAATTAACAAGATTTAATTAACATCAGGACACAATAGAATACTGAATCAAATCCATAAAGCACAAATCCACATTATAGAATTCAGGGAAAGTGACAAATCTTAGTACCTCAATGACAGAAGGAAATTGCAGCAAACTGGGACTAGAAGGGAATGATCTCACTGTGACAAAATACATCACCAAAACCTCATAGCAGACATCGTGCTGAATGGTGAGACTCTGACGCTTTCTCTTTGTGATGGTCAGGTTGTTTGTTTGTTTTCTTCAATTTACACAATCTAGGTCATCTGGAACAAGAGAACCTTAAAAAGGAAAATCCCTCTATCAGGTTGACAGGTAAGCATGTCTATGTGACATTTACTTGATTAAAGATTAGGACAGGAGGATCCAGACCACTGTGGGTGCTGCTGCCCCTGAGCAGTTGAGCCAAAGAGGTATAAGAATGAGAGTTCAACGTGAGCCTGAGATCAGGGCATTAAGCAGTGTTCCTTTATGGTATCTGATTCAGATCCCGCTTCCAGGTTCCTGCCTCTAGTTCCTGTCCCGATTCCCTTCTATGTGGGGCTGTTATATAGACCTGTAATTGAAATAAGACTCTCTCTACGTTGCTTTTGGTCATGATGTTCTATCACAGCAACAGAAAGCAAACTAAGACGCTCCTTAAGATCAGGAACAAGACAGGATGCTCACTTTTAGCTCTATACGTATTTCCTGGGATGTTCTAGGCAGGACACCCAGGATACATGTGAAAGAGAATTCAATAGAGGAAGCGAAACTGTTTCTCTAGCTCACACGGGGATCATGTAGAGAATTCTAAGGCAACTTCCTAAGCATGTTGTTAGTAAAACCTTCCAGTAAGACCAAAAGATGCAATAAACTGAACAGTGCTCAAAGACAGCTATGCTTTAGACGGACGTATCATGTCAGGTGACAAAACTACTACATGTGATTAAAGATCTTACGCTGGACAATTATCTTGGTTTATCAATTAGGTCTACCATAACCAACATGGACTTCAACCAGGTATGATAACACATAAGGGCCTTTAACCCCAGCACTTGTAAAATGGCAGAGGCAGAAGTAGGTGTGTCTCCATGAGTTTCAGGCCAGCAAGGGATAGATGGTAAGATTTATTTATCTCATTCTGTGGATGTCACAAAAAATTTCATGAACTTTATGAAAAGGTCGCTGTCAGATAGAAGATATGAAGGTGCGTATGCTACAGTTTGGACCCTGAGCCTCCGTCAAGCAGCCCTGTATTAAATAACATCTCAGTCATCAAGTGTTGGAGATAGGGCTTAATGGTTAAGACCTTTTGCTGCTCTCACAGAGAACTTGGGTTTGACCCATATGGCAGTCACCAACCACTCCAATTCCCAGGGATGCAATGCCCTTTTCTGACCTCTGAGGGTACCAGCATTATGAAATCTCCTAGAATAAGCATTCTGACACCAATGAGAGGGGAAGAGAGTGGTTGTCACTGGTGGACTAAAGCTCCTAAAAAGGGTCAATGTGAAGTCTAATTTGTATTCTTGTTTTATATTCTAAAACCACAAGGTCGGGCAAAGAAGCAAGATTTTACAGATTTATACATGGCATTCCACAGTTTGTTAAAGTCTATGACCTGTGGGTTCAGCTATTTCTCCAAATAATTCTGTTCCAGGTAGCATCATGCTTGGCAAACAGGCAGTTTAAGCAGTGCCATAGTAAATCACTAAATAAATTAGTAAATCAATATCCAATAATGGGTCTTTTCTACCTAGTTCTATTTCAGAAGGAGAAAACAAACTCCTAAAAGTTGTCCTCTGACTTCCACACCCATACTATGACATGTGTGTCTGCACACACACACACACATGAACACACTCAAGAAGTCATGCAATCAACACTGGGTAAATCGGAAAGAAACAATATTGGGAGTCAATCAGTGGACATTCACTGCCCAGAAGAGGCCTTCCTTTGGGTGAGGCAGCTCTCCTCAGCTGAAGTGATCCAAAGATGCCTGTCTGTCAACAGCTGTAACCGAGGCAGGGCAATGCATCATCCAGAATGGTTTACAGGCAGCAGAGCCTCAGAACTCAGCTGAGCTTTGGTGCAGCTCCTTTAGGAAGCTAGAGGCCATCTTTCCATGGTAACAACGGACAGAGAAGGTTAATGTAATGAGTAGTGCCCCTACTGCCACAGCCGACAATAACCCTCTCCGTTCTGTGCTGTGTCTTCCAGACCCTTGCGGGGGATGAGCACCTGTGAAAGTTTGAGTGATTTATTGTAGCACGAACAATAAAAGCCCAGAGATAGATACTGGGGCTCAATCTGAAGATCAGAAAAGCAGAGCAGCCAGACCACTAGAGAGCTCTTAGCTCTGTGAAATCTTCAGACTGCAAAGAGAGTAAGCTCCTGTCTCATCCCACCTTATATTCCTCTCTAGTGCTTAGATTAAAGGCATGCACCACCACTGCCTGGTCTCTATGGTTAACTAGTGTGGTTGCTGGGATTAAAGGCATGCACCACCACTGCCTGGTCTGCATGGCTGACTAGTGTGACTGTTTTGCATTCTGGTCTTCAGGCAAGCTTTATTTATTAAAATACAAATGAAATATATCTCTACAAGAAAGGTTGAGTAGCAACTAGGTAGCCTTCTGTCCTTGCTTGTGTCTCCCCAAGAGAGTACCCTTCAGCTCTGCCAAAACAAAATAGAAAAAGTCCGTGCCACTCCAAAGTGTGCCTCTCTATCTCTTCCAGGTGCCCTCTGATACTCTCGGATTACTTTCTGTCAATTAGTTGCTGACTCAGCCTCCTGGTCCAAAGTTAACTTTACTTAATCAATGCAGATGCAAACTTCGGAATCACAGTGTGATTGAATACCCCCAACACCTGCCTATCCTATTAAAATAAATGGCTGTCCTCCTCCTGCTTTTCTTCAAGGAAGGTGGTGATGATTCTGGATATTGCAGATTGAAGAAAAAGAGTGAACAAATCCAGAGAGGCCTACAGCAAGTTAAGGGAAAATGTAATCCACCGAAAGTTTAAATATTCAAGAGAAACAAGAATTCTCGAAAGGCAGAACGCAGTGTTGTATTAAGGAAGTCCCAGCAGAGAGTAAGGTTTTTGTAAGAACACATCCATTTACTAGGGCTCGTTCTCAATCTAGGGGTCCAAGATTTCCAGAACCGGTCTTAACTAGCAAAATTACAGCTCTGAAGTAGCAACGAAATAATTTTATGGTGTGGGTGGGGGGCGGTCACCACGTAAGGAACTGTATTGAAGTGTCACAGCGCTAGGTGGAGAACCACTGGTTTCCAGGCGCACAGAAAAAGAGGGAGATTTGTATTTACTTCTGGGAGCTCCAAGGGGAAAGGTGAGCCTGAACAAGATTGCTTGGATGCTGTGCCAAGAAGTTTGGACTTTATTCTCTAACGCCAAACGGGCGCTTCCGAGAGTAGTAGGGGACTTTACAGCTGATAGCGTTCCTTCACGTTGGCTAGTGTTGCACACGCACCCACGCCCTTTCCGGCCTCAGTTTACCCGCTTAGCACTAGGAACGTCTTGAGGCAGACAGCTTTCAGGATCCTGGCCTCTTTGTCCGCTTGGCCTAGGTGTCCGGGATTTACCTCCGGTGCTTTCAATCCGGGCCAGGGCGGGACGGAGAAACACGTGTTCAGGTAAACAGCCGCCAGGAATAGGCGGGGCGCGGGGCGGGAGGAAGGCGGCGAAGCGCCGCCATGCTGGGTAGCCTTCGGGTTCCGGTTCTCCCTAGAAAGTAAGTCCTGGCCGCGGCTATTCGTGCCCTCGTAACCCAGCGCCGCCCCTCAGGCCGGGCCTGCCGTCAGCAGGGCGCGCGCCGCCCGGGCGTCACGTGACCGAGCCGCCCACGTGACTGGCGGCCCCGGCGCTCGCACCGGGGCTGCGGGCGGAGCTGGCGGCGGCGGCGGCGGCGGCGCTGAGGAGCAGGGGGAGCCGGGGCCCGGCGGAGCGGCCTGGCAGGTAGAGCGGTGCGCGGCGGAGGGGCGGGCTGGCGGGGCCCTTGCCAGGCGGCTGCGGAAGCTGCGCACCGGCGCCTTCCGTGGGCCGGGGATTAGCAGACGCGCTCGCGACCCCGGCGCCGCGCACCCCGCACGCCGGGACAGCCCGTGTGTCGTGCGGGAAGCTGCCCCAGGGGTGCGGCTAGCTGAGGTGAGGTCGCCCGCGGCCTGCCGCCGACGAGACGCGGCCCCCGCCCCACCGGAGAGGACCGTCGAGGCGGGCCGGTTAGCGGTGGGAAGCTGTCCGCTGTGGGCTCGGGCCGTTTCAGACGACAGTCGACCTCGCTTTTTAAAAAGAACCCGCAGGGTCTCCCTTGCCTCTGCCCTGTTGTTGACGAGGTCCACGGCTAGTAGGAGGCGCACCCTGGGTTTCTGAGGCTGCTGTGTGCTGTAGCGGGGATAGCATCAAAAGCAAGGGATGCTGGCAGGCTGAGAAGCCACTTGGACCCTGACAGGAGATTAGAGTATGCTGTGAATTCTAACTTCAACTTAAATCACAACTGTGTTTAGCTTCTCTTCGTCAGTGGGCTGGGCTTTTAACCTATTGTGTGAACACCAGTGAATTTATTAGTACTTCTAAGCGGGTCTTTTTCTTTCCCCCTCTGAACTTGTGCCTATTGAAGAAGAAGGGATGCCTTCATCTTTGAAGTGTTTCTTCCGCAAGCGACTTTTATGGCTTGTGATCCAAAGCGTTGAGTAACATGAATCCCAGAAAATATATAGAAAACCAAAGCTATGGCGCTTGTAGCTTCAAGTTTGTTAAGATTTTCAGTTGAGTGCCCGTGTGTTCCAGGAGCTGCAAAATATGCGATCTTTATCTGCCAGTGATGAAATTGAAGGGCTGCTTTGTATCCGGTACTTTAAAGAAGCATAAGGAAACATGAGTCTAGAGGCCAGACAAGACCGCGAGACACATTTTTCTTCCCTGCTAGGTCCTATGGGTAAATTTTTAAAATGTTACATTACCTTGTATGTATGTATTGAGGGATGTGATGAGAATTTCTTGTCTTTAGCTCAAATGGATTTCCTAGGGTGTCAGTTAATAATTTTCTGTTATGTATTTGACTCACAATATGGACTCAGTTTTGGAGTTTTCGCGGGCATCTAGGCCACAGTACTGTTTGTAAAATGTTACAAGCAGAGAGAGGAGGAGACTTTAGGAAATGTTAATATGAAGAAGAGTGTACATCCTCTGCAGTTTTGCTACCTAGAGAAAACAGTTCTAGTTTAGGGTGTGAATTCTATTTACTTTGGGAAATTTGGGGAGTTGGCAGAGTTCACTTAGATTTCTGTTTGTAAACTAGCTAGTGTTTGGGGATTCAAGCTGCCAAAGTCTACTTGACTCTAGAATTTTGATAGTTTGAATAGCAGTACAAGTAACTAGGCTTACTACGGGGGTTTTGAGATAGTGAATATACTCTTTAAAATATGGTCATACTCATGCTCCCATACTCGCTGATGGCAAGGTGTGAAATGACTCCAGGAAGCACTGGAGTTCATTCAGGGAGGCCTTTTCTGGAACCTTCTCTGAAGTCTTAGGGAGTCCGTGGTTTGCAGAGGTGAGCGTTCCAAGTGTCCAGCTGTTCACTGGACTGGCTTTGTGATGCACTGGAGAAAGTTGTGGCTGTGGCGATGAAATGTGTTTTCTCAGATGGTCCGGCCAATCCTGGGCTCAGCGCGGTGGAGGCCTCTGGGTGCCATTGCTTACAGCTGTGGGAATTTCTTTCCCGAGACACTTAGAGCAGCCTCACTTGCCTGCTTCTCTCCTCAGCAGGTGGAGATGGTTTTCTCTGCTGCATTTGAACCTAGGCTTTTGAAGGGTGTTCACCTGTTCTGTGAATGGCCATTAAGAGGCGTGGCAGCTTTAGCTTTTGCTCTGGTGAAGTCAGTGGGCCAGCTCCAGGCTGGTAAATTACGTACCAAGAGATAACCGAATCTCAGCACTTTTGAGGTTGAGAGAAAGAACCTTGAGTTCAAGGCTGCCTTGAGCTGTGAAGAGACATTGTTTAAAAACTAGGTAGTTGGAACAGCATACTCTCCTGTCCCTTAAAACCCTTGGTATCAATCTAGGCGACGTATAACTGAGTCCCAAGGTTGAACCCTGAGGACAAAATTGTTGTCAACATGTCTGGTACCAGGCTTTGGTGATAAATCTTTATATCTTATTTTGTAACACACAGAAATATACTGAAAGGGAAGACTGTGACTGGCTAAATATAAAAGCCAATTCCCTTCCGTGTCATTGGCTATTACTGATGTGATTATCACCACTGGTTTTACTTGAAAGCTTTGTGATGTTATCCGAATGATGAATGTGTGATGTTCCGTCTGTAGTTTGTTATTTCATGAAGCTTAGCATGTAGTTTAAATCCTTGTTTTCAAAAGATGTTAGATCTTTCATGAACACATATGTTCACATATAACAAGATCTTTCATGAACACATATGTTCACATATAACACATATAAGCAAACTGTCATTTCTAATGTGTTTGCCATCAGACCTTGAGCAGACAGATGTTTTCTTAGGAGTACTTTTGTCTCTGCCTTTGAGAAAGATCCTCTGATCAGCTTCCTGTTCCGTTTTAGGCTAGAGCTTAAAAAAGAACAACAGAAAGAGAAACCTTTTTCTTGGAGAAGAAAATTCTGAGATCAGACTGTACCTCTAGACTGTAGAATCTAGAGACTTTGGTGTCCAGTTTTGGGGCTCCGCCTCACGTGGTTTATTTTGTTTGTTTCTTTGGTTTTAGGACATGGTCTTACTCTGTAGTCTTGAGTGGCCTGGAACTGACTGTGTAGTTAAGACTGGCCTTGAATTCATAGAGATCTTCCTGCCTCTGCCTCCTGAGTGCTGGGATTAAAGAAAAGTATCCTTTATCATAGCCTGCCTTACAAGATCTGGTTTCTCCGGCTAACCCTGTAGGCACTTGGGTCGTTTGTTTTCCAACTAGAGCATATGAGTTCAGTATTATTTCTTCACTTATCAGTGAGCTGTCAGAATCTCTGTCCTAGAATTGCCAGAAACTTCCGGGCAGTGAAAGCCCCTTGGGTGACAGGGGCCATTACTGCAGATTATGCTTCAAGTCAGATAGTTTCTGCCTCTTAGGGAAGGACAGCTATAGGACCTTCCATTCTCATCTTAAGTAATAAATTTGAACAAACCAGTTATGCAAAATGTGGACACTATCAGTGTTGGGAAATTCTAGGACAGTAGTTATGCTGCTTTTACGCGAAGGTGGGAGGTGATCCTCAGTGACCTCTGTACAGGTGGCCTTAGCTGTGGCTGATGAGTAGCGGATGCTGTGTTCACAGGTGTCAAGTCTTAACCAGACTCAGGACATGCTTTCCCTTTGATTCTTCTAGTTTGGTCAGAAATCCTTGCAGCTGAGGCAGTGATAGAATAAGTGTCTCAGAAAAATTTTGAAGTTGCATTTTATTTGTATCCCTTACAACACTGAAGGAGAGAAGTTTTAAGGTGCATTTCTGTTTTGAAAGATTTGAGGTTGGTCTATCTTAGAGGCTGGCCTGAACACACTATGAGTGTTTGATCAGGAGGGATAGCATCTTGGTATCCCAAAGCCCACCAGAATAGGTAAGAAGTTCCTATAGGTAGCATTTGGCTCTACAGTAAGCCAAAGGATTTCTTGATCTTATGCTGTAACATAGACGGATGATAGTTGCAAGGTTGTACTCCAAAAAGTTTGCCCCAAACCCTGGAACCCTTTTATTAGAAAGTTTTCCTAGAATATGGATACAGTAAGCTTAGAAATGGAGACAACAACCATATTGTTAAATCTTTATGCACAGGTGGGCACTTAGAGCTGGGCAGGGCGGCATATTCATGTTATCCCAGTACCTACAAGACCAATTAGAAAGGAAGAAAATTAAGGAGGCTCGCTCTGGAGAGAATACATTGTTTTTTCCTAAGGAAATGCTTATGCTTCATCATTATTTATCTCTGAGCATTTGACCTCTAGAATTTCATATGCCAGCATTTCTGTGATAATTTTCGTATAATTGTCCTATTTTGCAGGTTTAGCACATGATTATGTCATGGATTGTGTACTTGTTTGCTGTTTCCCATCATTTGCTTAAACTAATATGGGTTTTTTGTTTGTTTGTTATTTTTGCATTTAGAATCTCTATCAGGGCTTTTGACCTTTAGAGGGTATGGGCCAGGATTGTATTGCTCTCTTTACAGTGTCCTTAGCTTGACTGGTATCTAGAGTGATTGCAGAGGAATTAGTTAGCTCTACTATTAATTTGGTTCACATTATTACTTTGTGTTGGAGTTTTTTTGTGAGGCCCCTTAGGGACTATCGGTAGCCCATGAGCTACAAAAACAGCTGAGTTGTGAGGCAGCTTAACATCTTAAACTGATGGCACAAATCACAATTCATTCAGTCTATAAAATAGAAACACTGTGATAGGAATCTTCATCATGTATCTTAAGTGCTTAATTAAACACAGCTGGAATTTAGAGGCCTGGTGTATTTGGCATTGAGGCTTCTAATAGCATCAGTCTGGCCTTAGAGGAGATGCTGGGAATATGCAGCCCATGGGGTCCTGTGCTTTCACTGCCCAGTGTTTCCATGCTGGAGAAGGTGGAGACTCCTTCCTGCTCCGCAGATCACACCCAATTGCTTAGAATTCTGGTGCTGGCTGCCTTTGAAGAGTTGCTTTCTTTACTCTTTTCCTTAGTAGCTTTCAGGTCAGCAGAAAAGCTGTTCAGAGGGAGAAAATCCTGATGGTGACATCATTCCCTTTGTTCCAAATACGTTCTGGTTGGTCTGGAAGAGGAGCCCTGAGGTCTATGAAAGACATACACTTATAGGTCAACCGTACATTCTTAGTATTTTTTTAATATTGAGTTATTACATCAAAAACAAACTTTCTTGTACTTCCTGTTTTTCAAACTCTAAACAAATTCAAATATTTTTTTTTGCCAGGTCAGCAAAATAAAAAGTTTCCTTGTCTTGGCCTTAATACTTGATTCCTAGGGGAAAGTAAAATAAATGGACTCTGAAGAGGGCACCGGGGTTGATTCACTGCTCCTTCGGCCATCGGGTTCTAAATGTAGGGTTCTAAATTTGGAAGGTTTGTGTTTGTATTTCCTGAATTTACTTTTGAGAATAGGAAATAAAATAATCTTTCCTCAGTATGCCACAGGCTCTCTGAAAAAGCCATGGTTGGGAGTGGGTTATTGATCTGCAATGCTAATGGACAGAGAGGAGGCAGGCTCTGTTTTCAGTGCCAAAGAACCAACTGGGTGAAAGGTGTTCAAAGTCTTCTTCTGCCTCTGCTTGTCATTTCTCTGTTCTTTCCGGTATTTATTATCGCCAGAGTAAAAAAGAAAAATAGCACGTTAATGCTGTTGATGAGAAAGCATTTCCTAGGAAAAATACAGGTTTGGAAAAATAGCAAAAATGACTATCTTAGTTAAGCATACAGGAATAGCTATTGAATGTGCTAATTACCCCTCCTGGTTGTGGTTATCAGTCCAGCCCTGGGAAGACTCATCGCCTTTGCAATTTTATTGGGTCTGTTATATTGCTGTATGTGCTGGAAAAGCCTTTTTTTCTGAAAAATTCTAAGAAACTATTTCTTTTAGAAATATTCTTTTGAATATATCTCTTTTAATATTCAAAAGAGAGAATTAATGAAATATAATTATACTTTAGCAGGTGCATCTTTTTAGGATTAAAACGTTTTTCTGCTTAATTTTAATAATGTATACTTGAATTTACTGAAGGATTAATGTAAACCTGATATTGCTTGGATTTTTCTTGAGGCAGGGATTCAGATCTCCCAGGCTAGTGTCAGATTCACTTTGTAGCCAGAGGAGAACCTTGAACTTGTGATCTTCCTGCCTCCACCTCCAGAGTAGCTGGTGCTGAGATTACATGTGTGTTTACCACGTCCCGTTTTATGTGGTATGTGGTGCTGCTATTGAACCCAGGCTTCTGTGCGTGCCAGACAAGGACTCTAGCAAGTGGACTGTATCAGCCCATCAAATCGATGGAGTTTTTAAGATTATGGTGAAATATATGTAACATTAAGTTTACTTTTTTTTTTTTTTGGTTTTTCGAGACATGGTTTTTCTCTTTAAAAGCCCTAGCTGTTCTGGAACTAGCTGTTGTAGACAAGGCTGGCCTCAAACACACAGAGATCCGTCTGCCTCTGCCTCCTCGGTGCTGGGATTAAAGGTGTTCGCCACTACCACCTAACTAAACATTTTTATTTTTTTTTAAGAATTTATGTGTATGAGTATTTTTCTACACTGTATGTATGTGTGTGCCTGATGCTTGCACTCCAGATCCTCTGGACCTAGAGTTAAAAACGTTCTGAGCCACCGTGTGGGTGCTGGGAACCAAACCCTGTCCTCTGCAAAAGTAGCTAGTGCTCTTAATTGTTGAGCCATCGCTCCAGTCCTGTATCGTTTTTAACATTCATAAATGTCTAATGACATTAACTACATTGATAATTTTGTTCAGTTACCCTACCATTCATCTCTAGAACATTTATCATCTCAAATTAAAACTTGTACCCACGGAGCAGTAACCATCCTGTTACCTCTGATGCTCAGTTCTTGACAACCACTGTTCTTTCATTCTTGGTTTGTTTGTTTTTTGAAACAGGGTCTCACTGCATAGCCCTGACTGGCCTGGAACATACCGTGTAGACCAGCCTGGCCTTGAACTCAGAGTTCCTCCTGCCTCTGCCTCCTGTGTGCTTCTGATCTGACTGTTCTAGATACCATACAGTGGAACTGTGTATTTGTCCTGTGTGATTGGCCTGTTTCATAGTAATACAGTAACTTCAAAGTTTATCCTTTCTGCAGCATATTCAGGATTTCTTCCCAAGGTGAAGTTTATGGGTAGGTCACATTTTACTTAACTATTCACCTGTCAAATAATATTGCTTGTCCGCTGCTGCATCACTGAGTTTGTGCTTTTAATTCTTTTGACTATACTAAAAGTGAATTTGTTAGATCATATTTCACTCATTTGAAGAACTGTGTCATCATCTTACATTCCAACTTTTTTTTTTGAGACAAGATCCTGTTATGTAGCCCAGGTTAGCTTTGAACTTTGAATCCTCATCTCTAGGTTCCTGAGTGCTAAGGTTATAAGCATGTGCTGCCATGCCCAGCTTGATACTCCTACGTTTTAATTTTTTGTTAATAATTTTAGAGATTTTAGTGTCAGTGCAATGAATCTCTGGGTAAAAGCACTTCCTGTGCAAGCCTGGTGACCAAGATTCAGTCCTTGAACTCAAGAATGAGAGACGCAATCCTATAACGTTCTCTAACTTCCACATGTGCACACACACCATGCAAACTACAGATGATAATATTAGTAATACATGATTTTAACTATAGATTTATGGGGTGTGTGTGTGTATTTATTTGGAGGCCAGAGATCAATTTTGGGACTCTTTCCTCAATTCCTCTGGGCCGAAGTCTGTCACTGAGCCGTCATAACAGTCACTTTCCCACTGAGCCTTGCCCCCGACTCCCAGCTTTAGAGATTGTTGTCTAAACAGTCTACTATTCTAAGTTAAAAACCTAAGACAGGAATAAATCTTAAAATTCTTGAAGAATTAGAGACTAAAACATAATTCAAACAGATGTGATGTGAGGACAGTCTGACTGGGGCCTCTGTCACCCCACTGATCATCATGGATGAGTTGGCTGATTGGCCACCTAGGCAGTGTTTCCTCCCTCCTTCATGGCTCCATGTGCTTCCTCCTGAAACTACATGCTTGGCCCTGCGTGGTGGGTGACGACCTCACCCATGAATAAAGGAAGATGGGTTCTCCTGTGCTAGAACCTTCAAACAATTCCCAAATAGATAAACTTATATTTTTATTTAAATAATGCATATTTAAAGGCTGTAAATTTTTATTTTTTATTTCATGAGTTTATGTGATGTATGTGGGGCGGGGGAGGGGGGGCACATGCCACAGCACCATGGAGATCAGAGGACAACTTCATGGAGTTGGTTCTCATCTACCTTTACGTGGATTCCAGGAATTGAACTCAGTTTACCAGGCTTGCATGGCAAACGCCTTTGCCTTCTCAGCCATTTTTGCTGACCCTAAAATACTTACTTGTATTGGTCAGAAAGTATTGAAGAAATCTGAGGATGTATTTTTAAAATATAAAGAAATGTCTCCTGTAACTTCTAGATATGTGTTAGCCTTTTCTTTGTATTTCAAAACTGTAACTATACAGTGTATAGTACTTGGTGACATAGCTGTTAAATCTCATAGGTGTTTTTTGTGTTTTTGTGTTGATTTTATTTTGAACTTGACTAAGCATATGGTTTGGCTATGTAAGATTTTCCTTAGTGTCTTTCTCTGTGATGTTTCCTTAGAAGTAGCTTGGTTTGTAGGTCGCAGGATTGCATAAGAAAGGACAGCATGGGGTTATGTGTCTGAGGACACATGGCTGAATATTTTTCAACACGTTACACAGCCCATGCCTGTTGGAGGCTGGGCTAAATGGGCCGGTTAAAGCTGCTTTCTGTTAGCAGTGACTCTTGAGCATTCAGTAGAATCACTTCATGTCTTACCCTGTGAAGCACCAACATTACTCTACAGCCTTTGAGATGATGTAAGCGAAGTTTAATTGAACTGTATTTACATTCTTTTAAAATGAGGCTAGGAAGGGCTGGAGTATTGAGCCAGTGGTTAGGAGCATGCACTACTGATCTTGAGAGGACACAGGCTCATTTCCCAGCAGCCACATCAGGTTCCTACAATTTCCTGTCATTGGAACTCCAGGGGGACCCTACACCTCTTGCCTCCATGGGTACTTGGATTTACATGCACATGCATGCATACACAATTTTAAAAATAATAAAAATCTTTAAAGTGGGACTTGGGGGATGGCTCGGTAGGTAACGTGCTTTGCTGTGCACACACGAGTTCATGTCACATAAAGAGCAGATTGTGGCAGTGTTAGCCTGTGATCCTAGTGCAGGGGTGTGTGAGGGGAACAGGTGGATCCTGAAGACTTGCTCCAGACAGTCTAGCCTGTCAGTGAATTCCAGGTTCAGAGAAGAGAGGGAGACACCTGACCTCAACCTCTGGCCTCCACATGCACATGCATAGATGTATGCACCTGCATATATGTGCCTACTTACCACATACCCCAATAAGTAAATTAATATGTTTATAATTATACGATTGCATAATTAATCACCCATGCTAATTGTAGCGAGCTGCGTGGTGTCACACCTGATGGAGATGTATAATCAACTCCTGAGATGCTAAGGCCTGACCTATGCTATGATCACGCAATGATTATCAGCTGCTTGCATATGCGTGAACCTATGGACAGTGCCCACCTGGCAGTCCGGGATTGGCAGCCCATGCCTACTTAAGGGCTGGGAGAGGTTTGCCCAGGAGGAGAGAGAGAGGGGAGAGAGAGAAAGTGAATAAAGTCCTGGAATAAAACTGCAGTGAGAAGAGCTCCGGGTGTCGCGTCATCCTTGCGGGTCGAGGGTGGCCGTGACAGCTAATAGCAAATCTGTCAATAATTGTGTTTCCTGTTTGGGTCAGCCTAACTAATATTGTTCTTTATATAATAGACAATGGTCTTGTTAGCCAGGCTTGTCTTAAAGACAGACTCCTACTTGACCAGTATTAGCACTGACTTTCATGCACTCAAGAAATCCCCTATAGATGTTCTTTATATGTTGAATATGAATTATATAGTTTTAGAACAGGAATTATATAGTTTTAGAACAGTTTTGAGAAAGATAAAAGTGTATCACACTGACTAGAGATGTCAATGTGAGCCTAAAGCACAGACCTTGCTTAGGGCTTTGTCCCTGCTCTACACGAAGGTCTCTGGTGATACTCTTCCTTGTGTAGTGGGATGGTGTGCCTACAGAAATGTCTGAGCAGTTTCTTTTATTAACTCTTAAAAAATACCAGCCTTTGGAGAAATGCCTTGTAAAATAAAGCTTCACCTAATTTAGCCACATGCAAACTCAGCTCATAAAATTAACCCTCATTTAGAAGGTAAACTTGATCTTGAAGGAAATTGCCAGGCCCTGAAGGCAGAGTTGCCAGTCTCAGAGTAATTGTACCATTGGAATTCGTGTGGTTTCAAGTGGTGATGCCCCTGTGTTGTGGTCTCTGAGGAGCAGAGTGAGTCAGTCTCTCATTGCCCCCCTGGCATGCCTGATTTGTGTGTGTATGCGTGTGTGAGAGAGACAGACAGACGGACGGACAGACAGACAGGAAGACATCCCAGGCTGCTCTCAGAATTGTGTAGGTGAGGATGCCTTTAAATTTGTGATTCTGCCTCCATTCTATCATGTTGGGACTAAAGGGACTGAACCTAGGGCTTTGTGCTTTTAGGAAAGGACTATATCAATTTAGCTATAGTCCACAGCCTGTGGATCTTGAATTTAACAATTTTTAAATTACATTTTTTAAAAAAATTTTGTGGGAAGATGTGAATGTGCCATGGTGTACATATGGAGGACATAGGACAGCTTCGGAAGCTGGTCTGTCCTTCCTTCTACCATATGCAGGGCATAGGACAGCTTCGGAAGCTGGTCTGTCATATGGGAATTGTGGATTGAACTCAGGTCCTCAGTCTTGACAAGAGGTGACCAGTTTTCACCAATCATTGAACAATCATATGACCCTGAATCATGTTTTCAGTAAATTGTATATCATAAAATTCTGAATGGTTAAGAATTCTGTGTGGTTTGCATTATAAAAGGAAAAGATGCTTCTGAATTTTCTTGACAACAACCTGCTTGGAGGCATTTACATCACACATGGCTTCTGCCCCATTTGTTCTGTAAGAGGCAGAAACCTGACATTTTGGGGACATTTCTTCCTGCTCACTCCTCCTCTCTTCTCTTTCCTTCCTTCTTTATCTTCCATGTCCCCCCTCTATGTCTCTGTCTTGACAATAATCTAACCCTGCTTACAGATCAAGGGTAACAGATGCCGATCTACATTTATGGTGAGTCATAAAGGATACTTTGAAATAGTTGTCAAGGGTAAAGAAATTATTAAACCTGGGACCCAGAAGTTTCGTTTTTAGGAATTTACTAATTTATGTATCAAATTTATGTATCAAATGCGATATTTTCTCAGTACTGTGTGCGAACAGTACTTTCAGTGTTCTAGAATAAAACTGCCAAGTACTTAATTATTAGTAAGAGGTAAGCAAATTGCTACATCAGTATAATGGAATACCTTCTAAGGTTGAAGTGATGTAGCTCTCCTATTGCTAAGCAGGAGCAATTTCCATTAGTAAGATGGGGATAAAGAGGATATTTGTGTTTTGTTCTAAAACACATACATGCCATGTACACACACGCAGATCATGTACACGCACTCACTATACTCAGGAGTATTCACTACCCCTGGAAGGAATTACAAACCACTGATAATAGTGATTGCTTTCACACAGAAGGAGAATTCTCTTTCTAGTATTCTTTTGTACCATATGGAACAGTTTTCTTGTGCTTATGTTTTGCCTTCCCCTGATATCCTTAAGAATGCTTAAGTTTCATGCCTGGCTGCAGTGACAGACAGCCCTAGTGATGTTCTGTGGTGTTCGCCCCTCCTTGACTGTGTGATATGTTCAGATCAGTGCTGTTAGAAGCGTGGATGCCGGGAGCTGAGGCATTGGCTGGTGTGCTGAAGCGCCAGAGCACTCTCAGAGAATGTCTTAAGTAGGGAGGTGTTAGAGCAGAGAGAACTGCCTTTCCTGACTGTTTTCAAAGAGCCAAGGGTGAGAAATGGGAGCTTGACAGTTTGGGGTCCTCATTAGGAAAGCCTGGTTTTGTTCTGTTTGCAGAGGTGAGGGCTGAGTGGAAATTCACTAGCTTGATGGGGTTTTGTGTTTGCACAGACTCCCTAATATCCCCACCCCTTCTTTTCAGCCTTGCAGAAATAAGAGCCCCACCTAGGATTCTTTGCATAAAGCTCCATAAACAGAATCATATCTGCTTCATTTACGGCACAATTTAAGCTAACCAAACCTGGCCTGAAGTTCAGTCAGCAGCTCAGCACCCAGATGGGATAAACTGTCTTATCTTTGTAAATGTGAGGTGATAGCTGCGTTTTAGGGTGTAGACAGTTTCATTCAGTTCCTCTTGCAGCTTTACCTCCTCTCGGCTTTCTGAGGAGGGTTACCACGTTCTAGTCGTGAAGCAGTGGCTCTGAATGCCAGGCAATTTCTGCAAGAAATGAGTTTTTCAGGTGCATGTGTGAATGTGGAGGTAGAGATAATACTTCTGACTTTTCTAATTCCCTCCCTCTCCTGGTTAAGAACTGACATAGACAATTTATGATGGGAATTTTTTTGTTTTGTTTTGTTTTGAGACAGTCTTTGTCATATAGTATAGCTCTGGCTGTATTGGAACTTTGCTCTATATCCCAGGCTGACCTCAAACTCACAAAGATCCACCTGTCCCTACCTCCAGAGTGCTGGGATTAAAGGCATGCACCACCATGCCTGGTTTAGTATTGTAATATTTATCTGAATCCCTGAGTGAAATATCCCTAGGAGAGTCCAGATCCATATAGGTAGCCAGCTTTCTCTTTGATAGATACTAATATGTGCATGTGTGTAACAGTAAGTCTGCTGGAATTCGGCAAGAGAAACTCCTTATAGTATGCTGTGCTCTCCTTTCAGGGAGAGGCCTGGTTTTGAAGGCTAGAGGATTGGACAGACTGAGGAAGTGATTGTTCCATTTCCATAAAGGTGGGTATGGGATTATCTTTTGGTAGCTTTTATTAATAATTAGTGAAACTCTTATTAAAGTTTGCTTAGTGGTTATTACTTTTTTTCTTGAAATCCTTCTTTAATTCTTACAGCAGAGATGTCAGCTTATTTATAGGAATCACCCAAAGCCAGAGTCATGGTGGATGTAGGAAAGTGGCCAATCTTCACTCTGCTCTCACCCCAGGAAACTGCATCGATCAGGAAAGCATGTGTCTTTGGTAGTTCTGCCAACGAGGCGATCTATGTCACTGACAAAGATGAGGTAAGACTGGAGTTTAGTTTGGGGCCTGTTTTGGGGTTGGACTTTGGGGTAGGTTTGGGATAAAGAGAACTTGAACTTCAGGACGGTAACTCTGATGCATTCCAGTTTCCTGTTTAAATGTCTTCTGTTCTATAGTATGGACTAATACTGCAAAGCCTGAGTGTTCTCAGCAGAGGCTGGACATTTCCTGCTATATTAGTCTCTTCTTGCTGCCTGGGCTCAAACTAGACTTGAATGTATCTTATTTTCTGAGCAGGGAAAGGAGCTTTACATGTGATTAGACAAAGGTATTTGTTTTCTAGGTCTTCGTGTTTGGACTGAACTATAGTAACTGTCTAGGAACTGGAGACAACCAGAGCACTCTGGTGCCCAAAAGGCTAGAAGCCTTGTGTGGAAAAAAGATCAAAAGCCTTAGTTACGGGAGTGGCCCCCATGTCCTCCTGAGCACTGAAGGTAAAGGGGAAAACTCTGGCATTGGGGTTTGTGAGTAATTGAACAGTTCATTCTGAGCCAAGGAAAAGTGCTGTATCAAGTAACTAACTTTGAATTGTTCTTTGTTTGTAGGAGAGTACATAATTAAGATAAAATTTAGGACACTCGAGGACAATTGGGATAGCAGCGATGTGTCTTGTATACAGACAGTCTCTAAGGTTCTTAGACTTCCAGGGTAAATTGCAGAATGCTGAAAGGTCAAAGGATGTGGTTCCTCCAGTCTGATTTTTCAGTGAATGTGTGGTTACAGGGTAACTTTGAGAAGGTTTGTTTTATATATTTTTTAAATTATTTTTATTTGAACTATATGTATAAGCAGTGTGGGGGATGTACATACTAGCACAGGGCCTGCAGAGGCCAGAGGTGTTAGATCCCCCTGGAGCTGGAGTTATAGGTGATTGTGAGCCATATGATTTGGGTGCTGGGAATTGAACTTAGGAAGAGCAATACATGCTGTTAACCACTGAACCATCACTCCAGCCCTCTTTGGTATATTTCTATAAACACACATAATCTGGGTTTTCTTCTTTTTGTAGTTGCTGAATCTTGAATCAAGATATCTTAGTTTATTCTGAAGAGCATCCATATGGGTACCATATTGAAGGGCTAGAAGAAATGGACAGATTCTTGTCCTTTAGACTGCCTCTCACCGAGGTCACCAAAGAAACGTTGCTGTTCTCCTTTGGTAATTGTCTGTACTGTGGGCAAGCAGCACTCTGAAAGTTTGTCACGTGTAACTGCTTCCCTTTGGGTGTTAGGCCTTTTATCCCTTACAGAGGCCCTCAGGTTTTGTTAGGGCAGCCTGTGGGAGACAGTGCACCTCTGCTTTGTGTCTGCACTAGGGAAGCCTCAGCTCCCACGGATACTGCCTCAGCCTCTGTGGCCGCCTGACTTCCAGTGGCTCCAATCTGAATCCACTCCATGTTCTCTCCATCTCTCTCAGGCTGCGAGAGCCAGTGCCCACACAGCAGTCTGGCGGGGTTTGAGCAGAGTATGGCAGCTCTGTCACACCTGCTCTAAGTCATCATGTGGCTGCCACCACTCGGCCCTGTCAGCTGATATTCTACCAGCTGGTTCACTCTCACCCATCATGGCCTAAGGGTTTGAAGTTTTCAAACACAGCAATCATAACCAGTGCTTGATATCTGACCCTAAATACTGAAGAACATTTTTAATTTTGCAAACACATTAAAAGACATATTTTCAAATTACTGCCTTTCTTTAAAGTTGTGACCTTTGGAATATGTCATGATTCTTTTGAAATTATGCTATAGTCTAGACAATATGTTTTAAGTATCTTGAGTATTAAATTTAGTATACAAATAATTAGGGCTTAATGAGGAATATTTTCTTATGTTTAATCTTTATCTTTATAGTATATTTTATGCAATATATATTAAGCATACTATATATTGTGTGCCATATCTATGATTGATTATAGTATCTATATTATGTGGTTATAACCAATCAAATCATTTTAAAACTTTGTGTGTATGTGTATTCATGTATGAGTTCAGGTAGGTATAGGGTGTGTGTATGGGGGGTTGCTGGAGATTCAACTACTGTTTAGAAGGAACCACTTTAAAGTCTTTAGATGTCTCTTTAGGAATTTGATCTCTCTATTATTGTTGTGTATGTGTGTGAGGGTGAGCATGTGTGCCACAGCGTGCATAGGAATTGAGAGGATAACTTTTGGGGTTTTTTTTCTCTTGGGCTTGCATTTTTGAGTAACAAGTACCTTTGTACACTGAGCCATCTTGCTGGCCCATCATTCTACCTTATTGAAGCAGTCTCTTGTTTCTGTTGTGCTGTGTACTCCACTGGCTTCTGGGAGATTCTGCTGTCTCTGCTTCCATCCTCCTGTAGTGCTGATTACCCATGTGTGCTATCACATCCAGCTTTCCTTTTCGTTTTTTATGTGGGTTTTCAAGATTGTATAGCATGAGCTTTTGCCCACTGAGCTATTTTGTCAGCCTGTTTTCTTTCTGATTTTTAAAGTAAGGTACTTATCTGAGTTTCCAATCTTGGGCATTGCTTTCAACTTTATATTGGGGCAGATAGAATGTAGCTCTCAGCTTTATATTGGGGCAGATAGAATGTAGCTCTTTATCCTCTCTTTCTTGCCTTTATCCTTTAAACACATGGATACTAGTATTTTGGTTAAATTAGTGTTGATGTTTTCATTATTGGGGACTGTGTAAGTATTATTTATAGCGAAGCCTTTCCCTTCTTGTATGACCCCCACCTCCACTTTCTGAGGTTGATAATTGTTTTGCACATTTTCACTTATTAACGCCTATACACATCTATCACCAACATGTGTCCACCTCTTACAGAGTAGCATGTATCAGATGCTCTTTGGAGCTTCATCTTTCCTCCAGAACTGCTAATCTTGACTGGTTACACTCCAAGACTGCCTGCACAGGTGCCAGCACTATCATCCTCAAAAGTCTCTTCACTTTTTCTTCTCTAGCCCTTTTTGTATATGTGTGTCTCGTGTCATTCTCCTTGAATTCTACCCTCATCTGGGAAACACATTCTCTAGAACTTTTCAAGAAGAGGATCTGAGAGAAATTCGTGAGTCTCTTGTCTTAAGGTCTTTCCCTCTCACAGATGTGACTCAGTGGCTTGGCTGACATCAGAATTATAAGGTGGGAGTCTGTTTTCTCATCATTTTCAAGTTTTGGTGCTTGTTAAGATTTATCATGGACACTAACTCCTTTCAGACCTCCACTTTCTCCTTGTGTGTGAGTGCACACCTGCGTGAGCACATGTGGAGGCAGGAGGTCAGTGTTCTTTCCACCTGTATCTTTGAGACAGAGTCTCTCACTGAACCTGGAGTTCATCCATTGACTGGACTGGTTGTCCCATGAGCCCCTGGGCTTCTCCTGTTCTGCCTCCCAGCCCTGAGATCACTGTGTATGCCGCTGGACCCCGATTTTTACACATGTGCTGAAGTTTGGGCTTAGTTTCTCATGCTTGTGTTGCAAGCACTTTATTCATAGAGCCTCACTTGTGCTCCTTTGTGTGTGACTGTTTCCTCCTTTTTTGAACATTAGAGAAATCTTTTTCTTTATTCCAAATATTTTTAGAGTCATGATTGCTCTGTAGTGAGAACATTTAGCTTATTAGTAATCTGTAGGTCCTGCCTTCATCTCTAGAAAACATTTTTATAACTTTTCATAGATAATTTTTTTTCTGCTTCATTCTTTTTGGACTTTTCGTATATAAAAGAGATTATGATCTAATTTTCTTGATTTTCTTTTCTATGTGTTCTGGAAAATTAACTTACTAAAATCATGTATAAATAAATTTTACTTACACCCATGTTTGTACAATGTCTGTCTGTGTGTGTGTACCCCAAGTCCTCACCCAGTTCTTGCAGCACCACACAACCCAGTCCCAACTGGTGATAACAGAACCACGACATATTCTTGCTATGAATTTCTCATAACTGATGGCACATCTTCTTGGAGTTTTCAGCTGGAGTTGGCTCTGCACCCACTTCCCCTTTTGTAGCTGCTGGTTGATGCCTTTTCTGGTTTGCTTTGTTAGTTACAGTATCTGTGTGTTTTCCATCTCCAAAGTTTTGTCTCATGTAGCCCAGGCTGTCCTCAAATGCATCATGTAACCAAGAGTGACTGTGAGCTCAAGATCCTCTTGCCCTACTGCAGGAGGCCAATATAGAGAAGCCTATTTTTATACATAAATTTTGACTTTGTCCACCAAACTGATCTTGTATATAGGTGCCAAGTCCTTTGATGAAAGGTTTGCTTCTGTCCTCTCTATTCTGTAATCCTTCACTCCCTGACTCCCTACTAGTGGTTACCTTACAGAGAGGAGGGCACAAACGCTAGAGCAATGGAAGTTAAGGGGTTACCAGTTCTGTCAGAGCTAGTGCTTCATGTGCTTGTGTGTTTAGATGGAGTTGTCTACGCCTGGGGCCATAATGGATACAGCCAGCTGGGGAATGGAACCACCAATCAAGGCATTGCTCCTGTCCAAGTCTGTACTAACCTCTTGATCAAGCAGGTGGTTGAGGTAGCCTGTGGTTCACATCATTCGATGGCCTTAGCAGCTGATGGAGAGGTAAGTGTGCACTTTGATTCCTTTAAAAGAATTGTGATAAACTGCACAATGCAAAGCTTCTTATCATAAGCATGTCGAATGCACAGCTTGATAGCATTAAGTACATTCACACTGTTGACTCTGTCTATTCACAGACCTCTTTCATCTAAAAAAGCTGAAGTTCCAAATCTGTTAAATGTCAGTTCTCCTTGACACTACAACTGTGACCAGTGTAGGTACTGCCTGTGCATAGAACCAGATAATATCTGTCATTTCATGACCGATTTCACTTAGCATAGTGTCCTCAAGTTCATTCATTTCTCTGGTGTGGGACAATTTTGTATGTAGGTGTAAAACGTATCTTGATCCTCTCCACCTCACTCTTCCATTCTTCTAGGCCCCTCCAGCATGCTACCCCTACCTTTATGTCTTCTGTTTCGGTTAGTGCTCCTGGACTATTGACTGATCTTGTTACCTTAGTCCTGTGCAGGCAGCCATAACTGCAATGAGCTCATTAGTGCAGCCTCTGTGTCATGTCCACAAGACATTTCACAGTATTCTTCCAAGTATTTCTTTTTCAAGATTTAATAACATTGCATTATTTCATTGTAAATATTTTGTCCATGTGTGTGTGAAAGTAGTATTGGGAATTGAACCCATGGTCTCACATATACTTGGCAAGTGCTCTACCCTAAGCCTATTTCATTCACCTTGATGTATATATGGGACATTTCCACTATGCAGCCATTGTGAAAACCCCTGGTTTTACTTACTAGACTTTGTAGTTAAGAACAAACAATAAAACACATGTGAATATGTTCTTTCTCTAGTAATACTTGTGTAGTCTCGTCAGAATCACCCTTAGCTGCATTTGGTGTGTCCTTGGTCCCAGCACCGAGGACTTAAAACCAGGATGGAAATTTCTAGGCTAGCCTGTGTTACAGAGGAAGAACTTGTCTCAACAAATTAAAAAAAATAAACTAACAAAAACCTTTAAATATGCCATTCTAAACTTTAAATTGTTCCCCAAGATTTTGTACCTCAAAGCCATTAACAAACAACATAACCCTAAGTCATTATGTAAAGCTTTGTTTCAGCTGTGATGCACACTGAAACCCATGGACACATCTCCCAACATTAATACTGAAAGAACTTGAGGTAGCCCAGCTGGGACTGAGTTGTTTTCCTTAATTATTAACCTAAGGCACGTCTATACTGCTTCTCCAGAGATAATCATAAGTCCTAGCTGTGTGACATTTCCTTGTTCCTATTTTCTGTCTTCTACAACCCCTGCTTCATCAGGGGTGGAGGCAACATTATATTCTACCTATACCTATATTGATTTTCCCACTAAACCAGCCTCTATTGTAATCCTTTACTCTATTAAAAAGCCTCAATCGTCAAAATTTTATTTAAACTAACACTATTATTGTATAAAGTCATTGCTTCAGTTAAACAGTACATATTAAGAGGAAATCATTTTCATAATAATCCACAGGTAAAAATGTCAGTAGAGTGGAATATTTCCATGAAATAATCACACTATATTAAAGGCAATGGGGATGCCCCATGCCCATTCACACTGTGTCAGATACCAGAGAAGAACAGCATTGGAAATACATACAAAGGCACAGCAGTAGCAAGAGACATTCTGGAGTTGAAACCCAGGGGTCTTGCCTATCTGAGATTCATCCACCAGTGTCTTTCATTCTGGTGGGCCAAACTCCCAAATTCAAGTGCCACCTGCTGCTCCTCTGACATGGTCAACGACATCTTTTGATGTGAGAACTCAGTGTTCACATTCATGCTCTTTGCCATGATCTCAGATAGATGTGCTATGTAAGCTTCTAAGGACCCCCAGTCTTCAGGTAGATTTTGTTTTTCAGTGTATGTAATAATTTTGGAGAAGAGTAACCTGCTCAGCCCCATGCCTCTGCTTATGTTGAAGTTCCTTGCCCTGTTCATTCTCCCTCTGACCTCTGTAACTCTGTTGCTCCACCTTATGCTTTTGCTCAAGCCTTGCCGCCTGCCTGCACTGTTGACATTGGTCTTTGTTAATAACTTTGAGTTTCACCTTTCCAGTCTTCCTTGGCCCTCTGTGATTTCTAAAGCACAAATTAGGTCAGTCACTTTGTTCCCTGTTTAAAGTTCTCCAATGGTGTTAATTATACCAGTTGGGAACAAGGTAGAGAAGAAAATACCACAAAGCTGATGGTGACCCAGGTTCTATTGTTGGGATGTACCAGAGGTAGGCATAGCACACAGGCTGTGTCCAAACCTGCTGTCTCCTTGCCCATTGCTTGTTGAGTGGAAACATGGTCCCCCCTCCCCCCCATTTACAGTGAAAGACAGTGGTGTTTGTAAGTAACTTGGAATGCTCCAGAAATACCTGAGGAATGATTGTTGAAGTTAGACAAATCTTGCTCATTTCTGAAGCCTGGATTCTTGCTTTGTTTTAATTGTTAGCATGTGTCAATTTTAATAATGGTGCAGAATCCAGAATCCCTGCCTTATTAAACTAGATGTTTCTGTGACTGTCCCTTGGTGAAGTATATGTTACTTTCCTTCTACCTGAAAATGTGTATTTCATCTGGGTTTTCATAGTCAAGACATCAGCAGTATGTTGGACTGTTGTCAACATGTGAAATTAGAAAGTATTGACAGGGAAGAAAGATGTAGAAGCCAGACTGAGGGTGTGTGAAGACTGCTTGTCACAGGCCAAGGAATGGGGTGAATGTAGGGTCTTAGAAATCCTGTTAGTATTAGAAGAGGTTCTTTCTTCTTCTGCCCTTAAGCCTCTCCAGTCCCTATTTCCCCCTCCAAGTGCCCTATATCCTTCCCAGACACATCTCCATCAAATGCAGAAGCTCAACAACAGCTGTGCTTACCCACATGAGACCAAGTCAGCCTGGATTCCCACAAGAGATGGGGAGACATCTCCAGACTCCACTCCTTATTGAGAGCTATTGGTAGTTGGTAGCTGCTGTGGGAGAAGCAGGGGGAATCACTGTTTCTTTTTTAAGGGTGTGGCCATTGGCAGAATTTTTTTTTTCATTTCTTATATTTGTTTCTGGTTTTTGACAAGCATAGAAACCTGCCTGTGTGTCTCCAATAAAAATCTAGTGTTCAGATTGTGGTAGATAATAGCAAAAATAGGTTGTGCAAAGTTGACAGGTAGCAAGAGAGAATTCATGTACTTAGAAGAATGATCTAATAATCAATGCTATTTCTGTAGGAACAGACACATCCTTAGTACTTATGACTGTTATTACTGTGTTATGGTGAGAAATTACAATGGAAAGTTACAAGCTTGGTGGTTTTTGTACTGTGTCAGAAATAGGCTAACATGTTTGTGTCTACATCATGTCAGATTTTATTGAGTAAAAATAAATTCACAAGGTACAGCAACTTTTGTAGCAATTTGTCGAGTAGCCCTGCTTTCCTTGGTAGCCCTGACTGAAGGCTGTCACAATTTATTCCAGTCTTTTAACATTCTAGTCTTAATTATTTACATTAGCTCAAAGAGCACACATTATATTGCTCTGTGTGTGTGTGCGCATGTGTGCGTAAAACATAAATATTACAAAGGAATTAAAGAGGCCATAGCATTTCAAAGAGACCCGAGAGGCAAAAGCTGATAGAAGTCAAAGAGAGTCTCTGGCAGTTAAGATGAACTTGGGCTGAGCTCTCTGGGAGAGGTGAGAGCTGCTGCTGCTGCCAGAGTCAAGGCTTGGGGTCAGAATTGAGCTTCAGAAGTGAAGCGAAGTAGAGGCTCTAGAGGCCAGGGGTAGGATTGGTTCCAGAGGGATGAATGGCAGGTAGATGGACAGTAGGTCCATACAGGTGCATAGCAATTTGAATAGAACTTGTAGGGCAGTTGGGAGCTCTCTGCTTCCTGTACACACTGGTCAGATGACAAACCTGTAGAGTCATTATTACCACTGCCAAGTGAGTGTTGCACTTTTTTCTTAGTCTGGTGTGTCTGATAAGTTCTTGTGCCTGGTTTTTCTGATAGAATTTTAATGGGCGGTTCCGGTCCCAGTTTATGTTTATGAATTTATGCAGTAGCACTCTTATTTATCATTCTGTGTCATGTGGATGATGCCAGACAGACGGTGCTGTTTAGGTGTCCACCAAGTGCAGAGTCATCATCCTTAGTAGAGTAAAAAGCTGCTTATAAGATGGACCCTCTCAGGGCAAGGCACAGTCTGAAAACCATTTTACACAATGTGTAGTTACTTAGGGCAGGGCACAGCCTGACCTCAACAGTCGTCCTGAGGCATCAGTTGTGGATTAGTGAGACAGGGAAAAGAACAATATGGTTTGGAAAGCTTTCCATGAGAAACAAAAGAATTTCTGCCCAGAGAGCTAGGCATGCTTTTTACATCATCAACGCTTCGCCTTACTAGTTCCAAAATTGACAAATGTACATGTCTGTCTTGTTGCCAAACTCAGAGGGTACCATAGTAAGTTGTTGAAAACATAGTACAGTACTTGGGCTCTATATATGCATTGCCCAGCTAATGGGAATACTGACCCCAGGGCCCTGTATGGGATTACTGTGAAGATCAGTGGGTAAGTGCACATAAAGCATTCAAAACCATGCCGAAGGTCTAACGACTGGTTTCCTTGTTCTTCTCTTGTAGGTATTTGCATGGGGCTATAACAACTGTGGTCAGGTGGGGTCAGGATCTACAGCAAACCAGCCAACTCCTCGGAAAGTTACAAATTGTTTACATACTAAGAGAGTGGTCAGCATTGCCTGTGGTCAGACCTCATCCATGGCTGTTCTGGATAGTGGTGAGGTTCGTCCTCTTCATTTCCCTGTCCCCTCCACCTGCATGCAATGGTGCCAGCATGCAGAGGAGGAGAGTTTGTCTTGTTTACTGACCCCTAAGGAGGACCAGCTAGCGAGTGCTTGCTCATTCCTCAGAATGACTCAAATCTGAAGATGTCAAGTAAAAATTCTAATGTGTCTTAATTTTAGTTTTTGCAAGATCCCTGTAGCCTCATAGTAAAGGCAGGGTGGGGTCAACATTAGAGCGTGCAGTCTAATCAGTGTGGGTGTTTGGATTTAATGTTGGGACTGAGAAAGAACGACCTTCCTTCCAGTGGAAGAGTTGTACAGTTTTAAAGTCAGCTAATGAATTCTTAAAACCATCCACGACATCTCACATTGTATTGGAGGAGGCATCTTGTTTTATTGGAAGATCATTGTTAGCTACTTGTTATAAACCTACCCTCTGCCCTGTAATCATGACCCCCTTTGAGCTGATGGTTACGTCTATGAAATTACTGATGCCATTTAAATGGGCCATGTACCACCTATGCTTTCCTTGGTGCGTGGGGAATATACAGTCTTTCGTATGGCATCATGCAGTGATGGGTTTGGGGTGCTGTACATGTTACTGAGACCTCACATAAGTTGACTTTTCCTTTTTTATTCAATCCTGCTATCATCCATGAATACTTCAGAATCTATGGGCCATCAATCTAATATCCTCTGTTCAGTATTCTTCATGCTTTTATTTTTTCAAGATTTTATTTTTATCATTTTTGAATTATATGTGTATATGAGTGTCTATGTGTGCACACAAGTGCAGTGTGCCCATAGAGTTTAAAAGAGGCCATCAGGTTTTCAACACATGGAATTACAGGCTGTTGGGAGCCCTCTAATGGGAACTGAGCTAGGTTGTCTTCAAGAGCAGTACCCTGGTTTAACTGCTGAATCTCACTGATTTTTACTTTAAAATGATTATTATGTGGTTACTTTTACAAAGGGGAAAGCAATGAAGCCTACAAAGTAAGCATTAAAAAGCTTTTTTCCTAATCTCGTTAGTAGTTTCATATGTGTCCTTGTGGACTTTTCTTTATAAGCAATTGTAGGAGGCTGCTTGTTTGTTCCCCAGCCACCCAGACTCCTGAAATAACCACACAGAAACTGTTTTAATTAAATCACAGCTTGGCCAATCACTATAGCATATTCCTAGCAAGTTCTTACATATTAAATTAGCCCGTTTTTATTATTTTATATTTTACCATGAGGCTCATGACCTACCAGTAAGGTTCCAGCTGGCAGCTCGGGTCTTTCCCCTCTGGCAGCGACATGGCATCTCA
The DNA here is from genome assembly GCA_025134845.1 of Neodon shergylaensis. Taxonomy (NCBI): domain Eukaryota; kingdom Metazoa; phylum Chordata; class Mammalia; order Rodentia; family Cricetidae; genus Neodon; species Neodon shergylaensis. The sequence continues at coordinate 50,926,313 of JABTXL010000002.1, read as the reverse complement.
CTGACTCCGCCTTCTTTCTCCCAGCATTCAGTTTATTTTTCCCCACCTAGCTCTGTTCTGCCCTGCTAAGCCACTGGCCAAAACAGATTCTTTATTCATTAACCAATAAAAGCAACGCATATACAGAAGGACTTCCCACACCAATCAGTTATCTACAGATGAGTTTAATTACCTTATTCAATCACCTATACATTGCTGCCTCTCTCTGTCATTCTGTTCCCTGCCGCACTTCACAGCATTGTGTTGTCTGTGCACTGAGACTGTCTCTGTAGCACTTCTCAGAATGCTGCTTAGTTTGCTTCTATGGGTGACGGACACCTGGACCTCTCTGGAGGACGTTCGGTTGTTTTTGCTGTTGTGAATTATGATGCACTGATTTCTGTTGCTGTATGTTTATCTTGGTACATCATATAAGCATTTCTATAGACTAAATTCTCAGCATAGAATTTTTAGGTCAAGAAGTATGCCATTAAGGCAATGGATTTTTGATCCTACTGCACGTACTAGCTTTGTGGGAGCCTAGGCAGTTTGGATGCTCACCTTACTAGACCTGGATGGAGGTGGGTTGTCCTTGGACTTCGCACAGGGCAGGGAACCCTGATTGCTCTTTGGGCTGACGAGGGAGGGGGATTTGACTGGGGGAGGGGGAGGGAAATGGGAGGTGGTGGCGGGGAAGAGACAGAAATCTTTAATAAATAAGTTAATTAATTAAAAAATAAATAAAAAAGAAATGTTTTTAAGAAGAAAAAAAAAAGAAGTATGCCATTAAGAATATGGATAACTGCTGCCAAATTTCTTTCCAGAAAGCCAGTACCTGTTACACTAAATTGCACGTAGCCACCTCTCACTCTCTGACCTTTCTGCTTTACTTTGTCCTAGAAGCCCCGCTGTGCATTTGCCTGCATCTATGTGGGTCTTGGTGCCACCAGAAGTTGTAGGCGTTTAATTTGAACTTGACCTTTTAAAATCTGTTCTTGGTTAGGATTTATTACTATGGCCCACTCTGAATATTACAAACCATTAGCCCTTCTGACTAGCCTGTGCCAGCTGCTGCCCCCTGACTTTTATTTATTTTATGGGGGTTTTTTTGTCTCTGTGATCTTCTAAAAATGAAAATTCAATCTCTGTTTTTGAATAGTATAGTAAAATTCTTAACTATATTTCACTTTCTGTTTTGCTTGTTTGCCCCTTTGTTTTGTTTTTTGAGGTGGTGTCTTGCTGTATAGCCTTTGCAGGTCTGGTACTTGATATGTAGCCCAGGCTTGCCTTTAATTTGTGGCAGTCTCCTGCCTCAGCATCCTTAAAGCTGGGATTACAGGCATGTACTGCCTCGCTCTAGGGGGTTTTGTTTTTATCTGCTTATCTGGCTCTTTCTTCTTTTCTTCCACCACTGTTCTTCCTACTTCTCTCTGTCTGTGCCATGACACTGTGCCTTCTGCCTGGAGTGCCGTCGTCTGTCCTGCTCAGGTCTCCACTTCCTAACAGATCTTCCTCCTCACACTGCTTCTTGGGAAGAAACCTCATTATTCCTGCAGTACGTTGATCTCTGTGGTGGCTCTTACTACCTGCTCACCTAGTGTGCACATGTTCCTTGCCTTTGGCAGGCTTGGGCTAAAGATTCCTTCCTTGTGCCTCTCATTGTGTAGGACATGTGGTAGGTGCTTGCTAATCATTAATGACCCTCAGTTTTTCATTTGTGAATTCATGGAATGAGAACATCATGCATTTGTAGGACCCTGTAGCCCACAGTGTAGGTTTGGAGTATCTGATCTGTGTAGGACAGGACTTCTCTTCCCGTTGGCAGTTTCTACAACTTGTCCTCTCTCTTTCTCTTGCAGGTGTATGGCTGGGGCTATAATGGCAATGGACAGCTGGGCTTGGGAAACAATGGCAACCAGTTGACCCCAGTGAGGGTGGCAGCCCTGCACAACGTGTGTGTGAACCAGGTATACATTGCATTTCTTGCCATACATTTTATAGCAGATATATTGGAGGTTAATTCTTTTGTCATTCATTTCTGGCAATTCTTTATGCCTTCACTTTTCACATTTAATATTTTAGCCTTCCTCTTTTTCTGTTAGAAAAGGGGAGCCCATGGTATTGGCCATGGTCTTCTTCACAGGGTAAAGAAATTCATAAAGTCGACCAGTGGGTAAAGAATTAGACTTCCCCCTGATGCTTCTGAGTGCTCCAGCAGATGCCAGTCCACACATGCTGCTGGCCTGGCATTCTGCAGAGGCCAACTGTGGCCTAAGCAGGTGGTTGCTCTGCCTTGACTGCTAGGATGGTAACCATGTGTGTTTACTTTCAGATTGCCTGCGGGTACGCACATACTCTAGCACTAACAGATGAGGGCTTGCTCTATGCCTGGGGAGCTAACACATATGGGCAGCTGGGAAATGGCACTAAAATTAATCTCCTAAGCCCAGCACACATCATGGTGGAAAAAGAAAGGTAAATTTGCGGTGCCGTGTCTTGGACACTATGTGTGTGTGGCCTTCGGACTGTGTGGTAGGGCTGTGGTATTCAGCTTGTGACTCATACTTATCTACATTCTTGTTTTGATCCAAATGGTTTATAAGTCAGAATGAACATGTGTGAACTTGCCTGTATTCTGAAGCCCCCACCTGTGATTGGTGGGAACTAAGGCGTCTTAGCTCTGAAAGACTTGGAGCTGTCTGTTCTGTAGGGAGGTTATTTAGGGTCTGCAATCACATTGAAATTCAAAGCACTAACTTTGTACCACCTAAATTCACTTTTAAATAAGAAAAATTGCTCTTTAAAGGACATTATTTAAATACTAATTTGGTTTATTGTATGCTACTGGGATAGGTGTGTAGTGTTTGTTCATCAGATTGTGAGGTTTTATGCAGGGTACCCTGCCTTCAGAGTCCTGTGAGAAATGAAGCTGATCTGGCTTGATGACCTTTTGGTTTGCAATGTTCAGAGCCCATGACCCTCAGCCCAGTGGTAGTCATCCTAATGAAGATGTTGATATTTGGGTGAAGATAAGGGAAAAATATATGTATAAGAAAATGTTTATTGAAGATAATGTTTACGGGGGGTTGGTGGAGATGAGAGGGATATTCGAATCAGGAAAGCGCTTGTAAGTACCTGAGTAGATCACCAGAACCTATATATTTAAAAAGCCACATGTGCTGGTGTGCACTTGTAACCGCTGGCTAGCTTAGCCTATTTAGTGAGTGCCAGGCCAGTTAGAGAGCCTATCCCAATAAAGTTTTACAGTGTCTGAGGAATTACACCTGAGGTTGTCTTCTGGCCTTGACACAGATGTGCACACTACTGTTACACACCCCCATGAACACACACACACACACAATAGATTTTTTTATTTAAAAAGATTTATATGTATGAGTGTTTTGCCTGTATGTATGGATGTGCACCATGTATGTGCCTGTTGTCTGTGGAGTCAGAAGACTGTTGGACCGTCTAGAACTGGAGTTACAGATAGTTGTGAACTACCATGTGGATGCTGTGGCACAAACCCAGGTCCAGTACAAGAACAAGAAGTGTTCTTAACCTTTGAGCCATCTCTCCAGCCCCAGTATCTTTTGTTTATTTACGGCTTATCTTCCCAGAGCAGTGAAGACATTTTGTCATTGTCCACTGTCCTCATTGATTTTAACTTCTAGTCTCTTTCCACATTTGTCTCAACAGTATGTATTATTTATGTATTCCTACCTCAAGATGAACTTAGGTGAGAAGTGAGCCCTCAGAGAGAGATAGGGAGGGAGGGAGATTAGGGGAGCTCTTTCCTGACCTTTGGTTTTGTAGGCAGGGTTTGTGGCTTACATCACTGACCTTGGGCTGACTTGTGAGGTGTTGAAGCATGAATTTCTAAATTACTCTGCAGGCATGTCTGATAAAGAAGTAACGAGTGTTTCTTCAATGTTCCCAGGGTTGTAGAGATTGCAGCCTGTCACACCACCCACACATCTGCCGCTAAGACCCAGGGTGGGCACGTGTACATGTGGGGCCAGTGCCGGGGCCAGTCAGTGACCCTTCCCCACCTCACCCACTTCTCCTGCACCGACGATGTGTTCGCCTGCTTTGCCACCCCTGCTGTCTCGTGGCACCTCCTGTCTGTGGGTAAGCCACTCAAGCTGTTTCTGCCTGGGGTAACTAAATACTGTTCCTTGCATATTTGATAGCTGTGAGCTGCTTAGGTTCTGTAAGCTAGTTTTAATGTTCTTCCTGAATAATAATCAGATTTATTCATTGGTCATGAAACATTCTCAGAGACTCTTTTTTTCTTCCCTAAGTTCTTCTATTTTAGTTGAATTCATATGAAATAAAATTAACCAATCAATCAAATGGAATGTAGTGCATTCATAATACTTTGCTCTCACTGTTTGTATTAAGCTCCAAATGCTCTTATTACTTTGAAGGCAACCACAACTCACTAAGGAGCCACACTTCATCCACATCCCCTTTTCTTGGGGGAAAGAGGATGTTCAGGAAAAATTAAGCTGCTACTAAACTTCAGGAGAAACAAAGAATATTTTTAAAAAATACTTTACTATACTCAGTGTAATACAGTATATATTTGCAATAAATACAATGACTAAGAAACATTTGGTTCAGTTAATGGGACTATTTGATTGAAATCACATTTATGTTTAGCATACACAGCCAAATAGGCCAATACACCACAGCCTGGGATTTCCATGTCCTGCTCAAACTGGCCACTAAGTAAGAGGGTTTTCTCCTCTAGATGGGAGTTCTCCTGTTAGAGAGAAGTAGTTCTCTAAATGCAGGGTGCACTGGCCATCACAGACAAAGAGGGAAGGTTATTTCCATGCTGTTATGAGATGCTGAGACACCCATAAAAACCTTGGTTTGGGGTGAGTGGTTAGCCATCACCCGTATCCTGGACACCTTAGTCATCTCCTTTCTTTTCTCTTCAGCACTTAGGCTATGGGGTCAGGGGAGGCTGGTCTTTTTCTAAAGCCACCATGCTCCTGGCTCAGTCGTTGTTCTTAGCCCAGGGGTTTGTTTTTTTAAGACAGGGTTTCTCTGTGTAGCCCTGCCCATTGTGGAACTTGCTTTGTAGACCACACTGGCCTCCGACACACACAGACCCACCAACCTCTGCCTTCTGAGTGCTGTGATTAAAGGTGTACACCACCACTGCCTGGCATGAGATTTATTTTTAGTGCATATTTTCCATGTTTAATTATATTTGAAGACTGTTATTTGGCTTTCCCAGATACTCATCTTGTTTCATTTGTAGTTTATAGATCAATTACCTTAATACTGTGAGTTTGATTTATTAAATGAGTCATGAGCTTTATTGACCAGAAATAGAGTGGACTTAGGTACCGTAATTATCTTTTGAAAGCCTCTCATGCCTGATTCTGTCTCCTGAGCTTTGTATTAATGGTATGTCTGTTGCCTTCAGAGCATGAAGACTTTTCAACAGTTGCAGATTCACTGAAGAAAGAATTTGATAGTCCAGAAACTGCTGATCTGAAGTTTCGAATTGATGGGAAATATATTCATGTCCATAAAGCTGTTTTAAAAATCAGGTATTTTTTGCATGAGTTTAGAGCCATCAGTAACTTTACCTCCCTTATGTTATTTCTGTTTGTTATTACACCGCAGAATAGACACTAAAAAAAAGTTGTTATCACAGTACAAAGAAGTTTGACAATTTAGTATTTTGGGCAGATAGTTATCAGTTCTATTTGTTATCAAAGACTGTCTTGTGCTTGTATTCATGCAACTTTTTTGGGACATATAACTATGTTTTTTTTCTGTCATTTAGTTTTCTGTAGTACTAGAAATTATAGCCAGTACTTGCACATACTAGGCAAATACCCCTGATTGGTAAATGGAGACTGCTTGTTCATTTCCTGGCCACTCAGACCCAAATAATCACACAGAAATTATATTAATTACAGCACGGCTTGGCCAATGACTCAGGCGTATTTCTAGCTAGCTCTTACATTGTGAATTAATTAATCTGTGTATTGCCATGAGGCTGTGTCTTACCAGAAAGATTCCAGGCATCCTTCCACTTTGGCAGCTACATGGCCTCTCTGTGATTTCGCCTACTTTCTCTATTCATCTCTGTTCGGATTTCCTGCCTGGCTTTGCTTTGCTAAGCCGTTGGCAGAAACAGCTTTACTTATCAACCAATAAAAGCAACACATATTCAGAAGGACATCCCACATCACTAATTCTTAAGTTGTTTTTCAGGTTACAGATTTGGCTGGGGCTATAGCTCAATAGTAGAGCACTTATCTAGCATGGGTATGATTCCCCAACATTCAAAATAAATGAACTAATAAATTAATTGCAGTTCTAGTAGATACTCAATTTTATTTGCATATTAAATTTGTGAGTAAATCTCAGTATATATTCTCTTCTACTATTAAAGATTAAATTTTTCCAAACAGGAAAAAAAATAGGCATGTTTTCATCTATGACTCTGTGGTCAGTGTGACTGTGTGTGTCTTTCTCATAGCTTTTCTAACCTGTTACATCCATTCTGCATTGCTTAAAAATATTTTTTAACCCCTCAAAGTAACTATCACTGAATATGGTTTTTTTTTTAGAACTCTAAGTAAATATTGTGTATTTCTGTACCATACCTCACTCTGCCACTAAGCTACATCCCCAGTCCTCATTGTATTGTTTAAAATGCATTTCTGTATACATAAAACCTAAAGCAAATGATTCAAACACTTAATTAGGATGGGGACTGGTGGAGACAGTGCTGTTGTACTCCTGGGCTCTCTGTCTAATTGATACTTTTAAATGGTAATATCAAGATGAGAGTGATTTTAGCAGCATTGCACATAAAAGTTCTTGCAAAGCAAATACTTTTGGTGCTAATAGTGAATGATTCCAGCTTGTGCCAGCCCAGAGGAAAAGGATACCTGTAATACCTTTTACTTGCTTTCAACCCTTTCATTGGTATGGTTTGCTTTTGTTGTAGGTGTGAGCACTTCCGATCCATGTTCCAGTCCTATTGGAATGAGGACATGAAGGAGGTGATAGAGATAGACCAGTTTTCTTACCCTGTGTACCGTGCCTTTCTCCAGTACCTCTACACAGACACAGTTGATCTGCCACCTGAGGATGCCATAGGTACTGCATAGGGACCGACCAGGCCATGTGCCTGTGACTTTGTCCTAGTCTTAGAGCAGTGATATATAGTTAATTACAGGTATATTGACTTTTGTATACTTAAAAATAATGTTTGCCAGGTGGTGGTGAAACATGCCTTTAATCCCAGCACTCGGGAGGCAGAGGCAGGTGAATCTCTGTGAGTTCAAGACCAGCCTGGTCTACATGAACTGGTTTCAGGACAGGCCCCAAAGCTACAGAGAACCCCTGTCTCGAAAACCAAAAACAAAACAAAATTATGTCTAAAGTAAACATCTCTAAACTGCTGCTCTTGTTTAAAGTTATAGACATACTTTGTAACTGTAGACTTATTTAAAATATGAAAGTGTAAGTTTCTACTGCATTTAACCTTTTGTAAACAAAATAAGGAAGAGACTCCCTTTTTTATTCTGTGTACTATGGAAGAAATTGTATACAGTAATTAATTACAGGACAGGTAGATTTTGGGAGATATGAGGAATGAAATAAAAAGATATTTACTCACCTTCAGAATAGCGTTTGCTAAGAAATCGCTCTCATGAACTGAACATGGCATGTTATCAGCTGCCGTGGGTGCTGTGAGCTGGCGTGACCTAGTGCTTCTGCCTTTTAGGTCTTCTGGACCTGGCAACGTCATACTGTGAAAACAGACTGAAGAGACTCTGTCAGCACATCATCAAGCAAGGCATCACTGTGGAGAACGCATTTTCCTTATTCTCTGCTGCAGTCAGATATGACGCAGAGGTAACATAGAAGTGCCCCAGCTCCCTCCCTACCAGCCTACCTCCCTTTCTCCTCTGACAAGGAGCGTGGCTAGCTTCACCTCTCTTAGTGACTCGGCGACAAGGCCTCAGATGAACTCGGCCTTGCTTCTTTACATCTCTGTTCACTGTTTCAGCATCAGCTGTGTTTCTGCTTCTGCTTTTAACTGATTGCCTGAAGGCTGCACAGTGGGAGTGTAGAGTCCTGGACTCCCTGGACTGGCAGACAGCATGCTTTAGTTCCATCCTCTGATGTCAGTACATCTGTGTTTCTCAAGGCCACTTTGCTAAGTTCACCTGTCAAAAGCCCAGGATACTGTTTGCTTTACATCTGTGTGCCTGCAATTCCGTCACTGTCCTGTAGCTCAATCATTCTTGTGTAAAGAGCTTACTGTGTATTCCCTCTTTTTAAAAAAAAAAAAAGTTTTTTGTGTGTTTACATGTCTGAAGTCTAAAGGACAACTTTCAGGAGTCAATTCTCCTCTTCCACCCTTGCATATACTCCAAGTCAGTTCTTAGGCTTACGCAGAAAGTGTCTTTACCCACTGAGCCATCTCAGTAGTCCCTACTTTGTTCTATACTAGTTGAATGTCAAATCTGGGTTTCTCAGATTTCTAGAGTCTGATGAGTGCTGTTCTGTAGTATGTATGACGCTGAACTTTCATAAAGTTGAACAGAGCTACAAATCATGAGCAGACGCTGCACCTGATTCACCATGCTGCAGCTCCTGGCACAAGCAGTGAGGCGTGACAGATGCTCTTGAATTGTGAAGAGAGTGCCACAAAGGGGTGCAGCAGAGATAGTTAATGAACTCATAGCTGACCTGCTTAGTTTTATACAGATCCATAAAAAATAGCAAGTCCAAAATGGCTAGCTTTGCTAAGTACACCATGAGCCTCTCTTTTGGAGGTGTTTTGTCATTTGACAAGACAGTCTCTGCTAGCTGGAAATTTATTAAAGATACATATTGTGGCTTTTGAGGTATAACAGAGGATAAACTTCCTATCTTTCACACTTAGGGATTGAGTTGACCATTATGCCTTTTATTTTCAAAGCATATCCTATTTTTGCTTGAGGTTCTTTTATGATAATAAATATTTCACAAGGTCAATTGTAGCTGACTCTGGAGCCTGAGGACAAATGGAAAGATGGTCAGAGTTAACTGTATCGAATGGAAAATGGAGGTGTGGTTTGTTTTCTTCCCTTCCTGTCACACCTTGAGCCTGTCTGTTACTAGTGCTGTCTCTAATTTAGCCTTCATTGCCACGTAACAATGTAACTTTAAATTGGGTTGATGGTGTTTCTGTCCATTGGGGATTGACTCCAGACTGCTTGTGTGTTTCCACACTTCTCCATGCTCTGTGCACAGTCTGTTGATGACAACGGTCACAACAACCTGACTAGAGGCTCGCAGCTTGATCCTTTTACTGGAAATTTGTTCCCCACTTTGACCTAAAGTCTACCTTTAAAAGTTTACAGGATAGGGCCAGGCATACACCTTTAGTCCCAGAATTTAAAAGACAGAAACAGGAGGATCTCTGAGAGCTTAAGGTAGCCTCTTCTGTGTAGCGAATTGCAGTTCAGCGAGGGCTACAGAGAGAAACCCTATCTCAAAAAAACAAACAAAAAAAAAAAAACGGGACTTGTTTCTACTCATGTACTGGCTTTTTGGGAGCTTTCTAGGTCTGGATGGTGGGGGAGGGGGGGCTTAGACTTCCCACAGGGCAGGATTCCCTGCCCTCTCTTAAGGAAGGAGGGTGAGTGGGGGAGCGGGAGGGGAATGGGAAGAGGGGAGGAAGTGTAAATTATTGAATGAAAAAAGAAAAAAAAAACTCTTCCTTTAGAGAGACTACAAATAAATGTGATTACTTGGAGTTTATCATCAAGTAGGCAGAGTTAGCACTCAAAGGGATATGTTGAATCGAATAATTGAACATGTTTGAAATACCAAAAATAAATATTGAGTGAACAAATGTTTAAAGCACTTCAGTACAAAGGGGCACTTTTGTAAACAAGTGTTCATGATAGCAGACACACCTTAAATTCCACAGACATGACATACTGAGTGTGGAAATAGAGTAGAACATACGGTACACTAGGACTTCGATACTGAGCTATCTGATGAACGGGTATACTTGTACATTTTATTTCCTTAGTACCATGGAGGGTAGTCAGTGACCATAATGTTGGGTGTTCAGATCAAACCCATTACATACCTTGCAGAATGTGCGGCTGGTCGCTTCCCGCCACCCGGCTAGCTTTACCCAAAATAATTACACGGAAACTGTATTCTTTTAAATACTGCCTGGCCCGTTATCTGTAGCCTCTTATTGGCTAATTCTCACATCTTGATTAACCCATTTCTAATAATCTGTATAGCACCACGAGGTGGTGGCTTACCAGGAAGGATTCTAGCCTTTTTCCGTCTAGGGTTGGAGAATCATGGCGACTGCCTCACTGCCTTCTTCCCAGCATTCTGTTCTGTTTACTCCGCCTACCTAATTTTCTGTCCTATTAAAGGGCCAAGGCAGTTTCTTTATTAACCAATGAAAGTAACACATAAACAGATGACCCTCCTCCATCATTTCCCCTTTTTCTGTTTAAACAAAAAAGAAAGGCTTTCATTTTAACATAGTAAAATTACATATAACAAAACAGTTATCAAGCAAGAATTACAGTTACAATATTTATATCTATTTTATCTTTTATCATAACTAAGGAAAACTATAACTGACCATTCTTCAACTCCATCAAAGACTCCAGAAGGATATATTACCTAAGCAAACAAGAAATAATCAACTTCCAAACTCTAGAAATGATAGAGACATCTCGCTCCCTGGACAGTCACCCAAAGTTCTTCTGTATCGTTGGGGCATCCATCTTCGTCCTTCAGGCCCATAGTATCCAGAGACATTTCCATGAAGCAGGACAATTCAAAGACAGTTCAGTCACTTTCTGCTGTGTCCTGCAGAATGTCTCGCAGACTCTTTCATGAATCAGGAACCCCTAAAGACCATCTCACCTATAGGCAAGTTCAGCAGTCCTCTCTCTGTAGGTTCTTTGTGTCCAGTTTATGCAACAGTCCAGGCAAGAGCAGTTTCTTGCCCAAATGGCTATCAAACTCCATAAGGAGCCTCTTCAATGCCCATCTTCCTCTTGAAGTAGATTGGTGCTGCCAGGAGCAGACGTGTCTCATTGTCATAAAAAGCCCTAATTTATTAAAACATTAAATGCCATATTCTGTAGTCTTTGAAAGATATGAAGAATGCCTATCTAACTGAAATATATCTCTAGATATCTAGAAAATCTAACATGACTACAAGCTTGGCTATTATTGATGATTATCCATTAACAACCTATATTTCTTAATCATATATTACATTTTTAAATGAACTACACAATCACAATACCTTAATCAATATCAGAAATACATACACCTATAACAAAATTGACCTTAAAATTTATACCAGTGCAAATTATTCATATCTATATCATATTCCCCTTTAAATGTAAAAGATCATTTATAAACAATATTTGGGAATATGGGCGCAGTTATTTCTCTCCAAACTGCTTCGAGCTAAATGGGGCGCTGTTAATCAGATCGTTTAGGGTGTAACTTGTGTGCCAGGTTTATCTCAGTTGGCAGTTGAGTGAAGTAATTTTTTGAGGGTGTTCACAGCAACCTTTCAGGAGGGTGTGGTCTATCATACCATATTGGGATAGAAGCAATCCACAGGGTCTCATCCTCTGTGAAAACAAAAGAAACTCTTTGCCAAAGAATGATATCCTTAGATCCAAATTCTGAAGTCAAGATACCTGTAGAACATATATGCAGGTTCATCTGCTTAGCAGCCCATACAATGAAATGTCTCTTTGTATTTAGCTCCTTCACAGTCAAAAATTTTAAAGAAAACACAATAATACACAGAATCCAGGCTCTCTGTGAATTTTCCATTTTTACGTGGCTTATTTTTACACTATCACTTTATTCTGTCTCTTTAGAGATTATACCCCCTTTTTTTAAGGCATTAACTTTATTCTCTATATTCTTTTACTTCTCTCTCCCAAGCCTACATACACTCATCCAACATTGTGACCCATATATAGGTCTTCTATGTCTGAATCTGTAATTTTTTACTATCCAGGAGCATTTCTTAAAATGTTAAGCACTTTTTAAAAACTTAAGTTGTGCCATGTAGAGGCACCTATCAGACCAAGCAGTTTTCCTTATTAATTAACCAATGAAACAACAGATAGATATAAGACCCACCTACATCAATACCTTAGGTGATAGGAAGTGACTAAGACTGGTAATCAACGGTGAAAACTGATTTTAGAAGCCTAACTTTGAGGTAGCAGCTGCCTTTGGGTCATGGCTGGTGCTCAGGAGATGAAGGCTACCTGCTGATCAGTTACAGTGACAGGCTCTTTGAAGGAAACGTGAAGTTAATGTACAAAAGAAGTGCAGGCTTAGTAATTGCACCTAGAAAAGCAAGGCCATGTGGAAGTCTTAGGGTGTGCACTGTCAGACTTGACGTGTTCTACAGTGCACTGGGAGGAGTCACGGTCCTCCAGCACGGAGCCATGAGGAGCTGAAGCACTGCCTCCACGTAGCAGTTAAGTGCTGCAGGAGGACACGTGTTTAAACACCGAGGGAAACACCAGCTGAGGGGCCTTTCAAGGAAGGGGCAGAGTTTGACTTACACTGTCGAAGTCTTGGGCTGCAAGAATTCTGCTAATTGCTGTTTTAGCATCTTAAACAGAATGTTAGGGCTCAAGCCCAATATTTTAAGAAATTGGTAGAAAGGAAAAGCAATTTGGCTTTCAGATTGTGTAATGACTGGAATGATTTCAGCATAAAAGATTTGAACCAAGAGCCTGTAAGATGGCTTAATGAGTAAAGGTACCTGCCACCATCCCCAGCAGGGTTCCAACTCAGCTGGAACCACACATGTAGAAGGAGAGAGCCAACTCCTAAAGTCCTCTGAGTTCCGTGCCTGTGCCCCTCCCCCCCAGGTACTATTTTTTATTTTGGAATATTTTTTCAAAGTAGTCATTTACAAGTGTGTTGTTGCTCCCTGCCAACTACAGTAAGTGTGGCGCTGAACCTGCCTGGAGCCACTTTGTAATTTCTCCACAGATTTGTACATCTTAGTTCCTGGTACAAAGACTCTCAGTTTTGTATTCTCTCCTCTTTCCTGTCCATGAAGCTTAAGAGTCCTTAGTTTATGATGTATGAATTTTTTTTCATCTGCTGATTAAATGCCTCTTCATCTACTTTGATTTTATTGTGAACATCTTTTTTAATCTGCTGGTTAAAAAGGGCCCCCTTTTTAAAAAAAAATGTTTTATATTTGAAGCATAGCAGTTCTTGATGGTTGGTTTCTAGTTGTGCAAAGGCTGTGGTCTTGTATCTAGTTGCATTTTCAATGTCCAGATCATTGAAGAGAAGATGAGTATGACCTCGTCACATCAGAAGCAAACTGACTTATGTATCCAGGGTTGATGAGATGGCTCAGTGGGTTAGGGTGCCAAGCCTGACAACATAAGTTCAATCCCCAGGACACAAGTGGTAGAAAAGGAGAACCAACTCCTGCAAATTATTCTCTGACTTCCGCTTGCTTACCTTGGCTTGCCTGTGCTACTCTCCACCACAAATAAAGAAATCCAAGGAAGAAAGAAACATAAATCTAGCCATGTGTGGTGGGACCCACCGATAAGCTCCCAACTTGAAGAGGATGAGGCAGGAGAATTGTGAGTTTTTGTCAGGGTCAGCCTGGTCTACATAGTGAGACCTTGTCTTTAAAATTATTTATAAACCACACAAAAACAAACAAAAAATAAAAACGAAACAAAACCTGGATCCAGAGATATGCTAATGTTGTAAATGCCCTTTGAGTTGTCTGGAAAGTAAATCTTGGGCAGCAGCTGGCTAAGACAAATTAGTTGTGGTTTCTTTCTTGGTGGTTATTCATCTGGGTGAGTTTTCTTGCAGCAGGATGTTTTCAGTCTGGGACAGAGAATCCTGTGGTAAGGAGGAGTCTGCCTGAGTGCAGAGTGGGGAGCTCTGGGGTCTTCTCTGCATTGTCTAGAATTCTCACCTCAGGGCAACTAGGAACAGGAAGTCACGACCCTTCATTTTAAATGGAGAGTTCCTCACAGCTTGCCAGCTGGCCCAATACAAAAAGAAAAATCAAGCCATTTTGATTTAAAAAAACAAAAACAAAAAAACTTTTTAGTGCTGTTTGCTTTAATACATTGAAGTACTCTTTATATCCGTACCAATTTCTATAATGAGTGTGTGTTTGGACTTCCTGCTTACTGGGGGCTTTTGGGGATGAGTGAGTGTGACACCATATCTCTATGATGCTTTACTGATTAATGTTGGCTATTGGTGACTTGATTCATCTGCCTGAGAACTCTAGTCTGTGTAAATACACTCATCTGGGCTTGACTGGGAGCTTATTAATAGCATGCTGGAAGACATATTAGTGGGGGCTATAAAGATAAATTCATTCTTATTAGACCATGAAAATAAAGTTTTGGAGATTTTCTTTTTAAATATAATTTTAGGTAGACCATAAATTTTCATCTGTTTCCTAAAGCCTTCTGTTCTTTAAACTAGCCCATATTTTAATTTGTTTGTTTTCTTAAATGTAACAAAACATGTATGGACTAAAGTGGCATTGGGCTTTGTACAGTGCCTTGAGATACTTGTGCCAGGTGACAGGCATGGAAGGCCGCCGATGATTTTGCGTGTGTGTCACACTTGGGTTACGGAAACCATGCTTTCCCTCTGGTGAGCGGATGGCAGGCAGTTTTCTGACGAGATGCAGTTCTCTTGCTTGCCTCGTGGGAGCTATCTGGTCCCAAGTATCTCTTTTGGGATGGGTGAGAGAATTGGGATGGGGGATTTTCAGAGAAACAGTTCATGGTTAATAAACAAAGGCCTCTTCCTGTTCTTATTTTTGTTGTGTATGTCCAGGATTTAGAAGAATTCTGCTTTAAGTTTTGCATCAATCATTTGACAGACGTTACACAGACTGCGGCATTTTGGCAAATGGATGGCCCCCTGCTAAAGGAGTTCATTGCTAAAGCCAGTAAATGTGGAGCCTTTAAGAACTGAAACCCGAGGCTGCTGGGCTGGGTGTGAGTGGGTGATGTGAGACTGCAGGTAAAACCCGCCAGGTCGCTTTTGTCACATCAGAGACAGTAGGAGTATGTGAAGGATGCTTTTCATGAGCCTGTTTTTCACAGCTCTTTCTGGATATGTGTACTTGAAATGGGATTTCCTTACATTTGGCCGAATGCTCTGAAAGGATGAAAGTTTTGTTGCTTTTGATTTTTTAATTTTGATGAGAGGATCTTTTGAACTGGGACTAAGGATGCTGGTGAGATGTTCCTGGACCTTTGGCGACACGCCTATTCACACTGCATGTGGAGGACAAGCCCTGCCATTGCTCCTGAGTGCTGCTCGCTGTCACCACCTTCCTGTGGGGCACCAGACTGTGGGAGGCTCTCAAGAAATACTGTCAAATATGCATCAGACCCACGTAAACAGTCAAGAAGTGTTGAGGTTTGCCGATATTCTCTTACGATGTGGGCACCTCAGGCTGGAAAGATGGCTCAGCAGGTAAAGACTGTTATGACTAAGCCTGACGACTTAAGTCCCCCAGGACCCTCATGCCGGAGAGAGCAAACTTTAAAAGTTGTCCTCTGATCGCTATACATGCACCGTGACTACACACATGCACACAATAAAAAAGTGTAATAAAAATTAAAAGATTAGGTACCAAAAGAGTAATGGCTAGAACTACGATAAAAGAAGCTTTGTTTGGTAAAGGAGAATGGTTGAGAACTCCTAATTCTGGACTTAGCCTGACACACTCACTCTCAGAATGTTTCATTAGGTTTCATTTGAGAGTGCAGTACACACTACCCCTCAGCCTCACCCTGTAAACACACACATTCTCTGTATCTGAGCTTTTGTGACTTGACATGACTGTTAAAACCACCTTTCTTACAGGACTCAGAATGGTCACTTTGTGCCGGGGAGTCTGGGCCACATTCCATCACAAATTTATTTGAAACTTCACCTTCCCGTTTTGTGTTTTTCTTGCTTTACTTGTGTTAGGAATACTTTTTGGCTTATTTTAGCCTTGAAATAGGGTTCCCAAAGTCATAGTTTTCCTAAAAAGACCATTTAAAAAGACTCTTTGTCTTTCAGTCTGGCTATGAATGTTACTGGGGTGTAGAATGTTGTTGTCCCAGCTTTGCCCATTGAGCCATTGTCTGTTTGCTCTCTGCTCCATGAACTCCTTTACGTGTGTGTGTGTTCCCTTAGTGTGTTCAGTTTCCTGCTTACAGAGGACCTTCTGGCCTTAGGCTGCGTTCAGAGCCGATTAACAGGGAGGGAATGCTGCGGGCGCTGTGCAGCAGTGCTTTGTGTCGGGTGGAGCGCTGAGGGGTGGAGCGCT
>JABTXL010000002.1:50856970-50909931 GCA_025134845.1 Neodon shergylaensis | reverse complement strand
CTCAGGGGTGGAGCGCTCAGGGGTGGAGCGCTCAGGGGTGGAGCGCTGAGGGAGGCACCAAAGGCAGGAGTTGTTGACTGGCCAGACACATGCCAACCCAGAACCCAGTGTCCCCTTTTCTTGATCGTGTCACACGTGACTGTTGCCTGGTGTATTGGTAAGTCAGAATTGGCTCTTCAGTGACAGTTTCCTTCCTGGGACGACGAGTGCACATTGATACAATTTGCTGGAATAGGCCATCTGAATAACCACAGTTCTCTAGACTTGGAGTCCCAAGGTGGTAAAGTTAATATGTTTACTATTGTTCTTACTTGAAAACCTCTCCACAGAAAAGCACAAACTACAGCTATAAATCCATATCCATAGATAATTCACCTGGCAAGAACCTACTGAGTTCTGACAGCTGTAGACACACTTCTCAGCTTACTGGGGGCTTGAGTGTATGCAGTGAAAGAGCAAGTCCTTTCAGAAGGGTTGGAGGATTTTTTTAATGCAGTCTTTTTATTTTTCTATTTGGTTTTGTTTTTAATCATAGAAAACAAAAATTATTCTTGAAACTAATGTTCTCTTCTGATGCAATAATGGAAGCCAGAGAAGTCACAGTTTCTTAAAATAGTCTAAACTGTATCCTTGAACTTACTGGAACAATGTTTGATACTCAAGTATTTAGGATGCATTTGTGTAATTTCTTGAATGACATAATAAACAATCTCTTAAGGCAGGCCGTGTACAGTTGTGGTTGTTTTCTCCCTTTAAAATATAGTAGTATATACATCCTGGAAAAGGGAGGAACTTGTTATTTTGGTACAACATGGATTAATTTGTGGACTTAAGTGAAAAAGAAAAGTCAAGTCACAAAAAGACAATTACGTGTTCCTAGAGGTGGAAAGAGTGGTTGTCGCGCTAGGAGAGGAGCTCTTACATGGGCACTTTCCGTTCTACGAGAGGAACATGTTTTTGGATGAATGATAATTTTTGACTATATTTGATGTTACTGAACTATATTTTTTCTCACATACATTATTTGAGTCTCACAGCTGTATGAATTAAGCACAGATTATTTTTACAGTTAGCAAAGCTTCATAGACAAGTTGATAATCTTAAAAGGGTTGAAATGGTAAATTTTGTTACATATATCACAATTTTAGAAAACCATATTAGAATAAAAATAAGATACCACTATGAATGTGTCGACTACTTCTCAACTACCCCCAACCCAAAGATTTTATTTTTGTTAAAAGAGTGTAGTTGAATTATCAGAGTGGGAAATGCATTTGAATTGGAAGTACTTAAAGATGAAAAGTAGTAGCCGCTGTCCCTGTGATACATGGCAGTTATTAGGGCAAAGTGGAAGTGGAGATTGGGTTAACAATCAATGATATAATAGGATATTTGTAAAGTTTTTTTTTTTTTTTTTGGTTTTTCGAGACAGGGTTTCTCTGTGGTTTTGGTTCCTATTCTGGAACTAGCTCTGTAGACCAGGCTGGTCTCGAACTCACAGAGATCCACCTGCCTCTGCCTCCTGAGTGCTGGGATTAAAGGCGTGCGCCACCATCACCTGGCTTGTAAAGTTTTTTAAAGTTAATTTTGTACACAGGGAGCATGCATGTCATAGCACTCTTGTGGAGGTCAGAGGGCATCTTGTGGAAGTCAGTTCTGCTGTGTGGGTTCCTGTGTGGGTGCTTGGAGGCGAGTGCTGAGCCATCTCACCGTCTTTTTTTTTTTTTTTCAAATAATGGAACCAAATGGAGTTGACCCAACCAACAATTGTTCAGAAGTTGGTTTTTGTAGAATGGGGGTTGTTTTTAGCTCATCTATAAAACAGTATGTTTATGTGCCTCCCCCTAGGTTTACAAAATTCATCATTGAATAAGGGAATGTGTGTGCAGTCCCTAATGTTACTTCCCACAGTACCATCTTCTGTACCCTGGGCTTCCATACATTTTCTTATATAGAAATAATGGCTGGGATTATTTGGCTCATTTTCCAGTAGTAACAGAGCCAGGCTTATCTGATCAGTTTGCCCAATATGTGCAAACAATATGAACCCAAACAAGTGGTGCTTCCTTGTGCCATACAATTTACTGTGATTAACAAAGTTGAATTGTAAGGCAGAAGGAGAAACTTTAATATAAAAATTCCCAGCTCATTCTGATGGGTGGTCATATTGCAGTCATTCCAGTTCACCCTTCATGAAGTGACATTGGAAACCACAGTATTGCACCAGGAATCATTCCAGACTCGACACCATGCTGGAGACACAGCTCAGTCCCGTACTGGTTTGTTGGTAGCATTAATGTGGACCTGAGAGGAACATGGTAGGAAATGAGAAATGTGAATGAGAAGGAGTCAAGGGTCAAGAGTGATGTGGGCATACAGATCTGAATTGCTTATTGTTAGGGGGGAAAAGTCTTCATTTTTCCCATTCCATATTCCTAATGGTGCTCTTATTCAGAGAGCCAAGTTTCAAATGTTGGTGCCTGTCTTGAAGACAACACATGCCCTTGTAATAATAACTGTGACCAAAAAGACACTTCTAAAAAGACTGATGAAGACCCATAAAATCATTAAAACAGCAGTGCATTCTACATTGTTACAGCTGAGGCTGCTGTGAACTGTATTAAATAAACTGTCCACTCTGTACAGTGTATTTTACAAACATTTATTGAGTGCGCTAAGTCTTGGAAATGTAGTGAGCAGGAACCCAGGTTAACAGTAAGCAAACCATGGGACTGAGTTTCTGCTCTATTGTAATGGAGTTACTAATACTGAGAGGAGACTACTGTGAGACCTGAAGGGCCAACAGAGGCAAGGAAAAGTTCTAAGATTTCACAGCAGGATGTGCAAAGGCTCTGGTATTACTGCAGTTGACTGGGGTGAGTAGGGAAGGCATCAACCAATACATAAGACTTCCTTGTTCCTTGGCGAATACATGGGAAGATCTGTTCTCAGCTGATCCAATTGACCTGAGGAACAGTTTTTACTAACAAGGAGAAAGGAGGACAAGTTAGATGACGAGAAGTGACAAGAAACACCCAGTCAGGTATAAAATAGCCATGAGCAGTAGCGGGTGACGGGGAGGGAAACCTATGCATCTGTCACAGCCTGTCTTCTGAGCCTACTTGCATTTCAGTCAGTAGAGTCCTCGCATTCGAACAGGGAAGATGGCGAGACTCTTGAAGTAGAACTTGAGTGGTTCAGGTCTCCATTTTCTTGAAATGAGCACAAGGTTTGTTCTAAGTTCCCAAGTGCCTCCAGCTGCTGCTTCAGCTGCCTATGCATTTCTTCTTGTTCACAAGCTTTACTCTTTATTGCTTTGAAAGGAAATAAAGTGTCTTTAGTTTACGCATTAGTTTGATTAGAAATAATATACTGTCTCTAGTCTGAGTCAGTTCAAATATACACCCCATGGTAGTTAGTTGTGCCTCAAAGGAGAAGACCGTGATATGAGCAGAAACGGCTCCTCCCAGGTCTTTGCTTCCTTTTGTGACTCAGGATGGAACCCTAATGTGGGAGTGTCATAAATCCGTTGCTTTTATTGGTTAATTAATAAACTGCTTGGCCTGATAGGTTAGAACATAGGTGGGTGGAGTAAACAGAACAGAATGCTGGGAGGAACAGGAAGTGAGGCAGACGCCATGCCTCTGCTCTCCAGGGCAGACGCGATGAAGCAAGCCGCCAGGTCAGACATGCTGAATCTTTCCCGGTAAGACTGGTGCTACACAGATTACTAAATATGGGTCAGGCAAGATATGAGAGCTAGCCAAGAAGAGGCTAGAGCTAATGGGCCAAGCAGTGTTTAAAAGAATACAATTTGTGTGTTGTTATTTCGGGGCATAAGCTAGCCAGGCGGCCGGGAGACGGGTGGCAGGAATGCAGCCTGCAGCTCCTTTCTACAGAACCCCAGCGTGTATCACGTGAGTGTGCATTCCTTTATAGTAGAACACAGTTACACGCATCATTCGTCAGAGACTAGAGGATGTAGCTAAACTGCCAGGGAAACTCATTCGTGAGCACATCTCTGGGTCTAAGGACATTGTTACATCACAGCTGTGGGTATGTTTAGGGAGGAAAAAGCTTTCCTATGGAAACCTCTCAGGGTCATTTTAGATAGCTCTAAAAGTTTCACAGCTGAAGCTTCAAATTCATTGTTGCCAGAGGGACCACGCACCCGCAGTTAGCTTGAAATACTGCGTGAAGTCAGCCAGGCCAGAAGGGCCTGTGTCAGATGTTGGCCTTTCCCACAGGTTCTCATGCAGTCCTGGTTAGGATCTCGAGAAAACCACATCATATGTTGTATGACATATCAGACATAGAACTTTCATACCAATTGACAAGGCCAGTACCAAAGGAAACACAGCTCATTGAAGACTCTTTTGAACTATTCTTATTAACTGACATGCTCAAGCAACTTTTAAAGTAATTTTTCCGCTGACTAAAAATGAATATTTCGGAATTCGAATAGGAATGAGTAACAGAAAAGCAAAATGAGAGGCTGTGCGTGTTGAGGTGACTTAGGCAGGAAAACCTGCTGTCTTATCATTATGTACTGATGGGCGCACCTGTAGAAAAGACCAGTCTAGGGCAATGTGTTATGCAGTAACGAGATGAGCTATTCCTACCAATCCTGTGGGAATCTGGCCCTCACCCAGTCCATAGGTGCAGCACACAGAGGTATTTAGTACTGAAGCGAGGGCATAATAAATGCGTGCTTCTTAATGTTTTTCAGACACGGTTTTGCTGTGTAGCCTAGGCTGGCAATCCTCCTGCCTCACCCTTTCAACTGCTGGAATTACAGGTGTGGACCACAACACCAAGCTAACTACATCACTTTTATATATATATATATATATATATATATATATATATATGTGTGTGTGTGTGTGTGTGTGTGTGTGTGTGTATGTATAAGTATACATATACATATACATATACATATACATATACATATATATATATATAAAACACAAAAACAAAACACTTTTCTTGGCTATTCTTGCTTTTTTTCCCCTGATGAATTTTAGGATTCCAGTACTCGCTGCTTCAGGAGATGAGCTCTGAAGGTAAACCTTAGGAAAAGAAATGACATTTCTTTAAGTGCAAGGGAGGCACACTGCAGGGTGGGTCACTGTTGCCTCTGTCTTGCTCCCGGGGGCAGAGAGGCTGCAGGAGGTCTCTGCCTGTCTATACATGGCTTAAAATACTCTGCAATTTTAGAGTCAAAAACATGTTGTGTTCCTGCCTTATAGTCAGTTTTTCTGGTTACAGAAGCATGTGCGTATCTCCTTAGAAAGCAGAACTGTATGTAATCCTACAAATCACTGCTGTTTCTAAGGTGTGGTCTTTCTATCATTTGTGTCTGTGTGTATGTGTGCAACTACGATTTTTTGCTTGTATTTCTTCTCTGTGTGTCATGCTGTTTTTGTAATGGGCTCTTTTCATTAGATAAAAACTCTTAGAAGTCATGTTTATTGTTTGATCACCTGTCATTTTGATCTGAATCATAGATGTCTCTCAACCAACACTGTCCATCATTTTATGAATCACCTACCTTTTTGGAATTTTATTAATGTGTCTTCAAACACTCCACAGTCAAATAGTAAAGTTTCAATGTCTTCATAGTCTAGAGGGAGAAACAACTTCCTGTGTTAATTTTAGTGTGACTAAATCACATGGGGAGAAACCAGAACATAGCCCCATATGGAAGAGTAAGCAGAGGAGGAGTGCAGCACAGTGCAGAGCCGTCAGGGAACCCATGAGAAGCATCAGCTCAGCATCTCTATGCAGCTGAAATGTCTGGGGGAAAACGCCCATGTTTCAGAGAACCCCCAGCTGATTATGAGGCACCCACAAATTTGAGAGTTCTTGGCCTTCAGAATATAAGCATTATGTAAGCATTATTGAGCTCTTGGAAATGTTTAGCTGTAGTTTATCTTTTGGCTTTATCATAAATTGTTTTTAAGTAAGTCCAGATTTTACATTGTCACAGTATGAAATATCCAGATTCCCCTAACAAGGAACTCTAAAGCTTTTAGCTCATTCTGTAGGTTATAAGAGGTCACAGTAACTATATACCTACACACTGTAAGTGGACCTTTTGATTCCCTAGGAACTCATTAAGAAAGAAACTTCTGTTACAGAGTTGATCTAAAGAACTACTCCATGATCTGCCACGACGGCTCAGCAGGTAGGGGTGCTTGCTACCACCTAGTGACTTAAGTTCAATCTCCAGAACCCACATGGTGGAAGTAGAACCGGCTCTGACAGCTTGTCCTGTAACCTCCACGTGTGTACTGTGCCAGGTGCACAATATGATTTTTTAAAAAAGATTTCTTTATTTTGTGTGTGTGTGTGTGTGCACGTGCACACGCACACACATACATGGGTGGAGGTATCCTCAGGGTCCATAAGAGTGTCAGATCCCCAGGAGCTTGAGGTATAGGCAGTTTTGGGCTGACAGACATGGTGCTGGGAACTGAACCCAGGTCCTCTGCAAAATAGTATGTGTTCTTCACGGAGCTGTCTTTCCAGTCCCTGTAATAATTTTTTTAAACCCTTGATTTATTAAGGAATAGAATTTGAGCACATTAAAATTGGAGGCTGCTTCCCAGCACCCATGTTGGGTGGCTTACAACTGTCTACAACTCTGGCTTCAGGGTATCAGACAGTTTTGAACTCTATGGGCACTTGCACCCCCATGTCCATACCCCCACACACATATAAACATAATTAAAACATATTTTAAAAAGTATACTTTAAAACATCAACTATAGCAGCGACAACACAACCAGCCAAACGAATACAACACAGCTGCAATGACTGTACCTCTACCCATTCAGCTCTGAGTGCCTCTGAGGAACAGCTTTCCAGGCTTCCATGCAGTTTGCTGCTCACTAAAGAATCTGACTTTTCATGACTTGTTGATTTATTGTAGACAGTAGATCTGGCAATAACTTGATTTTTTTAGATGTAGTTTTTATGCGTATGAGTGTTTTTGCCTGCATGTACATATGTGTACCATGTGCATGCAATGACCGTGCAGGATAAAAGAGGGTGTTGGGTTTCCCCCGAACTGGAGTTACTGTTGTGAGCCACCAGGTAGACGCTAGGAACTGATCTTGGGTCTGCTGCAAGAATAGTAAGTGCTCTTCACTGAGTAATCTCTCCAGCCCACAATGAGTGTTTTTAAAGAATGGGGCAAAGAAGGGAAGGGAAAAGCTTGGAACGAAAATGTTTTGTTTTCTAATATTCATTTACATTTAGCCGATTCAGTACCTGATTCTGAAGCGGTCTCATTCAGGAGCTTTTCTTGAATTGAATCAAGTTTTTCTAGTACCCCTTCAAATAATTCATTAAGAAGTCCCGCTTCCTTGCATTTCTTAATAAAAGGAACTTTGACAGTTGCATCTAAGAACAAAGAACGCATCGTTAGCAGGAAATGGTCTTAGGGCAGCTGTTCGAGCTATATGGTGATTACTCTATACTTTACCAGTTGATGGGTGAGTAAATTGTCTGATTTTTTTGTAGTTCAAATAGTAAATGGTACAAGAAAAAATGAAAACTTTTCTCTACTTATAGTAATATTTGAATACATGTGATTTTGTAAAATTTAGCTTCAAGTGCTTGCGGTAACAGCCCTCATTTTTGTGGCAGATGCTGTGTTGTAAGGACGTCCCCTTCTCAGAGATCAGAGGCCACCTGTCACCTGAGTGGTAGCACATCACTGAATTCTGACCTCAGGCAAACCTGCCTTCCTTTTTAATTGTGCCTCAGACTGAGAAGAAGTAGGCCATTCCACCTCAAATAATTTCATGTGCAGGGCTCTAATAGAGTGCATAGTAGTGGTAAAAACAAAGACTTGCCAGGTACCAGAGTCCAGAAGAATAAAGACCAAAGCCTAACACCAGCATCAGAATAGATGGGCCAACATTTTTAGAAGTATTTGGAGGCCACCATATTGGTACAACTGTCACTGAAAACAAACCTTTGTGGTCGGGGGCCTCTTCTGTCATGCGTTTCTTGAATCTATTAAACTTCATGTTTGTTGGCTAGAAGAGAAAACCAGATTATGCTGACACTTCATGTTGCCCTTGAATACCACATAAAAATGTTTTGCTATATAATTAATCGTATTAATTAAATGTAACAAAAGAGCTGTATTAAGCAAACTTTTTGTTTGTTTTGTTTAGTCTTGGTGAACTCCAGGATCCAAATGGCACTCTCAAATAGATAAAACCTATGGGATATGCTGTCTGGGGCCGGGAAAACAACGCCTGAATGAACAATAAGAAGGAAGGGTTGCTATCTTGTACTAACTTAGTTTATATGAACTGATAGAAATACTGTTTCAAATCTCTCCAAATTCTTTTACATTTTAGATTTACTAATCTAGAACTTGAAAGTTAGAAATTCGGCCATGTAGTTCCAACTGTGGACACATAGCTGGAAAACACTTGGTTTTGAACGAATGCTTGTCTGTTATCTCAGCCTGTTTAGAGCTAAGTATCCTGTAAAGTCAGATATTTTCTCTAAAATGGTGCCAAGAGATGGCTGATAGAAGCTAAGGGAATAATGTCATCTCTTGAGCTTTTAGCTTCTTACTAATCTCAGTATACTCCTGACACGTCCAGATTCTTCCCAAGATGTTACCTGAAGACTAGCTTCAGCTCCATCAACACACATGAAGGGTGGTGTGCAAATGCCAACTCCTCCAACAATTTGAAAAGTGTGAATCTCTGCTATTCAGAATTTTAAGTGAGAACTTTATGTGAGGAAATTAGATCCATAAGTCAAATTACCTGTTCAGGGATGCTTGACGAGAGGCGTTTCTTCCTTCCTCTCTTCTTTTGTAAGCTTGGGCCCTCAGCTAAAATAGAAACCATTTAAAACTTAGAATATAAAGCAAAAGATTGCTGGGTGGTAGTGGTGCACACCTTTAATCCCAGGAGACAGAGACAGGAGAAATCTCTGAGTCAGGGCCAGCCTGGTCTACAGAACAAGTTCAAGGATATCTGGGGCAACACAGAGAAGCTATATACCTATACATATATATATATACACACATACATATACATACATTTTATATATATATATATATATATATATATATATATATATATATATATGATTCCTGTTTGCATAAAATAAAAAATATATGCCAAAAGTTGCTACAAAATCAGAATACTGGGTGAATTTGGACTTGGGTATGTGAACTTACAACAAAGGGTTAATTTTAATTCTAAGCTCATAAGCTAATATAACATTGATAAGTGGTATAGATAGATGGTGTTTCACTGAACAGGAAAATCAGCTCAGGTCATAGGTAGGTGTTGAGAAGACACAGTAATGTGCATCCACCTCAGAGCTGACATGTTCTAGCTAATGCTCGCAGGGACTTGGGCAGTGTTTTCCTCGTCTAGAGTTGGCTTTTCAGAAGATTATTAGCAGTGGTTGCTTAGCCAGAGTTTTATCATTTGTGTTCTTCAGCCCAGTGATTTTTCTTTAGCAAGTGTACTTAACAGTGTGGTTAGGAAGTGGGACAAAGTTGTATGGTGAGTAATTTTGTTTGAAATAAGGTCTAATTATGTAGCTCAGGCTGGCCCTTGTCAGTGTAGTGATGGCAAACAACCCTTTCATGGTACTTTCCAATGACCTGAACACATAATGACTGTGACTAGAGCTAGCTCAGTGCTTCAGAGCACTTGCTGCTTCTCCAGAGGACCCAGGTTTAGTTCCCAGAACCCACATGGTGGCTCTTGACAACCGTCTGTCACCTAAGGTATCCATATAAACACATGAAATTACAACTGAGAAGAAACTAGCTTATTTCATGTTTTACCTAAATAACTTTTTTTTTTTTTTGGTTTTTCGAGACAGGGTTTCTCTGTAGCTTTGGAGCCTGTCCTGGAACTAGCTCTTGTAGACCAGGCTGGCCTCGAACTCACAGAGATCCGCCTGCCTCTGCCTCCCGAGCGCTGGAATTAAAGGCGTGCGCCACCACCGCCCGGCACCTAAATAACTTTTCCTAAGCCTACTTTAGAAACTTACCACTTTGACTGGTCCCTGGTAGTTCTGGAGCATGTTGTTGGCAAAACAATCTGAAAGTACAGAATTTCAAAGAGTCATTGAGTCTTTTAATTTGTAGAGATCCGCCTGCCTCTGCCTCCCCAGTGCTGGAATTACAGTTGTATTCCACTACACCGGCTAAAGTATTTGTTTTTAAAAAGAATGTGTGTGTGTCTGTAAGATGACTGACCCACATCAAGTGTGGGTGAGACTGGTCCATATCTTTGTGCCCTTTGAGCATTAGAACGGGGACTGTTCTCTGAAGGCTGAGTCAGCATTTTGAGCAGCACTAGTTCCTGTGCTGTGCTGAGGGATGTCTAAAGAACTAATGTCTGAGGGCTTCAAGCTTCAGTCTCACTACTCAGAACTTTGCTGATCTTGAACGCTAACACAGAAGCACATGCATTAATCTGGAGGACTTTTCCAGACCAGAACATGCCTTCACAGAGCACGCCTTAGCAGAGCTTGTATTTGAAGGGTGTCGCCAGGACAGCATCATAGCGGGGTAGAGAGCTGACGTTCTAAGGGACTTCCTGGCTCGGGTGCTTGCCTTGTCTTAGCCCCTTATGCGACCTAATGTCCTCCTCCCCTTTGCACCAGGTCCCTCCATGCAGCCCCCCCAGCAGCACCCAGCTCAGACTCCTCTCCCTTAGACCTGATACTCTGAGCACTTGATATTTGGTCTCAAGTTGTAACCCCAGACTGACTTCGAACTTGTGTCTTCGCCTCTTGTGCTTTGACTTTAGGCATGTGCTACCGTGTTTGGCTATAGGTTTTCTAAACATGTAAAAACTATAGGAAGTCTTAGAACAGACCCTCCCACAATGTCCTCCCGTCCCCAGGGTCAGTAATTTTCAAGTCAAGGCAAAGTCCCTTCCTCCTACTTTATCCCCTCCCATGTGCTAGTGTTCACAGTGGCTTCTCTCTGTCCCTCCCCTAACCTGTGACACCCTCTAGGTTCAGTCTACCTTTGTGTCCCTTGTGAGGTAGTCTCTGCACCTCAGTGTTTAAATTCAAATGTGAACTGCTGAGAAGCCTGCCTCTTCCTTATGGAAATGGTCTAAGTTAAACAAAGCGAAACTTTTAAGGTACCTCCTAGAGTTCAAGGCAGCCTGCTCTACTTAGTGAGATGTTGTCTCAAAAACAAAAAGTAGATACAGCAGGGTCTTCGGTCTCTTTCATTTGAGTAATTTAAGACTAATAGTAAAGCGAGTTCTTTGTAGAAGTAAATAATGGAAGTGAAGTTCCAAGAATATAACTATGTATAAGTTTCACAGCAAATCAAATATTAAAAGTGCAGCGCAAAACTGAATGGAATTTTAAAAACTAATGACTGGTGAGGGTGGGGGAGGCTGGTGAGATGACTCAGCAGGTGAAGGTGCTTGCCATCAGGTCGGAACCTGAGTTCTTTATGTGGGTCCAACACTGGAAGAAGAGAACTCATTCCCACCAGGTGGAAGTGTAGACCCCTGAGCCTGTGCCCGTGGATGTGACCCGAAGGGAGATCTTCCCGCTGCAGAACAGCAGGCGTGAACTGGCTCCTGTCTCCTAGTGACCGGTTAGGAGGCCATGCTGCCTACAATGAGCCTCTCCACCAGTAAGAAGAGAGTACAGAGAAAACCTTGAGTGGCCTTCTTCCAGTTCTGTGGAGAAATGTCGTGAAGCGGAGTTCCTGGTGGGTGACTTCAGTCCTGTTCTCATGTGAAAAGCACTTGCATAAACTAAATTTTAGAAGTATGTCTTAAGGAGCTGGAGAGATGGCTCAGTGGTTAAGAGCTTTGCCTGCTCTTCCAAAGGTCCTGAGTTCAATTCCCAGCAACCACATGTGTTCACAACCATCTGTAATGAGATTTAGTGCCCTCTTCTGGCCTGCAGGGATACATGCAGGCAGAACACTGAATACATAATAAATAAATCTTTAAAAAAAAAAGTATGTCTTAATCTAGCCATTCATACCCTCCCACCCCCTCCACCATGTAGTTTTAAAGAACATAATTACATATAAGTTCCTTTAACTGCGTCAACTTGTAGAACTGAGTTGTCTTTCTTGGCACAGAAGAAGTGGTAACTCTTCTTACAGGATTCTTCTTCACATCCCACAGTGGCTCCTTTTTTATTACAAAGTGTGCAAGTCTGTAGAAGGATAGATCATACTGTGTAAGTACCTGTTTCTTTGATAAAAAGGAAGGATGTTGGGCTGGAGAGATGGCTCAGTGATTAAGAACACTGGCTACTCTTTCAGAGGACTTGGGTTCAATTCCCAGCACCCATATAACAGCTCACAACTGTCTGTAACTCTAGTTTCAGGGGATCGACACCTTCTCATAGAGTGTATACAGGCAAAACACCAGTGCAAATCAAATAAATAAATAATCTTTTTTTAAAAAAAAAATAAGAATGTCATTAGATGTCATTTACGCCAGCAGCCCTGCGTTTTTATCCTGGCTGTCACTGGTATATCCCAGCCTCCATACTCACACTAAATGTGACTTAGATTTGGTTACCCATGTGGAAGTTTCAGCAAAACTGCAGCCAACTGGAATATAAGGCCTGGCATAGACAGTTACATCATGGTCTATGTAAATGCAAGAACATGTAGATGGCTTCAAAAAACAATCTTTCCATTTTAATAGTGATTTCTAAAGAGCCAAACTAGCAGACTTCCTTATCCCTAGGTAGGGAGTTGGCTGGGGGACCCGGAACCTGAGGCCAGAGCAGCTCCTGGTTGTGCCACTGAGATGTGTGCCCTCAGCTGGCACTTGCTATGACGTCCTCTTAGACATTCATCCCTGGGGTGCTGGTGACTGCTCTACCGAGTTACTACTGGAGATATTATGGAATACAGGAAACCCGTTTCAAATTTGTAGAGACTAAACAAAAACACAACAGTACAGTATTTTTCTTGCTCCCTTGTTCTTATTTCCCTTTTGGGTTTTATATGAAGATGACATAGAGATGGTTAGGCCCTATGTAGCTCCAGGAAACCTATTAAGCAGTGCTAGTTCTTATGCTGTGATGAGGGGCAACCCAGCCACGACCAAGGCTGACTGGCACCATCCTCGGCTGAATGAGCTCCAAGCCAATGAGACTATGCCATAAAGCAAGAGACAGCACTCGGCACTCATGGTGTCCCTGTAAGCACAAGCAGGCACATAAGGAAAATTCGAAT
Source organism: Neodon shergylaensis (assembly GCA_025134845.1). Lineage (NCBI taxonomy): Eukaryota > Metazoa > Chordata > Mammalia > Rodentia > Cricetidae > Neodon > Neodon shergylaensis. Next base: position 50,896,697 of record JABTXL010000002.1, on the reverse strand, counting down.
GTAGCTGAAAAACAATATTAAGATATAGGTAGAATTCTAAATCAGAGCATACAGGAGTGGCTGTTTTTAATTGTGAAGCTGCATGCATAACAATGGGACTGCTACCTCACAATACACTTGCTGTCGGTTCTGCAATGGTTTAAGTTAGAAGAAGAATTTTCTAAATTATTTTAGAAAACTAATACAGTAGGAGAAAGCATGGCATTATAGCAAAGGATAGCTATAAAGAAACATGGGCAACAAACAGAAGCCCCAAAAGAAAAGCATAAGGGCTGGTGGTTCTGTTTCCTACAGGGACAAGTAAAACCTGAAGATGTTAAAGGTGAGGAAAGACAGGAAGGAAAGTATTCACAGAAAATTAAAGGGTTATGATTTAGACTCCCCCGCCTGGTATGGTGGTGCACACTTACACTCCCAGCTCTCCAAGAAGCTCAAGCTGGAGGAATGCAGGTTCAAGGCCGAGATGAGCATCTTTTTTTTTTTTTTTTTTTTTGGTTTTTCGAGACAGGGTTTCTCTGTGGTTTTGGAGCCTGTCCTGGAACTAGCTCTTGTAGACCAGGCTGGTCTCGAACTCAAAGAGATCTGCCTGCCTCTGCCTCCCAAGTGCTGGGATTAAAGGCGTGCGCCACCACCACCCGGCTCAAGATGAGCGTCTTAACAAGATCCTGGTTGGAAAGGACGAAAGGGGAAAAGGGTAGACAAGCATCTCAGTGGTGAAGGATTTGCCCTAGGTGGCCGAGTCTGAGTCAAACTATAGTACCACGGTGTGGGGACCACAGAAAAACAGCAGTAGTAAATCGCGGAAGGTGAAATGCAAACGACTAGTAAGATTTACCCAGGTAAAGTCTGCACAGGTTATTGAGGGCATGGTGGCTGTGATGTTGCAGCCATTGTTTTTAGACAAGGAAAGACAGGAGTAGAGAAGGCAGAGAAGGTACCTGCTCATATGAAAGTTACATTCAGTCTAGAGGGGCTGTCTTAGCTTGCTTTCGATTGCTCTGATCAACACCATGACCAAAAGCAACTTGGGGAGGAAAGGGTTTGGTTTATTTCATTTTATTCTTCCAGGTCATATTCCATCACTGAGGACTGTCAAGGCAGGAACTGAACCAGATGCCATGAATAAATGCTGCTTGCTTCCTGTCTTGCTTCTCATGACTTGCTCAGTGTACTTTCTTTTTCTTTTCTTAATCTATTATGTAGTGTTTTGCCTGTGTGTAAGTCTGCAGGCCAGAAAATGGCACCAGATCTCATTACAGGTGGCTGTGAGCCACCATGTGGTTGCTGGGAATTGAACTCAGGATCTATGGAAGAGCAGTCAGTGCTCTTAACTTCTGAGCCATCTCTCCAGCCCTGAGTATACTTTCTTACACAATTCAAGACAACCTGCCTCCCCCCATGGGTTGGCCCCTCCCACATCGGTCATTAAGAAAATGCCCTGGGACTGGAAAGATGGCTCAGAAGTTAAGAGCAGCACTGGTTGTTCTTCCAGAGGTCCTGAGTTCAAGTCCCAGCAACCACATGGTGACTTTCACCCATCTATAATGAGACCTTGTGGCCTCTTCTGGCACACATGGAGGCAGAATGTTGTATACATAATAAAGAAATCTTTAAGAAAAAGAAAATGCCTTATAGAATTTGCTTATGGGCAATCTAGTTGGAGACATTGTCTCAATTCAGAGTCCTCCTCCCAGACAACTTTAGCTTCTGTTAAGTTGACAAATAAATAAATAAAATAAGAATAAAAAAAATAAGTGGGGCAGGGAGGAAAATTTACATGATCTAATAAAGCAAAATTTCAAATGTCACACAGTTGCAGCTCAGCAGAAGTACTCTTGCCTGGAAAGCCCAAGACCTGGGTTTGATTCCCAGACTGCAACAAATCAACTCAGAACAGTGGGGATAAAGCAAAGCAGTAGTGCCATGTTCTTAAACTTCAGACCAAGGAGGTGTCAGCTCTGAACAGAGGAGTAGAGAAGCAGAAGCTTAAATACTAAGAGCCTTTGGCATAAAAAAAAAAGAAAAAACAAAAGAGAAATATTCTAAGCAGAGGTCTTTGAGGCTTGATGAGAAAGATGAGCCTCCCCACTGGCAAATTTACTAGAAGGACAAGAAGGATGGCCTCTTGCCACTGAGGGACAGACAGTGAGCCGCAATGTCAGGAACGTGCTGGGTCATATAGGGTTGGCAAGAGTATGAAGATGTTTATTTTTCCACCTAGATGACATAAACTCATCAATATTTTCTTTGATTGCCATGCAGAGAACAAGCTTGGAGGAACAGAATAAACTGGGTAGAGGGACAGTGGAAGAGAAAAACCAAGTAGTAGCCTTTGGCAGCTCTGGAGAACCACAGCAGCCCCTTCTCTGTGATGGACTAGTGCTGAGAGGCAAGTTACCGGAGGATGCAGGACGTACCTAAGAGGCATCAAGCAGGAGGGGGTAAGGGAAATATGACCCCTACACCTACAGTTTGGAGGACAGCTGAATGGTGGTGCTGGGGTTTTTTTTTGGGGGGGGGTGTAAAAGTTTATGGGGGATGATGCGCTTAGCCAGTTGAATGAGAGCTGTCTTAGGTATCCATGGAGATGGTGGTAGTCTGGAATTCTAGAGTAAATGAGTCCTTGGCATATTGATGTTCTTTAAGCCGGCTGAGGTGGATGGAGTCACTTAGGTTGTGTTCAGAACCCAGGAAGGAGCCCAGATCTCTTCAGCCGAGCAGAGGAGTAGAAAACAGCGGGCCTATGGGAAGAAGGAGCCTGGCAGGAAACACCTGTTTTCTCGGAAAGAGAAATAAGGTACTTGCAGATGTGTGGTGTGCGTGAGTGATGAGTCCTGATGAATAAGAACACTTGAGCTTACTGTTGGGTGGGGAGAGGTTTCAGAGGAGCAGCTGCAAAAGGTGAGGTGTAAAACAGGAAGTGGCCAAGGCCCTGCTGCGGTTTGTAGCTGGGGACTTTCCTCCAGCAGCTACACTGTGTGAGGGCTGGTGCTCCTCCATCTACACAGACCATAGAGAGGGAGGTTGGTCACACTGAGTGAGGAAGGGGTGCCATGCTGGTGGGCTGGGATTGTGATGTGGTCCACAGACTGCAGAGGGCTTCCTGAGGAACTGCTCTAGCTGGGATGGAAAGAGGAGAGGAACTACGTTTAACCTCTTCAGGGATCCTGGAGGTACAAGGTGAGGCTTGCTTCTCTGCAGAAACTGTCCACCACACACAGAAGCTTAAATGGGCATAGCCTTCTCCAGAGACAGTTTCTCCATACAGGCCAGCATTCTAAGATGGAGTTCTGAACTATCAGTATACACTGAGAGGTACGCTAGTAGGTCAAGCAGAAATGTCGCCTGTGATGGCGAAACATAGCTGTACACTTGTCACTGAGAGGCAATGACCTCGCTGTGTAGGAGTGAGGATTCGGGAAAGAGAACAGTAGCATACCAGGCTGAGTGATCCAGTGTCCTCAGCTTCTTCTGGCCTTTAACACGTTTGCACATTGGTTCCTGTGCTCGCTAGTTTTATGCCAGCTTGATACGAGCTAGAGTCATCTGAGAGGAGGGAACCTCCATAAGTCTGGGCTGTAGGCAAGCTTTTGGGGGATTTTCTTAACTAGTAATTGGTGGGAGAAGGCCCTGCCCATTGCTGGGGTCATCCCTGGGCTGGTCGTTCTGGGTTCTATAAGAAAGAAGGCCGAGCAAGCCATGGGAAACAAGTCAGTAAGCAGCACTCCTCCATGGCCTCTGCATCAGCTCCTGCCTCCAGGATCCTGACCCGTTTGAGTTCCTGTCTGGCTTCTTTCATGATGGACTATGATGATGTGGAAGTGTAAGCCGAATAAACCCTTCCCTCCCCAAATTGCTTTGGTCATGGTGTTTCATAACCCAAAATAGTTCTCTTGGGAATTCCTTATCTTTCTTTTCCACACTCGGAAAGGGTTCAAAGGCCCTGTTTCAGGGGAAGCCTTCCCATGGAGGGTACTAATGTACACAGCTGTTCTATTACTGCCTGGGGACTGGCCTGTCTCCCCCATGAAGTACGCATCGAGCATCTGTCCAGATAGCAAGGTTCTGGAAACGCTTGCCAGTGAGTGGGTAGCCACCACCTCACATGACTGCATTCCTTCCCGATACCCTTCCCTTCCCCTGCATCTCCACGTTCTCCCACTAGGGAAGCCTCTGGAAGCTCAGGTGGAACCACCTCTTTCTTGGCATTCTCCTGTACCCAGCTGCCCTCATTCTACAGCTGGGCTGTTTGGAGGCACCCTCTAGAACAGCGGTTCTCAACCTGCGGGTGGCAACCATCAAAAACAACGTATTTCCGATGGTCTTAGGAACCAAGACACTGCTCGGCAGCAAAGTCACAGTTATGAAGTAGCAACAAAAGTTAATTTATGGTTGGTGGTTCCTAAGACTATCAGAATTCCGTGTTTTCCGACGCTTGTGACCCACAGGTTGAGAACCACTGCTCCAGAATCTAACAGTACCTTTCCCTAACTATCCATGAACTCCCTCAAATACAATTAGCAAATGATAAAAGCAATGTTTCCGTCGAGGCTGCCCTGCCACTGTGTAATCAGAGAGTTTAATAGAGCCTGCTGGGACAGACCCTGACACTTCACAAAGCACATACCTGTGTGTCCCCAGTCATTCGCACTTCACAGTGGTTGTGGTCAGCCATGAGGCACTCAGACTTGCTATCTTGATTACTAATCTACATTCTTTTAAATCCTTCAATATTTCAAATCCTTACCATCTTACTTTTACAAAGGAAGCCTGGAGGCCCAGTGGACCCGGGAGGATACCGCCGTCCTTTCCTGGATAGGCCCCCATGACCACAGCTCCGAGGTAGATGCTGATCAGTGATAAGCAGCCCAGCTGCTGGTGCAGAAAGACTGCAGCCCCGCAGACAGAAGGATAAGGCCTGAGCTCTACTGCCTGCAACTTCGGGGCAGCCAGAGGACCTGCTAGCTGCCTTGGGGGTAGGAGAGCAGAAGGAAGACCCTAGATGGTGCTGTTGAGCTGCTCAAATTGGGGTCTGCTGTGGTGAAATGACCCCCCAAGGGCCTTGTCTGTCTGGTTGGAGTGTTTTCTCTCCACCGAAACATCGTAAGCCTACTTGACTGACGGGTGGGGTAGTCTGTGGTAACTAGACAGTGTTTAGCTGAGTCTCTTTCTCAGTCCTGCTGTCAGCTCTCCAGGATGTCTCTCTAACCCCACTTTACCAATAGACTTTTTTTTTATGAGAATTTTTATTTTATTTCTGTGTATGTGTGTCTGAGTGAGTATGTTAGTGCAGGCGCTCGTGAAAGCCAGAGGAAGGTGTCAGAGCGGGAGTTACAAGCAGTTGTGAGTTGCCATTTGGTTGCTGGGGACCAAACTCGGGCCCTCTGGAAGAGCAGCAAGCATTCTTAACTGCTGAACCATCTCTTCTAGTCCCAGATAGACTTTCCCTTAACTGGAGCCCCCAAGACTCATTCTGTATGAGTAATAAAAACACATGTCAACTTACCAATCTTCTTCCTCTCCTGAACTCTTTTTTCACTGATGTCACATCAAAATTTCTGGCTTTACTACGGTGACCATGATCTTCACATTCCACCAGTCCTGATGAATACAGCTGCAGGTTGGGAGAGGAAAAAGTCCAGAGTTGGCATGAAGTAGTCCTGATGGGTACAAGTCAGAGAGGGTACGGAAAAGGCCGAACCGGGAATGCAGAGTGAACGATGGCCACTTTGCAGGTACATGAACACACATGAGCCAGCGGCCTGCTGTGAGTAATCTCATTCTCAGACAGGGTGTGTGCCCGGTAACTCACCTCCGCTGACTCTGCACCCAGGCAGACAGTGGCCGCTACACCACTCTTTTCCTAGCCGAGGAAGGTGCAGCAGGCTGCGCAATGACTGAAGCCCTGCAGTCAGAGTAGTAAGAAGAAGGACAAGAGGCCATCCCTGGTGGCTTTCCAGGGCCTATTTCTTTAACTTCAAGAGCTATACCTACCTCCACAGCCCTTTGCTTTTGTCGTTGTTGAGACAGGGTCTCCCTATAGCCTGGTTGGCCTAGAACTCACTCAGAGGTCAACCTGTCTCTGCTATCTGAGTGCTGGGATTAAAGGCATACACTACTACACCTGGCTTTTATGATGTTTTTTTAAAAAAAAATATGATCTTGCGGTTGGGCTATGGCAGTGCACACCGCAGGCAGATCTCTGTGAGTTCAAGGCCAGCCTGGTCTACAAGAACTAGACAGCTAAAACTGTTACACAGAGAAACCCTGTCTCAGAAAAAAAAAAAGTGATTTTGCTATACAGCAAGTTTACCTGAACTTTGACCTCTTTCCTGAGCAGTGGGAATGTGGGCATCGGCTACTACAGCTGGCCACAAACCCCCTTGTATGTTTTAGCAGGCACGAGTTTCTTTCCTCTTCAATATTCTAGGGGCTGGAGAGGTGGCTCAGTGGTTAAGAATGTGTACCGTTCTTCTAGTGTTCAGAGGACCAACATTCAGTTCCCAGCACCCACTTGGGGCAGCTCCCAACTGACTGAAGCTGGAGCTATCTGAAAGGAAGAACCCTCCATTGAGAAAACACCTCCATAAGATCTGACTGTTGGACATTTTCTTCCTTAGTGATTGATGAGGGAGGACTGGGCCCACTGTGGGTGGTGCTATCCCTGGGCTAGTGGTCGTGGGTTCTATAAGAAAGCAGGCCGGTAAGCAGCACTCCTCCATGGCCTCTGCCTCAGCTTCTGCCTCTAGGCTCCTGCCCTGTTTGAGTTCCTGTCCTGACTTCCTTCAATGATGAACAGAGATATGGTAATTTAAGCCAAATAAACCCTTTCCTCCCCAATTTGCTTTTTGGCCACGGTGTTTTATCGCAGCAATAGAAACCCTAACTAAGACAGTTTATGCCTGCCCTGCTGTGGCGCATGTCTGGAATAATACACTGTAAATCCTGTGGACATGTTGTCTGCTATAATTGTTAAGGAAAAGGACATGTATGTTGAGTAGCAGGTGCATTTTTTCTGACTATTTTGAATGAGTACGTAGATACAGAACCCAGAGAGGACCAAATGCACACATGACATAGAAGAATCTCTCTACACGCCAAAGAGTCCTGTCACGTGGTCTCTGAGAAACCATCACTCTAGAAGGATTTGGAGGAGGTGGGAGCTGACGGCAAAGAGACATGAGGGAATGTTCTGGAGTCCTGGGAGCTCTCTGGAGAGTGACAGTGATCACATGGAGACATGCATCTCTCAAGACTCAACTGCACACTTCAGGGGGCTTCAGTTGGCTTATGGAAAAGTATGCCAATAAAGCTTACTAAAAATATTGGCGAATTAACAACAGGGAAAAATCTAAGTACAGACAGGTTAAAAGGAAAAAACTTTGGGGCTGGAAGCTTCATGGAACACATACTTCAACCTGTCATGTTGTTAGGCTAACAGGCGAAACTCCAATTTGGGGACTAGATGGTACTACAGACCAATGCTAATGTCTGATTTTGTTGGCTAAATTCTAACTAAATGAGAGAATGTCCTTGCTTGTAGAAACACTAAGTTTACAGGACAGATGGCACATAATCCCAAACAGACCCGACAGCTGGGTGCGGTGGCACATAGCTTTAGTTTCAGCTCTCAGGAGGCAGAGGCAGGTGAATCTCTGTGTGTTTGAGGATAGCTTCCTCTATGTACCGAAATCCAGGCTAGCCAGGGAGTCCTGTCTCAAAACACACATGGAAAAAAAAAACAAACAAAGAAAAAAACAACCAAACAAGCAAACCAACCTGAAATAAAATAATGTACCCTGCTGTAGCCAGAGATTAAAAAATAAATTTAGAAGATCATTTCTTTTTTTCTTTCCTTTTTTGGTTCTTCGAGACAGGGTTTCTTTATGTCACAGCCCTGGCTGTCCTGGAACTAGCTCTTGCAGACCAGGCTGGTCTCGAACTCACAGAGATCCACCTGCCTCTGCTTCCCGAGTGCTGGAATTAAAGGTGTGTGCCAGCCGGGCGATGGTGGCGCACGCCTTTAATCCCAGCACTCGGGAGGCAGAGGCAGGCGGATCTCTGTGAGTTCGAGACCAGCCTGGTCTACAGAGCTAGTTCCAGGACAGGCACCAAAGCTACAGAGAAACCCTGTCTCGAAGAAAAAAAAAAAAAAAAAAAAAAAAAAAACAATAAAGGTGTGTGCCACCACCACCCGGCTAGAAGATCATTTCAATAGATGGAGAGAAAACATTTTTAACGTGCTAACTTTCAACACAAGATAAGCAAAAGATGACATCTGTGTAGAAAGAATAGTCAAGACATTTTTTAAAAAATGAAATATTACAGTCTAAAATATATGCAAATTTAGATGAGACTTTAAAAGCTATACTCCTGATAAAAAGAATACTCTTGATAGAAACAAGACAAGGCTCCTAATTATCACCACAATAGAATGCTCCAGAGAAACTCAATGAAACAAATAGTTTAAGAGATCATAAAATTGGGGGTTGGAGGATGATTCAGTGGGTACAGTGTCATCAAGGTGAAAGTGCTCACGTAGGTGTCATGTTATGCTTTTAAATCTTTATTTTGTATCTGTGGGCATTTTGGCTGCATGTAAGACGATTACCACATGTGTAATAAATGACCTCAGGGGCCGGATACCCTGGGACTGGGGTTATGGGTGCTTATGAGGCACCATGTGGGTCCCAGAAATGGAACCGAGGTCCTCTGGAAGAGCAACCAGTGCTCTTAACCACTGAACCATCTCTCCAGCCCTACACACGTAGTTTTAAAGGTATTTTCAAGTAACTTACCAAACAGTTTTCATGAGCAGCTATATTCTCTGATCGTGCACAGTATATCACACTCCAGTCATGGTCTTCGGGGCAGAAGGCACAGATCCTTTTCTCCATCATTTCTGGAGCCTGACAGTCCTCTACAAATAACAGCCAGGTTAAAAACAGAAAAGCATTTCATGGCCTTGCTAGCTCTTCCAGTCTTAAGGAAGCCGATTTCTATGACAGTCTTAACTCCTGGAACGACAAAATCAGCAGTGTAAGGGGTAGCGTTTCTCGTGTGGTACAGCCACTGTTCCGTGTTCTAGACCAGTGTTGTCAACAGAAGCAGAACAAGCCACTGAAAAGCTTCCAGGGGCCTTACTGAATGTGTAAAATTAACAAGGAAATCCTCTGATGTCTGAGAGCTGCACTTATCTTTGGGCAGAGATGGGAATTTAGAGTGATGTTTGATACCATATCTATTTAGCAAAAATAGTAGTAGTAGGCCCACCTCTGGGGCCTATGAGCTCTTGGTCAGACTTACAGTATCAGGTATGTGCTGCCTCCTGTGGGCCTTAAGTCCAGGTAGAAATCAGTTGGCTACACCTATGACACTTGTACCATTATTGCACCCGTGAACATGTATTGCTGTGCTGGTTGTCATGGGAGCTTACAGTGTTCACAGCAGTGTAAGATTGTTGACTCCTTTTTTTCCCCAACAGTCTACATGGCAACTTCCACAACTATGAAAACTAGCCAATAAGGAAGAACTTCCTGGTAATTGCTTATTTTTTCTGTGTCCCTTGACTAAAAAGTGTGGCATCTTCAGCAATGGAGTCTTATTTTCAAGTTCACAACTCGTCCAAGTGTAGAGAATAAGTGTCTGTGGCATGCTCAGCCATAAATGAGACAACACAATAACCCCTCAAGGCTCGGGAATCACTGTGGAAGAGGGGACGGAAAGATTCTAAGGTTTATAGAAACAGTGTCTTCTAGACATGACAGAAATGCTATAATCATAAATTCAAAGCAGTTGTGTTTGCAGCTGTGGGTGCAGCTGTATTTGCAGCTGTGTTTGCAGCTGTGGCTGCCTGCACAAGACCGGCACAAGATCAAAGCAGTCACAATTCTAGCTGAAATGGCGGGGGTGGGGTGGGGCAGAACTCAGGAGCATCTGCCCCATTGTCAGTTGATGGTTTGTGGGGGAGGGTGTGTCAGTTTTCTTTTAGGGTATGGCCCCTGGTAGGTTCACCACGCTCCAGTGGGTGGCCACATACACGAGTATATGCTCAGCACAAATTGGAGATAGTAAACTAGTCCAGATGGAGAACAGATCAAGGGAAGATTTGAGAAACACAAGGCAAAAAAGGCACAAGATAAAGGTCCCAGTAGATGTAGCAGAACACCCCAAGTCTGGATCAGAGGCTAGATATACAAAGAGAGAAATTCTACCCCACTTCCCCCAAGAGGGTTTTAGGCTTAATGTAATTTCAACCCAAATCCCAAGGTTAAAGAATTTGAAAAACGCAATTATTAGGGAACATGGGGATTGATAGTGAGGAAGCTTTGGAGAAAACAAGACAGGGTATCACACCTGCTTGATTTAGAGTCGTGTGTTCATACAACCACTTGGATAAGATGGTTAGATGAACAGGTCAAAAGACAGACAACATAGGCAAAAATGGGTCATACCCCACATTTGTGAATTCAGTGGCAGACACAGTGCTGCTATTCCCATTTCTTCCCTAGCAGCACTGTCACAGCCCATTTTTTCTATTATTATATTCTTACAGATTTATAAGAGCTTGTCACATGTTCAGAATATTATCACTTAGAGCAAGACACCAGGCAGCCTCCCCTGGCCTCTCTGTGGACACCCCCCAACATGCACATATATCATATACATACATAATTAGCATTTTAAAAGTCTACGTGACACTTGGGAAGCAGAAATAGATGGAGCTCTGTTAGTTTGAGGCTAGCCTGGTCTACAGAGTGAGTTCCAGGATGGACAAGGCTACACAGAGAAACCCTATCTTGGTGTGGGGGAGGGAGAGAGGAGAGCAATAGTCTATAGGCCTTATGTAATAAATTTAAAACTATAACTATTTTATGGGGCTGGAGAGATGGCTCAGAGGTTAAGAGCACTGGCTGTTCTTCCAGAGGTCCTGAGTTCAATTCCCAGCAACCACATGGTGACTCACAACCATCTGTAATACTATCTGGTCCCCTCTTCTGGCATGCAGATAGAACACTGTATAAAAAATAAATAAATAAATAAAATTAAAAAAAAACTATTTTATAATTTCTAATCTTAGGTAAGGGGGATATATTTAGAAAATAGTTAACTCTCATTTTCATAATATTAATATGGAGTTTATTTTAAAGTACAAGATGAACATATAACTCATATTCATAATGGTTAGCCATGGTTGTTTCTGGTCCTGTGGCTTCTATTTTGTCCCCTGACCTCCCACTAATATTGTGCTTAATTTTTTATTAAAAATTGCGTGTGTGAGTGTTTTGCCTGCATGTATGCACCGCATGAATGCCTGATGTCTATTGAGGCTAGAAGAGGGCATAGGATCCCCTGGAATTGGAGTTGTTGTGATGGTTGTGAGCCAATGTGTGGGTGCTGAGAATCAAACCAGGGGCCTCTGCAAGATCAGCCAGTGCTCTTACCTCCATCGCCATCTCTCCAGCCCACTTTTAAACTTAAAAATTCTGAACCCTAGTTTTTTCAGGGACAAACCCATTCTGGGTGTGCAGACACAGAGTATGGGAAGGGGCCTGGAGCCTCTTCTCTCCCTCACCCTACAGACCACACACAGATTAGCTAAAGGAAATGTGTGCCATGTGGGTATTTGGCTAGTGGTTGCCATGTATTTTTTTTTTTTTTTTGGTTTTTCGAGACAGGGTTTCTCTGTAGCTTTGGTGCCCGTCCCGGAACTAGCTCTTGTAGACCAGACCAGGCTAGCCTCGAACTCACAGAGATCCGCCTGCCTCTGCCTCCCGAGTGCTGGGATTAAAGTCATGCGCCACCACCGCCCGGCAGTTGCCATGTATTTTAGAGATTGGTACCCTTATTTGTGCCATCCTCTCTGCCTGGATCAACTTTTCAAATTTTCTACCTATGACTGACTCTTGAGCTGAAAAAGTAGGATGGGGGCTGGAGAGAGCGAGAGTGCTTGCTGTTCTCAAGGATCCAAGTTTAGTTCCCAGCACTCATGTTGTAATTCCAGCTCCAGGGTCTCCACACACGAATACATAAATATGTACATACACATATCAGCCACTAGAGTGCTGGCTCAGCACACAAGAGCTCTTGTTGCTCCTGTAGAGTACCCAGGCTCGGTTCCCTGCCCCTACTCATAACCATCTCTAACTCCAGTTCCAGGGGAATCCCGATGCCTTCTTCTTCTAAACAGCAGAGGCACCGAATCCACATGTGGTACACAGACATATATTCAGGGAAGGCATTCATAGATATAAAATAAATCTTTAAAAAATGCTAGTGGGGGATGGTCATCAGCTGGAATGACTCAGTCCCCTAAAAGCTTAGCTGTAGACATCTACGGAGTGGGTCAGGATGATGGCGGCCTGGGTTAAGTTTCAGGGACGGAAGGCTGCTTTTGCTGAAAATACTGACTTCACTTGGGCCAGGGATCACTGCAGGCACTGGCGAGTGAGGGAAGGGACTGAGAAGGCTTGACATCAGTGCCTCCCTACTGGATCGGTTTTTTTTTCTGCTTTAGCCTTGGTGTCAGATTTCTACTGGAGACACAAGGTGGGGGGGGGGGGTGTGACTGTAATAGCCTGTCAACACCGGCTTTTGTTTCTGTTTCCTGTCCCGGAAGAGCCCTTCCTTTACATTCCTCAGTTCATGTCTTTCTAAGAGGATTCCAGGAATCTTTGGATCACAAAACTGACAATACCATGCCCTCAAGAGAAGATCATACCATCACAAGGAGACTGTCACTATGGGTAGACCTGAAATATCAGCCCGCACACCTCAGGGTTCTCAGAAACTGATGGCCACTTGCAACCCCCACAAGCTGTCCCTCGGTATTCCCCAGTTGTGCCAAACTCTCCTGTCCAGGTTTCTAGCATGCCCCATAAAGTTTACCCTCCCTTCCCAACAGCACGTCTTGCGTACTAACTTTAAAGTGCAGAGCTTCCGAACCTGTGAAGCAAGGACCTGAGAGGATGGAACCAGCCAGCCTACAGGTTTCAGCGTCCTGAGGTCCCCAGTGCCTACAGCTCTCCCACTGGCTATATGCCCAGCTCTGCCCTTGGCCACACCTTGCAGTCTCCATGGTAATTAAGGCTCCCAGGGCCAGGGAAAAGGGGGAGTGGAGAGTGGCCCCTTCCCGCTGGCCACCACCTGGTACTCACCAGCAGGGACTGGGCCACCAGCCGGTGGTGTCTCTTGGGCCATGGCTATGCAGCTGTGCTCCAGGAAGTGCCACTGATAAGTTAATTTCTAGTTTCATTTCTCTAAGTCTGAGTGGTGAGAACAAGCAGGATGCTGGGAGGAGGTGCAAACCGGGGCAGTTTGCTTGCAGATCTTCAGCTCTGAATAGTGTTTTTTTTTTTCCTTTTTTTATGGTGTTCTCCTTTGGTAGGGGGAGCCTTAAAGTTCTAGCCTTTAAAGCTTCCCTTCAGGGTTCAATTAAAGAGGCTGCCATGAATAGCTAAAGGGAGAGGGGTAAAGATCTGAGGGGTAAGAAATCTACTCAAAACAGGAATCATCTGTCCACGTTTCTTTATTCTTCTTTCTCGTTTCTATCAATTCTCCCTTGTTCTTTGTTCTACAAACGTTCCCGGTCATATATATTCTTAAAACCAACAACTCCCCAGCCCTAGCAGGTTCCAGGGACCCATAGAAAATCAGATAAGTGTTCTTACCCCCCCCACACACACAGAGAGAGAGAGAGAGAGAGAGAGATATCCATGGGAGTGGCTAGTAGACATCCAGCGAACTTAATGGAGAAAGTTAGATAGGAAAGGAATTAAATTATCAGGGGATTCTCAGAGGTAAGGTTAGTGCACTACACTGCATTATTAGGTTACGGTAGATAAAGAGCTAAAATGTTTATTTTCAGTAAGATTATGAACAGGGCACAGATTGTATTTTAAATCAGAGCACTGCTTTTTTCTTCTCCAAGCATCCATAGAATCCACAGAATTGTAGGTAACCAAGCAACCTACATAAAAGGCTCTTGATCGGATTAGCACATACACCAGATGCTGTAGAGTCTATGGGTCTAGGTCTGGAGTTAGACTTACTGCTCTAGGGGAAGAAGAGACCCAGGCCTCTAAATTAGCAGTTCTGGGGTTTGCTGTTATCAGCTGCTCTGATCGTGGGTGTGGTGGGTCTTTCTCTGGGTTGCAGTTCATTATCCCTTCTGCTGTCCTTGAGAGTCCTGAACTAAAATCGTCAGTAAACTGAGGTGAAAGTGAGCAAAAGGAGCTAGGAATCTTTTGAGTGAGGTAAACCAGAGCAGCAGCTTGGGCAGGTAGTAATTCTATGTCCTTGGAGATCTGTGACTATCTTAGATGGGATGCTCTATGCCTGGACCCTAAGCACTGACCAAATGCCTGCTGATAAAGATAATTGCAGGAAGGCAGATCTCTACACTTACCTAGGAGAGAGGAATGAGGCCTGGCAGTAGGAAACTGTTCTGAACTAGGGAACTAATTCCCAAATATGTAACAGAAGGGAAGTCAGCTACAGCAAAAATCTACAGCAAAGGACAGCCACTTTATTCACAAAGCAATGATGCTAAAAGCCTTGCTTTTTGGTTTAGCTTTTTTCTGATAAGTCGCTCACAAAAAGATGACTGAGCAATTCCTGTGTAATGCTGCAGCTGTAGCAGCTTGGTTTCTCTGTCGATGTGATGAACATTGTGGCGCAAGATAACTTAGGGGAAGAAAGGGCGTTTTTGACCAACAGTTTTTGTCCAGGGAAGACAAGGAAGAAGGCGGGAGCAGCTGCGCTTTCTGGCTTGCCTCCCTTGGCTCTCTAACCTGCTTTGCAGTACAAACCACAACCACCTGCCCAGTGGTGGTGCTGCCACAGTGGCCCGTGCCCTCCTGCATCAACTAGCAGTCAGGAAAAAGTCCCTCCAATCCGATGGAGGCAAATCCTTGAAATTCCCTCTTCCCAGGTGTGTCAAGTTGACAACCCCAAATAGTCCTCAAAATGTTTTTTTTTTTAAATAATAATAATAAGCAAAAACCACACCAGGAACCCCCACTCTTCCTGTTTTTAGCTTAAGAAACAACTGATCTGTATTTTTGAATATTCTACCACACCCTTTGGCCTATGCAGTAATATCTTTAAACGAAACAAAATCAAGAATCCTAGACAGAGTTGCCAGTAAGGAATCTTTACTTAACATCAATGTGGCACAAAGCACCATGCAAATCCAGACT
Source organism: Neodon shergylaensis (assembly GCA_025134845.1). NCBI lineage: Eukaryota > Metazoa > Chordata > Mammalia > Rodentia > Cricetidae > Neodon > Neodon shergylaensis. Next base: position 50,881,497 of record JABTXL010000002.1, on the reverse strand, counting down.
TTTCAGTCATGTGACAAACAGAAATATCCACGTAGGTACTAACATAGAGAAAATATCATTTGAAAAGCTCTGGGCTTTGCTGGGGACTTAAAGATAAACTTCGGGAGGTTGCACTGAGAGGACAAAGTGCAGACAGCCTGGCAGAAGAAAGGACAACTAGACAAGGGAGCTTGGACAGCCTGGGCAAAATGAAAGGTCCTAGCACAGGATGGGTACAAGAAAAGTCCTTTCTCACACTCTTCAGAAAGAATAAATGAGCACGCGGGGCAGTGGTGGTGCACGCCTCTAATCCCAGCGCTTGGTATATAGGGCGAGTACCAGGACAGCCAGAGTTACACAGAGAAATCCTGTCTCAGAAAACCTAAAGAGCAAGATCTGTAATTCCGAGGAAAGCCTCTAACTTCACAGTAAGATTGGAGCGTGTTCAGATTGAAGACCTCAGCCTTTGGCATACATATATCCAAAGAGTCTAGAATGTTTGGGTGAAAATCCCAACCCAGTCCTTGGCAGCCATCTATCCAAAGAGTCTGGAATGTGCAGACGAAAGTTCCACCCAAACCCCTCTCCCCTGGGAGTTGCCTCAGTCCAGACTCTGCCCCAGAGAAAGCCCTCCAAACAATGACCTCTCCCCAGAATACTCAAGACCACTCCCAAAGGGTATTTAAACCATCTCCCCTCCCCCCCCCCGCCCCCAGAGAATAAACACGTGGTTTTCAAGTCTTCCTTTCCAGTCTCCCCTCTGCAGGGGATCCATTAAACCCGGGCTTTTTCTAATTTGGTTTGATTTGGTCTGATTCAGATTATTGAATCTCGGCGGAGAGGCTTGCTAAGGTGCAGAAACTTTACAGAAAAAACAGAGGCCTTAAAGGAACATATCTACATGAATGCTTGTATATGCAGGTACATACACATTTAAATAGTATATTTTTATTAGTGCGCATTTCAGTGTGCACTGTGTGCTATGGCATACACATGGCAGTAGTCACTTCGGATTACAGTAATTCTCTCCTATCATGTGGGTCCCAGGTGAAAGACTTACAGCACGAGTGACCCTGGAAGGTCCCCCTGCTGTTGCAGGGGACCACGTGACAGTTGGCAGGTAAGGGACAGACAGAAACAATGGTGATGTTTGGAAAAGAGCTTGGGTAAGGAGATATTGAGAGAGTGTAGGGTAGGGAAGGATTATGCAGGGAGAGAGAAAGAGAGAGATGGAGGGACAGAGAGAGGAAAGAGGAAGGGGGAGGAGGGAGGCCGAGGCTGTCTCTTAAGAAGGGACAGAGAAAGAGGAAGACAGAATGAGACCAGCTTGCCTTGGTGGGAAGGGGGTATTGGGAGTGGGCAGACCTTGTCTCTTAAAGGGACAGGGTACCCAGGTGACAGGGCAGACCAACATAATTATACCACCAGGGACTGAAGTCAGGTTGTTGGGCATGACAGCTTGTACCTTTACCTGCTGAGTCATCTCTTTGGCCCATAAATAATATCTTAAAAGACATAACTATTACAGCTATGGACCAAAATGGGATTCTTTAAAGGATTCTCCCTGGGCATGGGGACACACACCTTTAACCACAGTACTTGGGAAACAGAGACAGGACAATTTCTATGGCTCTAAGGCCAGCCAGGGCTACACAGTGAGCCCCTATCTCAAACAAAGAATTCTCAAAGACGAGAAAGCTCTTAGAAACAAAACTCACTCCGGGCAGTCAGGGGTGGAATGTGCAACAGAGAAGGCTGGGCTTGCTGCCCACCCAGTCTGGATAAAATGGCAAGCCAGGTTCAGTGCAGACTGTCTCAAGGGGACGGGATGGAGATTGATAAAGTGGAACACACAATGACCATATTTACATAAACCAACAGAAATATCATTAACAGACTAGAAAAACACAATGCAACAGATAGTTTGAAGAATGGGTACCCATAAAGCAGAGGAGGAAGACAAAGCTACAGATAAAAAGGTAAGAAATCAGAAAGTGTGTGGGGGCAGGGGGCATAAATATAGGAGAGAGGGGAAGACCATAAAATAACAGTAAGGAAGTCTGAACAAGTCCTAAGAATCATAACGTATCTAGAGAAAACAACTATAATACACTTCAGTCTGTGCACACATGTAAGTTTAAATGGAATTTCCCCATTTGGGCTGGCAGTGTTTCCCTCAAGACTATCTAGCAAGACCCCCAACACCAGGCATGGGAAGCCCTTTTAATTTGTTGGCCAGGGTTGTCCAAGAGACTCCCCAAACACACAGGCTATTGCTATTGCCCTCGGTTGCTCTGAGATGAGATGAGAGGTTAAATCCCTATTGCTGAAGACACTATGCACTTCAGACATAGGGCCCAGAGGACGCAACTTAGGTCTGACTTGAGAACCTCCTCCCTAAAGACTAACTTCCATGGTACCAGAAGTTTCTATGCAAGCTTTTGGAAGAGGGCAGCAACCAGCTATCTTAAAGGCCGAAGGCATGCACTTATGGAGACTGGCTGATAAACAGTACTTATTTATAGTGCCGCTTCTTGTAGGGATCAATGGAGGCCAATAACTCAATCCTTTGTAAAACTCTTTTATAGGTTTCTGAAGAGTATTTTATTCCTTTGCTCATATGTTCCTTTCTGTGCTATTCAGTAAATACAGAATAAAGCCCTTTATGGGGAACACCATACAACACACACATACACAGGTACATGGCAGACACACACACAACAGTTACACACAGTCTCACATGGCTGCCTAAACATAAGCTGAACAAGGACGACACCAAGATATGCCAGCACGGAAAGGGAAAAGCCCAGGTCTCAGCCCTAGACCAAGAACTGCAGGTTACTAAGGAATGCTGAAAGCAGAAGAAATAGTTTTCCCTAGGGAAAACCACATCAATTGGTCATCCAATACCATCCTTGAACAGGTACATACAAGTAACATTATGCAGGCTGAGCAGGATGCATTTATTTAGGAACATGTATAATATATATGAATATATACAAATTCCTAAATAAATATACACACACAAATATAATAAAAGAAAAAGACCATGAATTTGACAGCAAGGGGTGGGGTGGTACATGGGAAGTACTGGAGAGAGAAGAGGGAAGTGGGGGGAATGATATTTTATTATAATTGCAAAAATCAAAAAGTTATAATTAAAAAGGTCAGAAAGCTGGCTCAGGTTGTTACATTTGGGGCAGAACGATAGGACTGCACTGAACGACTCTTCTGGACATGACACACTCTCTGCTGCCTGCAAAAGAGCAAACCCACCACCACCAGCCTTCTAGCATGAGATGGGGCTTCTCAGTCTTTATTTTCAAAAGTGACTATTTCACCCATTTTGGGGAAAAAAAAAAAAAAACAAGGAAAAGGATAAGTCTAGGCTGTCAAGTGGAGCGTGCTGGCAGTGACCAATACCAGGTAACGTACTCGGGCTTTCTGAAAAACTTTCTCCAAGAGGATGACATTGATAAAACATCTTTTTCTGAAAGTCAAATGGACTCCTAAGGAAGAGCTCAAGGAGACAGGCTGTCTCCCAACAGTCCCCTTTGGACAAGCAATTCCCCATAACTATCCAGTCTCCTCCCTTCATTTTAGTAACTTACTGTGAATACTCACCTGCCTGCAGCGCCAACTGCTGTTTCTCTTTGTAATGTGATTCCTTTCATTCTACATAACACAATTTTCACTAGCTTCAAGAGTCCTTTACTGGTAGCTCTATCTGTGTAGAAAAAAATAGGAATGTTCTTCCAGGTTTCTCTGCTCCTGTGGTCTTGTGCAGCCCCCACAGAGGAACTGGAAAGGAAGTTTCAGAACGACTTCCTGCTGGAGTGGCTAATGGGACAATGAAGTAATAAATAACTTTGGAGGGCTGAAGATGTAGCTTTTGGTAGAGTGACTGCCTAACATGCAGAAGGCCATGCGTTCAATTCTCAACAAGGAACAATACTTTCAATTTTAATGTGCATATATTTAGTGCCTACGCGTTCTTCAAACTTTTGCTCCTCATGTGTAGTTCATAATGGTCAATGAACTGTCAGGAATTTAACATCAACTTTGTAGGTTTAAAGATGTAAAATTTTGTCCTTTAAGGCAACACACATACATACACAACACACACACACACGGCATGGTAGTGGCACATGCCTTTAATCCTAGCATTCGATAGGCAGAGACAGGCGGATCTCTGTGAGTTTGAGACCAGCCTGGTCTACAAGAGCTAGTTCCAGCACAGCCAAAGTTACAGAGAAACCTTGTCTCAAAAAAAAACAAAAAAAAAATCACAAAAACAATTTAGAAACATACAAATTCTATTGTAATTTTTGTCTAAATATATAAACTAGAAAGTTATAAATTATACAATGGTATGTACATAAAATATTATTTACATTCTACTCAAGTAAAGTTAAGTAACAATAACAAGTGCTACTTGATGCATATCAAAGTGTCCTTATTTTGTTTTGACCTATGTTGTAGAAAATTAGATATAAAACCTGAATACCCTGAGCAAGTGAAACCAAAGAATCAACCATGATTTCATTGACAGCTGATGTAGTTCTAGCTTGACGAGAGACAGTCAAGACAAGGTTATATTATTTTTTTCCGACACTTATTAACCCCACACTGGCAGAGGATTTCCTTTTCAGGCACGGTCCCAGCTTCATAACCATAATCCCATGTCAGTTCTGTTCTTGCTTTCACATACCTAGAAAGTAGAAATAAAAAAGAATCCTAAATCACCCTAAATAATTCTTCCACATGAATCAACCTTGAATATGCCAACTTTTATATTCACAAAATGAACCATCCTCAAGTTGCTCTATTCTCTTTCCACATCATCTCATCTCATCATTTGACTTTTATTTCAAGCCTCCCAAAATACTATGTAACAAAGTATACCTATGAGGAATGGTGTTGTGCAAACATAAAGGCTGTGGCACACAAGCAGATGGGGTAATTCAGACTTTAAAGAAGATATAGGAAACAGGCATATTTCTTATGTGGGACAGCTTTCTTTTTCAACTGCTATTTTTGCTTCGGGATACTAATGTTTTCCTTTGGGTGTTTTGACAATGAGTTTGTGAATTAAAGCCATTTGCTATTTTTTTCTCAATATTTCTTCTTGTATTTTTCTCCTACATTTTTTAAAATTTTTTTTTATGGTTTATTTAGCTTTATTTTATGTGCATTGGTGTGAAGGTGCCAGATCCCCTGGAACTGGATTTTCAGACAGTTGTGAGCTGCCATGTGGGCGCTGGGATTTGAACCCCGGTCCTCAGGAAGAGCAGTCAGTGCTCTTAACCGCTGAGCCATCTCTCCAGCCCCTCTCCTACATTTTTAAGAACTGTGGAGGACTGTACTTCTTATTCAGTGTGGCTTTGGGACTCACTGCTGCGTTGGGCTGGGAGACCTGGCAGTCAAAAGCAGGAGGAACCTGCAGTAAGTTGTTAAATAAACCTCGCTATCTGAATGGAGAGATCTGCATCCTGGGGTCCTTCAGGACCCATCTACCTTCTGCAAAATTACTGAAGGTTTTCTCCAACATATACAATTTTATTAACTGTTGTAAAAGAAAATGTTTATATTTAGTAGTAAGTCAAATTATAAAACTACATAAGGAAGTTTGTTCTAATACTATATTCTGAGTATGTACAGTAAAAATGGGAACTCTGTTGATCAAAACAAAAAGGATAAACCAGTTTTCCTCATGTTCTCCTGAACTGAACTATGCAATCTGATGTCCTCAGCCCCTTAAGAATTAACTCTAAGCTGGGCGGTGGTGGCGCACGCCTTTAATCCCAGCACTCGGGAGGCAGAAGCAGGCAGAACTGTGAGTTTGAGGTCAGCCTGATCTACAAGAGCTAGTTCCAGGACAGCCAGGGCTACACAGAGAAACCCTGTCTTGAAAAACAAACAAAAACCAACCAAACAAACAAAATTCTTTTTTTTTTTTTAAAGTATTTATTTATTTATTATATTATATATACAGCATTCCTTTCATGTATGCCTGCAGGCCAGAAGAGGGCACCAGACCTCATTACAGATGGTTGTGAGTCACCATATGGTTGCTGGGAATTGAACTCAGGACCTTTGGAAGAGCAGGCAATGCTCTTACCCTCTGAGCCATCTCTCCAGCCCAAACAAACAAAATTCTAAATGAGAATAAGAATAGAAATTCCAACTGTTTAAATTTTTACTGAATAGTTAACAGTTTAGGATAACTGAGTATTTTATGATATCAGATATTTGGGGCTATATTTCATCTTTTCATTCTTTTTTTCATATCTACTATTTTAAAAGTCATAGCTGCAGCAATAATTGTATAAACAAAACAATTGCAAACCTGTTGGTAAAGAAGGCGACCAATGGAAAATTCCTGTCGTGTGTTTCTACAAAAACATTCTGTACACAGAGATTCGGGGAACAACTATGCTGTTAAAAAAAAAAAGAATTAAAGGTTAGACAGAGCATAAAATTTAGAACCTAGTTATTTAAAATATGTAAATACCCTATATATCTCACTGGTTTCGTCTTTCTCATTTTAAGTAATATACAATCTACCACAGCTCTTAACAGTGTAGTTACAGCAGGAACCCATTCAGTAAAGCCAGATATCTTACTGAAATATAGGATAGAACCCCCTAAATGGGGACTATTTCTCAGTACTTAATATTATAAATATATTTATATTTCAACTCAACAGCACTATATGAAAAAATGTACAGAGCCTTCTGTATAGATATCTACATGTAAGATTGTTAATGAACAGTTTTTAAACAGGAAACATTTGGAAATAAAAGCTGCCTGTAAGGAGCTAGTTAAAATTGACACAATGGCATTCTACGCAGCATAAAGGGAGAAACATGCTAACAAGAAGAATCGGGACCAGAGAGATGGTTCAGTGGGTAAACGCATTTGCCAATAATTAGCCTGATAACCTGAGTTTGATTCCTGGAACTTACATGATAGAAAGGGGAGAACCAACACTCTAGTTTTCCCTAACTTCTACATATGCATGTGGCATGTATATATCCCCACCCTATATACAAAATAAATAAATGTAAAAAAGAAAGTATCAGGAGCTCCTGTGTACTGATATATATTGATCTTCAGGACAGTATTGTTTACTCAAAAAGCAAATATAAGAGGTAGGTCAAGCCAGGCAGTGGTGGTGCACATTTTTAATCTCAGCATGAGGGAGGCAGAGGGAAGCAGAGGCAGGCAGATCCTCTCTGAGTTCGAGGCCACTCTGGTATACGAAGTGAGTTCCAGAACAGCCAGGACTATACAGAGAACTCTGTCTCAGAAAACAGAGAAAGAGCTCAATTAATAATGGACCAAGTAGACTTGAGCTCAATCCCTAGACCCCATGTGAAAAAGCCAGGTGTGGCGGTACATGCTTGTGATATCAGGGCTCGGGAGGTAGAGAAAGGAGGATCCCTGGGGTTTGCTGCCAGACAGCGCAGCCTGACTGGTAAGCTGCAGGCCAATAAGTACTCTTGTTTTTAAAAACCAAGGTGAATGGCACTGCAGGAATAATACAATTGACCTGTGTCTCCCAAACACACAGGCACACAAGTGCATGGAAGCCACCATCCGTGCACTCATACACACTCACAAAGTGAATAATAAGCTATATAGAAAAGGACACCACATAGGCATTTACTTGCATTTGCAAAGTGGGGGCGGAAGAAACAAGAGCCATAAAACGGGATCAGGGAAATTGGCAGCATACTCCTTTTCAAGAGAAGGCCTGGCTGGGCAGTGGTGGCACATCGTTCTTTAATTCCAGCGCTGGGAAGCAGAGGCAGGCAGATATCTGAGTTTGAAACCAGCCTGGTCTACAAGTAAGTTCCAGGACAGCCAGGGCTACTTAGAGGAGAAACCCTGTCCTGAAAAACCTAAAACATACATATATACATACATACATACATACATACATACATGGAAAGGACTTGAAAATGAGCAAGACAGAGTTTTAACACAGAGAGTACACACAATATAGTTCTTATATCCTAATCCAAACCAGCATCTCTGAAGAATAGACATGTATAAACAGTCGATTTCTCAACAGTGTCGTGTAACCCCTTTCCAAGGTTTGTAACATGGCAGTACTCTCAATACCATCATCCCAGTTCTTAGCTGCCCACTGTCTTCTCAATATTGACATCTATTATGGACATCACAAGACTCATAGACACCAAGTCTCTCCAATACCCTTGAATATGTACATCACTTAGTTTCAGTGATTATTTCCTATTCAACTTTTTGTGCGACTTGGACAACTGAATTGAAAACTGTGTGTTTTATGCACCCGTGTGTGAAGACATGTATATATGTATACCTGTCTATGGAAGCTGGAAGTCAATGTCGGATGTCTTCATTGCTCTTCACCTTACTTTTTCATCATATAGTAACTTTTTGTAACCTTATTTTTTGAGACAAGGTCTCACTGAACTTGGAGCTTGATGTTTGGCTAGACCAGCCAGTAAGCCCCAGCATCTTCCTGTCTTCTCCCTCGTGCTAGGATTACAAGTGCATTCCATGAGGCCTGTTTTGTGTGTCTCTGGATATAATGTACTGTGTGTGGTACTGTGTGTACGTGTGTATAAAAGTACACATGTCTGTGTATGTGTGTGAGAACGCCAGAGGATGCAGCTCTATCATGCTCCAGAATAACCCCTTGAGAGAGCATCTCTCACTGAAACTAGACCTAGCAAGCCTCTATCTCCAGCCCTAAAGAGTGCTGGGGTTACAGGCATGCATATTGCCATACAAGGTTTTTAATGTGGATGCTCGGATCCAAACTCATATCCTCCTGCTTGGCAAGCATTTACTGACTGAGCCATCTTCCCAGCCCTGAAAACTGACTGATGTATTTATTTTTCCTTGGTTTTATGCTTTGTTTTGTGTTTTAAAGACGGGTTCTCACACTGTAGCCCAGGCTAGCCTAAAACACGGGAAATCCTCCTGCCTCAGCCTGAAAAGTGCTGGGATTATAGGCATGAACCACCATGCCCACCCATTTCTTAAGTTTTCTAATGCCAATGTTTACTGTATGGTAAACACTTTCAAGCAATTTATATTAATTTGTATGATCCTCAAAAAACCCTAAATAGTCATTCCCATATTAATTCCATATTAGGAATTAAGTATCAAGAAGTAGCATGCAGAGGTACATAAACAGAAGACTGGCTCGGTCTGTCTTTAGAATCTATTAATTCTAGCTTCCTGATAAATTTTAAGGAAAGGAGTGCTTAGAAATAGGAATCTTAACCCTGATACTCACATTAAGGAAACGGCCCACATTTCCTTCTTTTGAAGCATCCAATAGGAACACATTCTCTTTACCGAGGCTCATTACAGAAGGTGACAGAGTCTTCGTCCTTTCATTTGGTAACTCTTCATCGCAGAAGCCAGCCTGACTTTGAGAGGCTGCAGGTTCTTCTCGGGACTTGACTGGAACCTCAAGCACCTTTTCCGTTTTCTCATTATTCAATGTGGCTATGTGCTTCCACCTGCCCTCCAGTGAAGTGTCTTCTTGACTTCTAGTTGTATCTATCACGTCTGATTCAACCAGCTGTCCATCTTCGGAGTAACCAACTTGGTTTGAACTTAAGTCCTCTAGTAGACATTGTTGGGAAGAATTGTCAGGGCATATACTTGGCTGAGTCACACTGCTAAGATTAGGTTAGAAGACAGCTGCTTTAAATAGCATAACCCTTATCAGGCATTAAGGTAGGCAGTATTACCTGACTGTTATAAATGAGAACACTGAGTCTCAAGGACTAAAAAGATTTCCCTGACTCACACAAAGCACTAGAGAAATGCAAGAGTATGCCCAATTCTAAAGCCTGTTTTCTTTCTGTGGCACCACAGCTTTTCATGCATCTACATGTTGTTTCCTCATTATTGTATTTAATATCAAATTCGGTAAAAGTGGCTCTCCTCTCACTAACTCTGGAATCTGCATTTAAGAATATTCTAGACTCAGGCAACAAGAGAGTGGAGAGGCCATTAACATGTCGTAGTTCTAAGAGCATTGTCAGGAGTTCTTTTCCTCCAACTCCAGCAAAAACAACCGTGTTTCCAGGGGCTTGCACACACTGATGTGTGGTGCCTTTAAGACCAGTCAAAAACTGGACTATTGTAAACCAACAAAGGAGAGGAACTTAGTCAGTTTTTGTATCAATAATGGAACTAATCCTTAGTGAACATCCAAAGTATGAATACGTGTCAGGCAGAATAACTACATTCATGTACTTAAAAAAGAAAAAAACCAACCCACTCAGGCCCATATAATTCGGTGCCCTCCCCCCAAATTATACTTTAGTTAAAAAGTTGATCTTAGTCTGCCAATATGGTACAGAGGGTAAAAGTACTTGCTGCCAAGTCTAAAGTCCTGAGTTCAACCCCTGCAATGGTTAGCAATAACTAATGGTATATTTCCAAATAGCCAATAAGGACAATTTCAAATGTTCCCAGCATCAAGAAATAACAAATCTCTGAGGGAAATGATCATTACACACTGTATAATGACTGTCTTATCATACTCATAAATACATGCAACTAGTAAAAATACTTTTAGAAAGAAATTCTACTTACTAAAAAATAAAAGCTCATTTTTATCATTATCATGTGGATGCTGCTCCTACAGTACTTATATTTTAGTCAAAGGTTTCTGATAGTTTCTACTAGCTATATGGTGTTGTTATATGATCTACCTGCTATATATACTTAGCAACTGGTGAAAATGGGGAAAGAGCCAAAGCAACTGTACTCACTGTGGCTCATGTGTACTAAAGGGTAAAATAACTATTAGGTAAAATGCTCTTTCTTAATAGAATTTCCCAGTAAGGAGCAACCATACCTCCACCAATCTACCCTGTAACACTACGTGGGGAGTTGGGGTTGCAGATTAAGGGTATGAGGTGGGAGAAGAGGCAGCAGTGGCAGGCCTGCTCTCCAAAACAGGGCATTTGTCGTCCATCTCCCTATTGAGGGATTCATCCAAATACAAAAGTTGCAAACCCCGGTCTGCCCAAGCTGTAACATTTGTCATGTAGAGGCTGTACTTCAAAAGACAGTACTCTGTGGAGGGAGTCTGTAGTCTCACTAGCATTATACTGAGGATTCTATACAGTGGTATGGGCAGAACTGCTAGAGAAATGCATCTTTAGGAGTCCAAAGGGAAAGATTTGAAGTGGGCTGCTTTAGCTAGAGCTTCCAGAGCCACAGACAACACCTGCAGACCACATGGTGAGAGCCATCCACTCTACCCCTTCTGCCATGCAGTAAGTCACTGCTGAAACCAGACCAGACGTCTACAAACTCCTGTGAACGGAGGACTGGTCACCAAGGATCTGCTGGTCATAGAATCTGTGTTGTCACTATTCAGTTATGCTGATGTAGAGGGAAAGTAGAAACATGTAAATCAATGCCTGTAGCTACATTCCACCAGAATTTTATTTACAGACACTGGTGTTACAAGTTCATATAATTCCCAAGTGTTATGAAATATTATACACCATCTGATTTTTCAACTATTTAAAAATGTAAAAAGCATCTTTTACCAACCATAATTAATATTTGGCAGGTCAGATTTGGATACAGTTTACCAGTTTCCACATGACAAACCCACCAATTTGTTATGAAGTCTATGGAAAGAAGTGGTAGACACTGAACAAAAGGGACAAAGAGGCAAGAGAGGGACAGCCATGAGGAAATAAAGCCTACCGTGAGCTCTAGCTTTAGAGTTTAGGTGTTCCGGAGCTGGCTTAAATCCATTCTCATCTTCGGGGGCGGTAGACTCTGAAGAAACAAAACCCTTCAAAGAAAATAAGAAAGACAGCTCTACTCTCGAAGTCAGGAGGAAGTACTAAGCAGCTGAACCTCTTTGACCAAGAATCACCCTTTACAGGCCGTACATACTAGGTTAGTTCTGAAAAGCCCCAGAGCTGATATTGTAAGGAGTCTTGACGTAAGTGGAGCCAACACATGTACCCCTTTTCCACTGTCTATTTCTAGGCACTTTAGTAAGTGACAACTACAACTGTCAAGATACTATTTGAACTAAAAATACAAAAATAAATCTGTATGTATCTCAGACTCGAATAGCCTGTATGCTCACAACAATGTCAATCCTACATTGTATTATGTAGCATAAATACTTCAGTGAAGGCTAGAAAGGTAAGATCATAGTTAATGGCCTTGGAAAGGCATAGCTCCTTTTGTTTTGAAAATAATGTCTTGCTATGTAGCCTGAGTTGACTTCAAACTCATGATCCTCCTGAACTGGCCTCACAAGCACTAGCACAGTAGGCATGCAACCATGCAGTTTGTTCTTGTAGTTCTTACCATGTCTTTCTCATTGCAGTGAAAAATAGCTTTCTTCGACTTAGGACTTCTAATGACTGAGTGATGCTGAGTTTTTGAAATATTTCTATAGTTCATTTCTCTGAAAGGGAAAAGAAAATTTATTCTGTATATCACTAAAATATAGGTAACATCTCTACTTCATAAACTTCCATTATTGTTAGAAATTAATCTAGGGACTGTAGAGATATCTCATTGGTTAAAAGCACTAGCTGCTTTTCCAGAGGACCTGGGTTCAATTCCCAGCACCCACCCTGGTCCCTGAGTGCACCACCATATACATAAAATAAAATTAAAAATTTTAAAAAAAGAAATTAATCTATATCACATCTATATTATTTATTCGAGGAAGGAAAAGGTAATCATTAGCTACCAATAATTTTAAAATGTGTTTTAAAAAATGATCCCAATAAAGCTTTTCAAATAGAATGGTGATATAAAAGTAAAATTAAAATTTGTAACATTCATAGAGTCAGATGAAAGTTATCCACAGTGAACTCAGAAATGGGACACCAAAGGAAATGTGTTGGCCGGATTTTTAAGGTTAGAATGCTGGATTTCTAGGAGTGTTAAATTTAATTTATGAGGTGAGAAGATGTTTAGGGGAGGGGAGGTGGGAAGAGAGAGAGACACACACACACAAACAGGGAAAAACCCAAACATTCTTGATCCTTAACAAGGGAGGACGCCATGATCTGAAGTTTTCACTTACATTACAGGCTCTCTGAGATCACTGCTAAACTTAGGAGAACATTGCTCAGTTTTAGGACTGCTAGGTTGTGTCTCACAATTTGAACATGCAACTTCTATTTTCCTCTTTTTGGAAAGCTCATTTCCCATATGGTTTTGTTGTTCTCTTCTGTTTTTATCAGTATTGGTTTTCTCAGGAGTGGCTCTGCTTAGTAATCTTCCTGAAATACAACAGACAGCGATCAAAACAGAAAACAACCTCTTCCTACAAGTAGGCACCAGCTTCTCTGTAAATAAAAACTCTGTGCTAAGTGCACTGTGTTTCTAGAAAAGATAAACTCACCCTACAAAGTCTAGACTTGAGGTAACTCATCCAAGAAAACCATTCCAAGACACTAAAAAAAAGGCCAATGGGAGACTCATTGTCTTACATTCATAATAAATATGAACTATTTAAAAAGAAGCAATAGTCTTTTATTTTGGCAATTTAAAAAGAAAGAAATCCACAGGAAAGTAAATAAAAACGAAAAAAGTCCTCTAGACAATGAAAAGGAAACTTGTTTAAATTCTTAAGTTTGAAACCTTAGACTCTTGAAAAATGATCTATTTAAAATGTGTGAGATCTACCTATTATGCTCACACTCAGTTTAATATTAAAATCTTTGTCTCATTGAATGCATTTTTTTCAGGATTCAAAATTATACTTCTTAGGTTAGAATTAGTAACTAGATATTCCACTCATCTTTCTAGGTCAACCTTAGGTGTATGTTCTAGTCTGCAGAGACTGCCAATCATGCTTCCTGGACACCACTTAGGGTGCAGAGACAGCTTCCACTCGAGAGCTACTCTGAGAAACAGGACAAATGTCTAGGCATGCTGGGTAGAGTAGTGTAGTTAGTGGTGTGGAGTCCCTGAACCAAGTGAGATGCTTAGACCAACTGTCTGAATCATCATGTGCAAATACTCATTACAATACTAACGTTGAGGAGCTTTGGTTTGATTGTTTCTACCTTAGTGAACCATGCAGATCTCTTATTTAGAATGTTCCCTACCTTACTCCAGAGAGTCTGTGGCTGTGAAGACAGTGTAAGTCCCAAGTCCTAGTGCAACACAGCCTTTCCTTTCTGAAGCACCTATGGCCTTCGGACACAAGACCCAGTGACTTGTCTCCTTTGGTGCTCTCCCCTACATCTTGTTGTTCAGCACCCGGCTAAAAGATGCCAATACTGACTAGGACAATGTAGATTCAGATGTATACAGATGCAATTGGGAAATAACCAGAAAACAAATCTTTGCTTTACCTGAATAAATGCACACAAATGTCCCTCTGTCAATGTCATCCAGGCAGCGCACTCCCCAGCCCTTCTTCTCACTTTTAAACACCTGCAGCCTCACCTGGGGACCATGCTGGACGACTCGGTTTTGACACAACTGACGGCTACACTTGCATAACAGGTTGCATTCGTAAATGCTGGCAATAACACAGAAGACAATGTAAATTAGATGGCCTAAAAAGCAAAATGAAACGTGTATTGCTACTTCACTTAACTTAGGGCTAGATTGCCTGGGTTACTAGCTTTAGTTTTGGGGAGGCCCCAAATGTGAGCCTATTCCACCTTGTCAAGGTCAGAGTCTTTGAGGTTGCTCAAAGTTGTTGATAACAACTGTGGTTACACCCTGACCTAGGGTGTGACTTCCTGGTGTTTTGAACATTAAGATGGTGTGTAGAGGTATATCCTCTCCACCCTGAACAAAGGTCAGAGAATTGAAGCATACTTCTGCTTTTTCTTCTAAATTAAAAGGTTTGGCTCCCTTCAGGATACTTGATGCCTAAAGGGTCCACTGCCTATACAACAGAATGTTTTTCTCACGAATTCATGACTTGATGTCTCAAAGTATTGAAGCAAGTAACTGTTCCCGTCATCCTTTGTGTCATGTTAAAGCAGTCTTTTGCCTTCTTCCTCCCTTTCATATTAGCATTTAAAAGTATATGGACAAAAGCTACAGAGAAACCCTGTCTCGAAAAACCAAAAAAAAAAAAAGTATATGGAAAAATAAACATGGGCAAACTCAGGACTTAGAACTCTCTGTGACTAGGATAACAGTAGTCACCCCAAAAAGGTGGTGTATGGCATAAGGCAGCCCAACATGGCTTACAACATAGTTTATGTTTTGTTTTTTTTTGTTTTTTTGTTTTTGTTTTTTTGTTTTTCGAGGCAGGGTTTCTCCATAGCTTTGGTGACTGTCCCGGAACTAGCTCTTGTAGACCAGGCTGGCCTCGAACTCCCAGAGATCCGCCTTCCTCTACCTCCCTGGGAATAAAGGCGTGCGCCACCACCGCCCGGCATAGTTTATGTTTTTAAAATGGAGTTTATCTATCTATCTAACTTTATATATATGACTGTTTTACCTATATGCATAACTGTACCACCTGCGTGCCTAGTGCCCACAGAAATCAAAAGAGGGCACTGGATTTCTGAGACCAGAAGTATAGTCCAATGTGAACCCTCATGTGAGTGCTGGGATTTGAACCTGAGCAGCCAGTGCTTTTGACCACTGAGGCATCTTTCCAACCTCAAATGAGAAGTTTATATAATAGAGCTTAACCTACAGGACTGTTTCAACATCACAATATTTACCAGATATGTAACATGGTGCTCAGCACACAGGAAATGTTAGTTTTTTAAATGTGTAAAGGAAATCTATAGGATGAAACTCTTCTAATTCTAGTTCTGTTTTATTACTTAGCATCAATTTTGATAGACTGAAAATTATCAACGGACAAATTAGTTTCCTTCATTCTTCTTTTTAATAAAATATATTAGTGTATGTGTGTATGTATGTGTGTGTGGTCATGCTCATGCGTGTGTTGCACACAGCCATGCAAGCACAGAAGCCAGAGAAGGATGTCAGGTGTCCTGCTTTACCACAATCTGCATTGGTCCCTATAGACAGGATCTTTTCACTGAACCTGAAGCCATGCTAGGGCCAGCAAGTCCCAGAGGACCTATATCTTGAGCCTTGAATAGCTCTGTGGTTATAGACGTGTATAGCTTTTTATCTAAGTTCTGGGTATTTGAACCCATGTCCTCATGCTATTTCCCACTGAGTTAGCTCCTCAGCCCCTTCATTTGTTTTTGAAACAGCTTCCCTATGTAGCTCAGGCTAGTTTTGAACTCAGTATCATCCAGCCTCTGCCTCCCATGTGCTGGAGATGTAAGTTTTAATGGGAAAACTGACAACTCAGAGTCACTCATTTCCTGAGGACCTAGGCTTGAAGCAGATGAGTGTTATATATTTTGATATATGTGTGGCGTCTGAGTTTCAGTTCTAAGAATATACAATGCTTTTATGCTACTATCAGTAATTTAGATTTTTAGTATGAGAAACAAATATAAACAAAACCTGTAAGCCTGTAGACCATATTGGAAGCCAGTACTCTCCGGGCCTGGGAGATGAGCCAGCAGTCAAAATGCTTGCTATGGAAGCATGAGGCCCTGAGTTCAGCGGCTCAGAACTCTTTTTTTTTTTTTTTTTTTTTGGTTTTTCGAGACAGGGTTTCTCTGTAGCTTTGGTGTCCGTCCCGGAACTAGCTCTGTAGACCAGGCTGGCCTCAAACTCCCAGAGATCCGCCTGCCTCCGCCTCCCGAGTGCTGGGATTAAAGGCGTGCGCCACCACCGCCTGGCTGCTCAGAACTCTTATACAAGCTGGACACGGTAGAGACCATATGCAACCCCAGGTGTTGAGAGGGCAGCAGAGGCAGGTAGGACCTTGGGGCCTGCTGGACAGCCAGTCTAGCCAAAGTGGGAAGCTCCTGTCTCAGAAAGAGAACGTATAAGAAAAAAAAAATAAGGTGGACAGCGACTGAGGAAGATGCTGGACTTTGACCTCTAGCTCCCAGTGTGTGCACACGCAGGCACAAGACGACCGCACCATGCACACAACTTACAAAAGTACCATCCTCCACAGACATGCACCCTGCAACAAATCTCTAAGGTTCCTCACCCAGTAGGTATAAGTCTCTGCAGTCTTTTATAATTATATCCAGTATATACTCCATCAGGCGACAAGGAACATGCTTTGGCATTCTTTGCTGTCAACTGAAGACATGCACATTTTTGTCTAAAAGAAAGGCAGTAGAGAAGTCAGAATAAAAAAAAATCACCAAGTTATGAGACTCGGTAAAAGTGTAAATGACATAAAAAAATGGTGTACTTTTATTTATAAGAGGGCTTTTGCTCAAGGATTATATGGAAACTCCTCTAGACACAATATGAAAAATAATAGCAACAAAAAGCTTATTACAACTAATATCAACTGCACTGAGCTATCTGACCATGCAACAGATATTTAGTTATATGGGTTCTAATTTTTCAAAATGGACATTTTATCCAGCAAATACTCATTTGTTGAAAGCTGTAGTTCTGCTTGTCCATCATAGGTTATTTTAATAGTTGTTCCCTCATTAGCTGAGAGGTATATTCAAGGACCTCTGAATGCTTAAAGTCTTATATTAGTACCAAAGTCTATTTATTTGTGCTTTTTTCAATAGTCTGAAACATTGCCACATGATGCCAGAATTAATCTGCCCTTGCATGCTTTATTTTCCTGAATATTAATTATTACTTGTGTCTTTTGGAGCCACTATTAAGTAAAATAAGTCTTACTTGGATGTATTGCAAATATGACACTTGATCTGATGATCAATGTGGCTGTTAAGTGACTACCTGGCAGGTCATGAACAGTGTGGATAAAGAGACGATTCACATTCCAGGGGGGATGAAGTGGGGCATTCCATCACATGACTCCAGACAGCAAGTAGTTTAAAACTTATGAGTGTATGTAGAATTCTCCACCTAATGATTATTGATTATTATTATTATTATCTGTGCACCATTCGTGTGCCTGATGCTTGCTGCCTAGGGAGGATAGTGGATCCCCTTGGTACTGGATGTGAATTGATATGTGGGTGTTGCATTGAACCTGGGTCCTCTGGAAGAGCAGTCAGTGCTCTTCGTCTCTGAAACAACTCTCCAGCACGGCAATTCTAGACTACAGTTGACCATAGGAACTGAAGCTACAGTAAAGGAACTGCTGTAGTGTAGATAGTTTTCATCATCTTTTCAATATGAAATGGAAAATGACAGGCAGACCCCATGGCTTACCAGTCGGTCAGTCACGAAACAACCATAGGGATTATCAGATCAAGATACCTGTAGTGCTTCAGGGTATGTACGGGAAATACAAATAAACAGACTTTGTTACTAAGACAAAAACTTAAACATTCAGGGGTCCTTGAATGTACCTCTCAGTTAATAATAGAATAATGATATTAAAATAACTTCCCTTTCTCTTTTATTTAGTATAGGTAGATAATTTGAAGAGATAACTATACATATAACACAAATCTACCCTATTACCTGCAAATCTACAGATGCATATGAAATTACACATCTTTAAAAGAATCTTGATGTATTAGAACATGTTTTCATTTTCTTGAAGGAATGCCAATACAATGGCTAAAGAATAGGAGCTGTGAGCACACTGGCATTCTAAAAAATTAGCCAGCAATGATACTTAATGTGTAAAAGTAAAATATAACAAATGACATAGAAATTAGGAATAAATGTTCAAACACTGCCTCTCCTACTTGTCTGCTGTGACCTCTTTGAATCTGTTTCTGAGACTAATTCCTTATCTGTGTGATAGAAATACATCACCTAACACACAGGTTTGTGTGGTGACAAAGAGAAAAAATGTATTTCAAGAGTCTGAGCATGTGTGATACTCAAAAAAACAGCACTGCAACTGCTACTATAACTAAATTACTACATGAAAGGAAATACTCATCCTTAGAGGAAAAAAATTTCAAATTACCATTTTTGGCAGTTATAATTAATGAAATGTTATCTTTTCATCTATTTTAGACAATTTGTGCACAGGTTTTAGACAGACAAAATGACAACCAGGAACACAGTAAGACTAGACAAATGTGTCTAGGTGTGGATTGTCTGTAACATCACGTTTTTCTACTTACATGTCTATGCAGCCCTCAGAACAGTCACATGAAACAGAAAACATGCTGGAAGAGTTTAGATAACATGCTCGGGGCCACACTGTCCTTCTGTACTTAAACTGTGGGAGTTTCCTACTGTCTACTTCATTACAGAAGGAAATCGGCACTGGTTCCATCCCGTTACTAATATCCACATCAGAAACAACTTCATCTTGCTTTGGGTGATTCCGAGTCAACTGAACGTAAGTATTGAAGGAAAAGTTGTCTGTGAATAAAAAGGTACACTCTGTCTCAATGAGGTAATGGAAAACTTCCTCCATGTTCCGTAGGCTCCGTCCACAGGGCGTTTTATAATTCACATGGAGGGCAGAAGAATGAGAGTTTGTCTTTGCGTGTCGTCTTTGGAAGTGACATCTGATTGGTCGCTGCAGAGGGTTTTCTCCCTTCAAGGACAGTGGTGTTTCCATCAGACAAGCACGGGAGCAGATGTGGCTCTGGAAAGATATGCTCAAAGGGCATTCCTTCTCCCCCAGGTCTGCAGCCTTACTGTTCGCAGGCAGGAGTGCTTTCTGTCCTGGAGACCTATTAGAGTAAGTTAATCATCAGTATCTCAAACTCATAGTCCTGCTTCATTTTTTAAAATGCAGACTAAGGTGGCAATTGCTTTACTGTATCTTCTTGGACAGCAGGAAGATAACCTAGACTCTGAAACATTTCATATATCCTTGAGGCATTCAAAGATGAGGTGTAGCTTAAGACTATTCCAGGGAGCTTGAGCTAGCTGTGTCTTTCTCCTAGGCTCTGACATACACACTGAGAGCCTGCCCTTGTTCACAGGCTGGGAGCAGCAGTTCTTCATGTAGGATTTGTCACACCTTTGCCTCATCAAACTAAGGTAGCTAAGAAAATTTGTTAAGATTCCTTTATAGTGCCTTCATCCAGCAACTATTTAGCTGATTTTTTCCCCATAATATGTAATCCAGCTGCCAATCATATTGATACTCTGAGAATAATAGCAAACTGGCAAAAATAGATAGTATTCAATTTAAGGGGAAGAAGTATAAAAAGAAAGTTCTTGTATTTTGAACCCAATTTTTACGATATTCTTAAAATTTTTTTTGTTTGTTTGTTTTTTTCGAGACAGGGTTTCTCTGTGGTTTTGGAGCCTGTCCTGGAACTAGCTCTGTAGACCAGGCTGGTCTTGAACTCACAGAGATCCGCCTGCCTCTGCCTCCCGAGTGCTGGGATTAAAGGCGCGCGCCACCATCGCCCGGCTTGAACCCAATTTTTAAATTTCTTCAAAGAACTTGAATTTTATTCCACTAAGTGTCATTATACATTAAAATAGGTATTTTATTTTGTCCCAAACACCTGCATCTTAGTATGTACTAGACACTGAAACACACTGAACTTTCTGAGGTTACACATGAGTCGATGACCAGTGGCATGTGAAGCAACTTCATGGTGTACAGCTGTCCCTGTCATTCCTGGTAGTCAATCACATGATACTACTGTATAACAATTTTGTTAATATTGCCAATTTTTTTTCCTCAGGGGACAAGTTCCTTCAACTGCTTATATACACAGTTTCATCAATGAAGGGGGTCTCTGTTTCTGGATTACAGTCTAATGGGTAAAACAATACACTACCACTTGTTTGTAAATCTTTGAATGTTGGAACTATTTTCAATTTGTCTCTGTGTAAGTGCTTTGATGAGCATCTTCAGACATAAATCCTTGACCAAGTTCCTGATTATTCTTGCATCCCTTTAGAGGAATTACTAGTCAATAGGAATACACATAAACAACAATAAAATCTTGATTAATAAAAATAATCAAACACATACAAGAATATATTTTCTTATAGAGACCCAAATGTCTCTTTGAGAACTACAGATATCTTAGCAAATAAGGACATTATCAAAACTTCTGCACTAGAACAACTAAACTCTGGCATAATTTCTAGTAAGCATAAGGATACACACCCATGATGATCCATGCCTTCCTTTAAAAAGCCCGAGGGACTGGGATTGCAGCTCAGAGATACACTATACCTTAGCATGCATGCATAGGTTTTGGGTTGGTTATACAGAATGGTAAAAACAAAGCAACACTAACAAAACCCAAATTCTTCCTGAGGAAGGTCCATACTACCAGGAGAATGTAAAGTTGTTCCAGGATCTAACGATGGGAAGATATACTACCAGTCTTCTCCACACCTTCTCAGAGGACTATTAGGAGCTAATAGTCATGAATTTCCTATTCCTTCCAGTTTACTATGTATGTGTCTCTTAACACAAAATTTTCTTTCTCAAAGACATGAAAACATTGCTTTGGGAGAACAAAAGTAATTCTGAGGTCATCAGTCTTCCAGTTTCTGAAGGAGAATGGAATTCTAACTTCAATGTCAATGGTATATTGTTCTGAGCTAAAGAAAGCAGACCTTGTGCATGGTAGTCATGGGCTCGAACAATTCACTACATCCTCACTTTGATAATAACATTGGGGGCTAGAGAGATGGCTCAGTGGTTAAGAGCACCACCTGCTCATCTAAAGGTTCTGAGTTCAATTCCCAGCAAACACATGGTGGCTTACAACCATCTGTAATGAGATCTTTTGCCCTCTTCTGGCCTGCAGGCATGCATGTAGGCAGAATACTGTAATACAATAAATAAATTTTTTTAAAAAAAAGATAATAACGTTAAATGTTAACTAATAGACACAGCTGTTCTAATCACTCACACCAACCAAACATTCTTTTTTTTTTTTTTTAAACATTATTTATTTATTTATTTATTATGTATACAATATTCTGTCTGTGTGTATGCCTTCAGGCCAGAAGAGGACACCAGACCCCATTACAGATGGTTGTGAGCCACCATGTGGTTGCTGGGAATTGAACTCAGGACCTTTGGAAGAGCAGGCAATGCTCTTAACCACTGAGCCATCTCTCCAACCCAACCAAACATTCTTAAGTGCTTACGTGAACCCAAATTACTCTCTAATTCATAACCCTGTTAGATGCCCAGTCACTCCTACACAATAAAGATTGGAATTTAGTTCTTTCTTTACTGTCAGTAACTATTAATTGAAGTCTCACTAACATGGCTGTACCAACCTTTAACTTTGATCTTTGGCAATGCACTTTACTAATTATAGACCTTTTAACTTAATTTATTCTATTCTTTTTTTCTCCTGCCCACCCACGTTCTTCTGAAATAGTTTAAGGTAAGCTTCTGTCATCACATCTTTTTGCCCAAAACAATTCAGCAGGTGTTTCTAACAAAGTTGGATTTTTTTACTGACCCACATCACCTATTTGTCCAAACCCAAACTTCATGCTTCTAGTACTTTTTTTCCTTTAGCCTAGTATCAGTGCATCTTCCCCTTCGTTTTATAATATCTGTTAAAATTGAATTTTGTCACTTGTTCCATGTCATTTGTCACATTTTGGAAATTAGCTAATGCCACCTAGTGGTGACGATATTTAATTCAATTCTCTACCTACAAGAAATAATGTAAGTTAGTTGGTGGTCCTAGAAACTAAGATTCAAGTTCAAAATTTTGTGGGGGAGGAGGGCAGGAAGGAATGAATCCCCGGCACTGGTGTCACTCTTACAGATGCAAAGACTGTTAAGTGGAGTTTGGGTCTCAACCAAACTGTCAGGATTGCTTCACGTAGGCCCTGTCATCATTTAAAGTGCGTGAAAACTTTTACAGCTACATTTTATAAGACTATTGCTTCTTCACGCCCTACAACTTTGAATCCAGAACACTGTCCTCACCACTAGATGGGAGGCACCTTACTGGTCCTGCTTGTGTTATGGAGGACACAACACAGACTTGCAACTGAACCAATACATCTTTATTATGGGCTTCTCTGGGCTGTGGTGGTTAAACACTTGTTTTTTTACATGTATTTGTTTATTGTGTGTACATGTGGAGTCAGAGGACTACTTTTGGGAGTCTGTCCTCTCTTTCCATCCTGTGAATTCCAAGGATTAAATTCAGATTGTCAGGTTTGAGACAAGTGCACTTCCCTGCTGAGTCATCTCACTGGCTGAAATTATTTTACAAAGAAGAAATTTCCTAACTCTTTTGAGTTATCCTGGTACTGAACTAGTATAGTGTTTGATGCCTCCTCTCCTATGTACTAATATCAAAAATAATTGGGCTATATGGCAGCAAGTGTCAGGCTGACTTTTAATGTGATTAAGAATGAATGGAATTTATAATTTAATAAACTGTGCTGCCTAGTTTTATGTCAGCGGAGGAAGGAACCTCAACTGAGAAAATGCCTTCGTAAGATTGGGCTGCACTCGAGAGCCTGTAAGGCCTTTTTTAAATTAGTGATTGATGGGGAAGGGCCCAACCCATTTTGAGTTGGGCTACCTCTGGGCTGGTGGCCCTGGGTTCTATAAGAAAGTAGGCTGAGCAGCCACTAAGGAATCATTAAATATCTAAAATAATCTCTCAAGATATAAATTAAAAATACATCATGAAGTGACACGTGAAATTAGGAATTCGTAAGAGTTTAGTTGGGCAGCTATGTAAAATACTGTGGCAACAAGAACCAGGAACAAGGAAGCAACATTTCAGCACCCATTTCCTGGTTCCAATTTAGTGCCTACACTGCTTGCTGTGCCACACTCTAGGTGTTTGTGAATGTATGCAGGTATGCACGTTAATCTGCCAGATTCATGTGCTCATCTAATAGAAACCAAGTGATTTATATTTATACCCATGTGTTTTAGCACCTGCAAGTTCACTGTCACTATGTGATGGCCAGAACTGCACCTAATAAGTTCTACCAAAATGCTCTTGATAAACCAAAGCACTTGACTAAGAAAAATAAATTGAGCTAGTTTTCATAAAAGGAGAGAGCCTTTAAAAAAATTAAATGTTTTACTACATTTACCAATTTGAAATATCGCCTATATGGAATAGAAATCCAATTAAACTCAAAACCAAAATGCTGAAAGTCTACCACCTACCCCTAAGACTTTCATACTTGATTTTGCCACTATGACATGGACATATTGTTTATTTTGAGCAATTCAGGGGCTGAGAATCAACCATGTAGCTTAGTAGTCTGCCTATGTGACTACTATCCATTAAGGAGTTTAACTACTGAAAGAAAAACAAAAACTAAACACACTAACCAAACAAAATACACATACATACACACCCCTAAACAAAATACCCCATAACCTCCAGGGGAAATCCAAATGGAATTATTTTAAAATTACTCTAGTTTCTAGAGTGATGGCACATCCCTTTAAAAATTCCAGGACTCAGGAGACACAGAGGCAGGCAGATTGCTGAGTTCAAGGTCACTTGGTCTACAGAGCGGTCCAGAAGAGTTAAGCTACACAGAGAAAGCCTGTCTTGAAAAAAATAAGAAAGAAAGAAGGAAAGAAAGAAAGAAAGAAAGAAAGAAAGAAAGAAAGAAAGAAAGAA
>JABTXL010000002.1:50826248-50856960 GCA_025134845.1 Neodon shergylaensis | reverse complement strand
GAAAGAAAGAAAGAAAGAAAGAAAGAAAGAAAGAAAGAAAGAAAGAAAGGAAAAAGCAGAATTCTAGTCAAGAGTGAGCTTTGGAATTCTTAACACAAAGAAAAAAATTATGAGTCTAATTAGACATGTACTTTCATCTGGAAAGATCTCTCCAGATTGCAAACTTGGGTCTTATTTCTGAGTGACAGCCCAGTTCGAGAGCTCTCAGAAATGAAGTTTTGAGTGTGAAATCACGAGCATGGCTAATCGGATGTCTCTGGAAAGCTTACCTACCTACCTACCTACCTACCTACCTACCTACCTACCTACCTATCAGTTAATCAATCAACAAGGTCTCTCAGTGGAGACCTCACTGGTCTAGAACTCACTAACAGCCTTGAACTCACAGTGATTCTCCTACTTCTGCCTCCTCAATGCTCAGATGACAGTTATGCGCTCTATGACCCACTGAAATTTTAAAAGAATATGACAAAGGAAGGATGATCGGTTATGAGCAAAAATGCTGGTCTAAATCTGTAAGGAAGGTACTATTAAGACCAAGTCTGATAATAATTGAGGCTTTCAAAAGTGCAAATGAAAAATTTTAAAAATCAATCCTAGGCTTAGGACAAGAAACTAATATTAGGAGAAAGATGTGACATAACAGAATGAAGAGTCTCTATCCATTTGTTGCTACCATTTTCACCTGTTAAATATGGCTCTCAGGTTATGAAGATCAGACACAAATGGAAAGGAACTGAGGGTCTAACAATTACAAGAATTAATAGAATTTGACTGTATTAAAAGTATCAAGGTCTCTATATTCAACTCCAGAGGTTTTTTTGGGGGGGGGCGGGGGGGAAGCACTTCAAATACTAAAGAACAAAATAGAGAAAATGCTACCCTGACTTGCTAGAAGAGAACACCAAGCACATGACTTCTAAGTATTTAGAATTTAAAAAGAAGCCAACACTAGTTGTTGTCAACCAACAGTTAAGTCAGAAAACTCTAGGTCAATCAGAATACTCTATGTGTGTATGTATGCAAGTTTTAAGAGAATGTGATGTTATTACAGAATTCTAGAGCAGCAAACTTTAGTTTCTCATGACAGCCATGCAAGAGACATGTATGTAAGACAGTAACAGAGTGAAGCAAATTTAAAGTTGTTTGAACAGATCTTTCTGAAAGGTGATAAAAAAGAGTCTCTGATATAGTAAGTAAGCAAGAGGGTTTTGGCTTTGGCCACACTTCAATATATTTTCAGTGATCATAATAAAAGGTTCTTGTATTTATACAAGAAAAGTTAGAAAGACAAAGAGCATTACAAACAAGTCTAAAATTAAAAGCTTTCTGGTATGCTGTTATAATGAACTTGTCCAAAAGGTAAAGTTTACCAGAAATAAACCAAATCTTAAATTTAGGTTTAAAATATAATTGCTTGGGGCTGAAGATGGCTCAGTTCCATACTAGGTAGCTAACAACTGCCTGTAACTCCAGTCCCAGAGGACTGGACCCCTCTTCTGGCTTCTGTGAGAACTGAGGCCTCAGTTTTCACACTTTTTATAACTCCCTCACTGGCTTTAATAGCTTCCAAGACCAGGGGTACACTCCTGACCCTGGATGTGGTTACTTGGTTCTTTTGACATTAAGATGGTGCATACAGGTAGATCCACTCCATCCTGACAGGTGGTCAGGATAAGCAAGCATACTTCTGCTCCTTCTTTTGTAACAGGAGAGAACGGCTGCCTTCAGGAAATTTGGTCTAGGGTGGCTTCACTACCGGAACAGAATGCTAATGACTTAATGTCTCAAAGTACTGAGCAATTAATTGTCCAAGTTGTCCTTTGTATCATGTTAAAGAAGTCTTTTGTTGCCTTCCCCCTTTTGGAATGGGGTATAAAAATGCATTTAAAAAACATTACAGTATTCACTGGAACTCCCTCCAGATACTATCCTTTGCTTTCTGTTTTATTGTTTTATTCATGTCTTCTTCCTTTTTACTATTATTTCTGATCCCCACGCCCCTACCCTGGCAAGAGGTATTTCTTTTTTTTTTTTTTTTTTGGTTTTTCGAGACAGGGTTTCTCTGTGGTTTTGGAGCCTGTCCTGGAACTAGCTCTTGTAGACCAGGCTGGTCTCGAACTCACAGAGATCCGCCTGCCTCTGCCTCCCGAGTGCTGGGATTAAAGGCGTGCGCCACCACCGCCCGGCAAGAGGTATTTCTGACAAGGCTGGTGTCCGCAACATATCTGCCCTCACATGTGTACATATCCACACATGTATACACATAATTAAAAAAAACAAAATGTATCCTTAAAAATATGTTATTGCCGAATAGAAACTGGATGGCAGCCTGTTGGGCAGAAATTTTTGTGAAAAAAAGAAATCTTATATTAGAATGGTTGGGTCTGTGTTTAAAAACTAACAAGGTTTTATGCTGTATATTGGGTTATCACTTCTAATAATAATAAGTTTTGTGAGCTACTAAAAGTCAGTGAGGGGAGCTATAAGAAGTGTGAACTTAGATTTCTGTAAGAGCATATTAAATTATTTTGAGACTTAAATTACACTGACTTCTCAACTGGTAGGTTAAGGTCCCAATTCAAGGACAGTCTTAGCTCTTAGTGAGACCTTGTCTGGAAAAACAAAACAAAACCCCACAAGACAGCTCTACTGTCCATAGAATTATACAAATCACATGTAACAGTGTTTATCTACAATCATCACAGACCGGAGTTCTTGAGAATTATTTACAAGGGCCAGCGTAACTCTATAGCTGAAAGGGTCAGATCAGAGCAACACACCAGGAGCTTCACCACAATGACAGGAGGCTGTGCTGCAGGCCTTACCTAGTCTGTCAGGTGTTAGATCTGCTCTGCATAAGTCTCCTGAGAGCTAAGGAACGCTCATTGAACTCAGGGGTAAAGCAGCCAGGTCTCTCCTCACACCTGTCACTCTTACAGGCGCTGTCAACGCTGAGCTGACACTGGAGGCAGTTTTAATACTCCAAATGTAAGGGTTTTCTCAAAGGTGATTTGGCAGATTTCAGTTGATTCACAAAACACAGACATCTTAAGCTAAATTTTATAGAAGGAGGTCATTCCCTAGCAATATTTAGGAAATAGCATACTAAGGGGGGCAGTAACACGGATAATATACATACAGAGTGGTACAGTCCTCAGGAAAGTTCTCACATGATGCGGAGGGAAATGCATTTGATCTGTGTTCCTGCTCAGTCTGAGTCACAGGTATATGATCTACACAGAAAAAGTAATGAGCAAAACAAACACAGAGTTAAAAATCATTCACTAAAACAGCCAAACAGTGTCTTCACTGATTAGAAATCATGATCATACGGAACACTAAAATTTCCAAAGATACTAAGATTTTTGAGACTCGGCAATAAGATTGTAGATATTTTCAAAAGTACCAAGAAAATAAATTCAATATAAATTTAAAACCTATGAAGAAAGTACTCCTGGAGAATGAGTTTGATATCAACTTAATCAAAGTAAGTTATTCCAGGCAAATATCAAGTGCTGGTAGTTCTGCTTACATTTTATAGACAAACAGGTCATAAAGCGTTAAGTTTGGGTAACTTTTGTTTCCTTTTGTTTGAGAAAGGGTTTAACGCATGTGACTAACTCTTTTGATCTATTTGTAATTTTTTTTTTAAACCGGGAAACAAGCGATTAAAGTTGTAACTAAGCAAGGGAAGAAAGGGCAACTAGTGGCTTAATCAGTATCTAGGGAGTACAGACTAGATCTCTAAGGGCTTGTTTTGACCTCAACACCAAGTCTTTTTGTTTTTCTATACTGGCAAATAGATATATTTTTGTTCTGATAAAACTGTTCCAATTCAGGTGAACAGACTATATAAAACCTAGAATTATGATATAGTATTTCTATTGACAATGACTCCAAACTGAGTTGAAAATAAGATGCTTTAGAGAGGAAAACAAATATCTCTTAGGATTAATTCCTTGTCGCCATTTCCTCTCCTGTAAAACTACTGCAGTCCCTTAAGGGTGTGTTCATTATGAAAGGCACAGAGGTGCTCCAGGAAGTAGCGAAAGGACTGCTCTGAGCTGAAATATCTGAGAATCAACACATGCAGGAAAAGGTTTTCTCTCCCCTTAATATTCTAAAATAGGGATCCTCCAAGGAAAAGAAGGAAAGCTATAAACCTCCTCTTCCCGAAGATCCAACCAGAAGACTATCACATGAAAACACAGGATGCTCACACCACAACCATACAGACCCTATCACAGTCTATAGTACTTCCCATCTATTTTCCTCAGGGCTCATTCACCTTTCAAGTCACACCTTCTTCGCTGTTCTCCACTCTCTTCTAAGAAGTCACCTGCCCTAGAGTGCCCTTCTGTCCACCTTCCCTACTAACATGACCCCAGCTTTCAAAGCTTGCAGCTACATTGAGTATCCACTACTATGTACAATGAATTAATACATCTGCATACCTTTTAGACTGCAAACATTCTTTTACAAGTTTAATTTACAGGCTCCAATACACATACACATACACACGCACACACACAAGCACACTCTTCCCCTATAACTCCAAATGCTACTGAAGAATACTGAAAAGAAAGAATTTCTAAGAGAACCTATCCTAAAAATACACATTAGCACTGAATGGAGAATACTGAGGGAAAAAAAATCCCAAAATACACTTGCATCATGCTAGACAACTTTTTCATAGTTAAAAACTTTAAGGCTCCAAATTTTGATAGGAAAATAAAGCCCAGCAAAATCTGCTAAGAATACTTAACAGTATAAATGAAGATTTGGTAAATGCTCTTTCAACACTTACAGCAAAGTTATGATAGATTAAAATTTATGGAATGGTGATAGCTGATAAAATAACTCCAAACTGTGCTTTCTACTCTTGATATATGTGGCATAATAAAAATTATATATTTTGTCTGTCCTAGTTCCTGATAGAATTACTGCAGTCCTTGTGATTTCCCCCGTGACAGTGAGAGCAGCATCTTCTATTACAACTTCTGTTCTTACTTCCAAACACTGCCAAAGGCTTTGGCCCTCCAGGGTGATGTTTGTCTAGTTTGCTAGTCAAGTGACTGCTACCTAGAATCTCTAGAGAGCTTCAGATGGTGGCTGTTCCATTAGAAAAACAGAAAAAAAGCACAATTACAGGGTTTTAATTTTCAGACTGAACCAAGTGCAGGAAGTAAGAAAGGCAGGAGACATAGTCAATCACGAGTGGCCAGTGATTCACGCATTCATGCCTATGTAATGAGATCTCCACAACTGCCCTTAATAATGTGGGTCAGAGGCTTTTAGGTTGGTGAAAGCATTCATATACTAACAGGGTGGGATACTCCCAAAACTTGAGGCTGGAGTACCTGCATTCAGGCTCTGCCAGATGTCCCCCACATTCCTCATCTGGCTGTTAATCTTTGTAACACTTTCATAATAAACTGTTAAGAGGACAGAATGCATTTACTTGAGTTTTTTAAGTAATTACAGCAAAAATTTCAAGAGATTTACATTTATTTTCATATGATGTGTATGCATGTCTGTCTGTGTGTGGATGTGTGGAGGAGGACATGTACAAGTGCAGGTGCCCACAGAGGCCAGAGTAGTGTGTCAGAGCCCCAGGAGCTGGAGTTACAGGTGCATGTGAGGTGTCCAGTGTGCGTGCTGGAAACTGAATTTAGGTCCTCTGAAAAAGCAGAAAGCACTTTTAACAACTAAACCACCTCTCCAGCAAATTATTAAACCTATGGTGGGTATTATGGGGAGCCCTCCCCACAACAATCTTCAGGCAAGTCAAAAATAACAGAGGCCTAGGGCTTGTGATTGACATTTCAAGGGCCAGTTTTGGGGTATTGACTGCTTAACATGTGACATCTCACAGGTAGCTACATAAAACTTGGGGCATTGACAACATGTGACATCTCACATCTCACAGGTAGCTACATAAAACTGGGAATTTGCCAGGCGATGGTGGCGCACGCCTTTAATCCCAGCACTCGGGAGGCAGAGGCAGGCGGATCTCTGTGAGTTCGAGACCAGCCTGGTCTACAGAGCTAGTTCCAGGACAGGCTCCAAAGCCACAGAGAAACCTTGTCTCGAAAAACCAAAAAAAAAAAAAATAAATAAATAAAAATAAAACTGGGAATTTGCTTGCTGCAGGAAATGCATACATCTGATGGCAGAAGTCTTATGAATAGTTTTCATTTGTTATCTTTGATCTTTTAAAACCAAACATGCTTGGCTCTTCAAAGACTGGTAGTTTGAAACCAAGATGAATAAAAAATTAGCCATCAACTTACCTATAATGGGATGTACCTTCCTAACAGTGCTGTTTATAGAAATCTGTCTGCCCTCTTTACATGGCATTTAGGAAGAAAAGAAATAAAGTTCTATTTTCCTGGGCCCTTGGCATGACTGTGTTCCCTATCTCTGGAGGGGTAGGATTTTTCATAAAGGAAAACTGTGGTTCATAAAACTTAGCAATGCAAATCTTATATGTTAATTCAAGTTACCTTTAATTAACTTGACAGATTAAGATTGGCAAGGAAAAAACAGAGATATTAGGATTGGAGTAAGCAATGAACATACCCTTTGTTGCACTGTTCCTTATAGTTGCTTCATTTACCAGAATCATTGCTTGGACATAGTCTGTTAAAATAAAAAAAAATAAAGGAATAAACACAATCACCATCACCTCTATTCAGGTTACCAGCTATAATACTAAACAATTTACATTTAATCTTTACAACTCCCCTGAGAGAACCTTATGATTATCTGTAATTTAAAAAAAAAAATGAGGCTGGGAGGTTAGCTATTTAGGTGAATAAACTAAAAGTGATAGAACTGTTTCAAACTTACATATACCTGACCCATGAAGGATTGAAAGTTTCTTTTATAAAAAAACAAAACAAAACAAAAAAAAAACGAACAAACAGTGGAACTGTCATAGTCTGGAATGCCATTAGCATAGTATAGCAGAGACCTCATGCTGAGAGAAAAGGCTTCTGGCAGTGACAAGAGATACCTTACCTGTTCCTTCCCAAAGAAACTTTTAACCTATATCTTTGCTAAATCTACATATGTTTTATATGCTGGTTGCACTTCATTTTTCACATACAATTTAATACTGTTCCAGGATAGGTAGAGAAACATGAGTTCTTCTCTTACCACTTATAAACAAAACTGTAAAAAAGAAAAAATCCTCCCATTACCAGTCCATCTTCTGATTTTCTTTAAGATCAAGGGCTACAGCTGGTGAGAGCATCAACAGCTGGGGACATCTTTGCTTTACAACTATATCCTCGAGAGCTAGAGGAGGAGCTTATGTTTAGAGCCTAATGTTCTGCAACCAACTAGAGTTGAAAGCACATAGGAAAATCAAGAACTAAAAGTTTGTTTTCATAAAACTAGTCCAGAAAGTTCTGTTTGAAACAGGCAATATTTATGCTGTTGTATGCTGGCATAAGACCCAGGGCCTTACACATGTTGACCATGCCTTCTACCATGAATAGACCACATGGGCCAGCTGTCTAACTGATAGAAGACTATTTTTGTTAGATTGTCCTATTTATGCTAAACTTATACAAGAAGCAGGTATTATCTATGTAACATCCTTCCCCTCCACTTCAAAGATACGAAGTATAAATAAAGGAGAAAAATGTGGCCTGATTTCAGCTACTAGGGAAGAGGTTAAAGGGGGAAAACTGCTTAAGAGGAGTTCTGCCCCCCCACATGTGTGTGCGTGTGTGTGTGTGTGTGTTTTCAATAGCTATCATCTACAAAAATCAAGTTTACCCTCTTTTACGGGATGTATGTGAAAAGCAAGTCTGTAGAAGCAAAGCATATACAAAGTAGGTAAAACTCAAATTAGGGTTTTAGATAAGTAGAGTTATACTTTATGTTATATATCACACTAGTAGGAAGTGTCAGAAGGTTTAATTTTTCATACCTTTATTTGTAGCAGACCCATCTTTTATCTTCTTTTTCAGAGACTGCAGCACATCTTGTGTTTTTTCAAACATAAAGTCCACTTTACCATCATCTTGTAGCTCCAGCCAGAAAGTCCTTGCATCACCTAAAATAAAAGTGGTAAGTTTAATAGAAATGCATCACTTTCTCTAAGGCATAAGTTACAGAAAAATCTACTTCATTTCTAAACAAAGATTAAGATTCACTTGGTCTATCACTTTTCTTGAGGAAAAAAATTTGGTCATATTTCCTTATGAAGACATACAGAATATGAACCAAGTATCTTACCTATGGTGGTGCATGCCTTCAATGCCAGCACTCTGGAGGCAGAAGCAGATTGATCTCTATGAGTTCCAGGCCAGCCAGGTGTATAGAACAAATTCCAGGACAGCTAAGGCTACACAGAGACCCTTTCTCAAAAAACAACAAAAACAGAAAGTGGTGCTGGGAATATAACTCAGTGGGTAGAGAGTACTTGCATGCCACATATGAAGCCTATAATCCCCTTAGGAGGTAAAGGCAGGGAGAAAAATTTCAAGGTCATCCTTGGCTACTTTGTGAGTTCAAGGCCAGCATGGCCTACAAGACAGCTTATCTTAAAAAAAAAATCAAAAACTTCAATGACACTATTTCTTAACTGGAAACAAGAATGACTCCAGGTTAGAATCATAGTAGGGCATATGTACAGATAATATCCATCTTTAACATTCCTAAGATACAACCTCCACTATGTGTAGAAGTAGATCATTTCCGAAAGAAACATCTCAGCCTGGCGGTGGTGGCGCACGCCTTTAATCCCAGCACTCGGGAGGCAGAGGAAGGTGGATCTCTGTGAGTTCGAGGCCAGCCTGGTCTACAAGAGCTAGTACCAGGACAGGCTCCAAAGCCACAGAGAAACCCTGTCTCGAAAAAAAAGAAAGAAAAGAAGAAAGAAACATCTCAGTGACTGTTGAAATCATAAAATGTCTAACAACTTTTTAAAACGTCTTTCATCAGGGCTGGAGAGATAGCTTAGTGATTAAGAGTACATACTGCCCATCCAGAGGGCCTGAGTTTGGTTCTGATGCCTCTGACCTCCAAAGATGCCTGCATTTAAGGCCACTCTGTCTCGATCTCTATCTCATTCTCTCACTATGTCTGTCTCTATGGCTCTGCCTCTCACTCTCTCACTATAACTTTGTCTCTCTCTACGTCTCTGTCTCTCCCACTCCCTCATTATATCTTTGTCACTCTCTGACTATATCTCAGTCTCTCACTATGTCTCTGTCTCTCACAATTACACTTAAAATATTTACAAAATAATTTTAAAAGTATTTTATATTAACTTTACCTGGTTTTTCCAAGGGGATTTACATAAATTAAGGGCTATTGTATCTGCTATACAGCAAGCTAAAATCTTAGTCCAAACTTTTCTTGAAGTTTTTCAAGTTGAAAACAAGTGACACAAGTAACTAAAGTTAACAAGACCCAAATCTCACATTTACCTTCACTTAAATGTAACAGAAAACCCTAAAATGTCAAACACAGAGGCAGACAGACCTCTGAGTTCCAGGCAGTAGAACTCTGTCTTAAACAACAATAAAATAAAATTACTTAACATTATTAGGATCTTAAGCAAACAAGAAATAATTGTAATCTGGAAAGGCCACTTGAGTAGTCCCTGCGAACATTGATGTATTAATTTAGTTACATAAATCGTATACTTAATAAAAATTGAGTCCTAAATGCACAAGTTTGACAATGGAGGCAGAATCTTCATAGGAAAGAGGCTGAGTGAGCCCTCTGATTTCCCAAAGCAGATCTCTGGTTAATTAGAACTACTGCCAAGTAGCCTCAAGAGGGGTGCTATTTCTCTGATACGTACTCCACAAGATGAAGCCTACTTGTATTCCCCATAGCATAGCTACAAGGTTTTTTAAGATTTGAAACAAAAGAAACTTGAGAGAGCAAAATGGATGGCAAGTGGTACTTACAGGCCAGGAAGGGGCGATGACACCAAGGGCCTAATAGAGTGAATACTTGTGAGCTATTATTCATGGATAATTTACATTGGTATAGTTTTTGTATATTAATACAAGTTCAAATTATATTTGTTACTTTTGTTTATATTATTTGCACATCTATACAAAGTTATTTGTCAGATTATATATGTATGTTATTACCCCTGTTGTGTCATTTTGTAAATTGACACAACTTTTAGGATATATTTTCATATTGCATTATTTATTACTCCTACCTCTGATCAAGATACTTATATATTGTTTACATTTTGAGGTCATTGTCCTCATTTGTTGCACATTTGTTTACAGGTTATTTAATATTCTGACATAAAATTTTTAAGTTATACGGGTATTAATTATTATAGGTCAATAGTTGTTCATGTTTGTTGTATATACGGTCAGATCAATTAGGTTCTTTAGATATATAGAGCCTGTATTCTGTCTAGATAGGTAATCTTCAAACACTTCAAGGATCTGTGGAATAACTTAGGGTTCTGTTGACATGAGACACAACTGCTTCTGACAGCACCAATCTATTCCTGAGAAAATGTTGAGCACCAAAGGACACTCCACTTGGAGCTTGTTTTCTTCTTGGCAAAACTGGTCTTAGGGCAAGGAACTAACAATGCCTCAACCACTGACAAGTTACATGATGTCTGGAAATGGATAAGCAGGACTGTCAAATCTTGCCAAGACAGGATAAGACAGTTTTGAAAAATTTCCAGCCTCTGAAAATGGTCTGTCAGTTACTCTAGGCCTTAGCCAAAGTTGGTTGCTTCAACGTTGCAAAATGAGACTTTGGGTGATTGCTCAGGTAGCTGATTGTCTCTGTCATATATTGTTCGCTTTGGAAGCTGCTTGATTGTACTTCCTGCCTGCTCAAGTAATATTATCTCCCTTCTCAGGCCTTCTATGGGGTTGAAGATTAGATAGTTGTAGTTACTGTCCTCTTATGATCTAGCCAAGCCATTTCCAATACAAGAGTCATGCTAACTTTACTTTTCTAGATAAGGCTACTCAGGTCTAAGCATACTGCGTTGTGATTAGATAAGCCCCTTCCTTCCAGCACTTAGAAGCCAAGCATGCTGGCACACACCTGGGACCTCAGCACTGGGTAAACAGCTGAAGAAGGAGAAGCACAACTCTGAGGGTGACATGGCTAGTCTGGACTGCATAGAAGAGATCACCCAAGAAGTTGGGAAAGACTTGACAATGGCCTGTATTGTTCGATCTCAAGCAACCATATGGACAGAACACTGTGCACTGAAGTAAGGCGAATTTGTAAGCACAGGAAGATAACCCATTTCTGACATTTGACATTCATGAGTGTGGACTTCTACACACAATGTGTATATAGGCCACACACACACCAAATGGGGGTAGAAAGGAAAATGACATGCCTGAGAGTAAAAACGCTGAGAGTCCACAGTTTAGAACAAACTGTCTACAGACATTTGGACATGATATAACAACACGCTCCATGACCTACCATTTCTTTCTCCCATCTTTTGCTGTTACGTACATAAAATTCTTCAAAACTCAGTGAACCAAGAGAACCACTTTGATTGGAGAGTATACTGGAGTCCAGATGGCGTCTCTATGAACTCAAACAGTGTGTTGCTATGCCATTACCTAATATTCTTTGATACTTGAGTTTTCAAACAGAAGCTGTGCTTGAAAAGACTTTCAGAATGACGACGAGTCCAAGCAAGACAGGCACAGCATCTTCGTCAACGCCAAACTGGCAGCTGCAGCAGGACCACTGGCACTGTCTTTTCAAATATGAAAATTAATCCTATGCTCTGGTCCACAAATGCATGAAACATCCTGCAGGGAAAACAAAGAATCTTTAAGAATAATACAAAGCATTATGAAAAGAATATACGTTAACTTGAAAATAAACTACCAAACACCAAAATTAGGAAAAGTACAGAGAAGAAACACCCATAATCCCATTGCCCATGCTGAACCTGTTAGTTAACCTTTTACTGCATTACTAATCAACAAACTATTATTCTTAGTACTTCATAAAACTTTAAAAAGTATGAGTAACAATGGTATCTGCCTCATTATATTGTTGTGAGAATAAAATTATCACACAGAATAGTATTTGACACATAAGATGAATTCAATGTTACCATTATTCTCAGACTAGAATTCTAAAACAAAATTTAGATTTCAGTGTTTATGTTTTTTCCATGCTCACAATATCTATTCTTTCCCCCTCATTAATATTCTTATATAATTATATGGCCACTTTATATGGTTTGGATAATAATTCATATAAAAAGTTTTAATAAATATTTTAAAATTATTAATTGGCAATATAAAGTTCTGTATCATTCATTTAAATTTTATTTTTTTAAACTGTTATACATCATACTGGAACAAACATTTTGGATTTTTTTCTTGCATTTTTCTGATTGTATCCTTAGGGTAGTACTAATACAGTTTTTTTGAATTATCCAAATGTCAGTAAATACATGATAAATTTTTCTGGTTTTTCTACATCACAAACCAGAGAAACGTGAGAAAACTTTAAACTTATATACAGTCATGTTTAAAACTAAAAGAGAACTCTCAACAGATACAAGCTGTGAGGCCACTGTGAGGAAATGAAACAGGAAACACACAAGACATGCCAAGCAAAATCATAACACAAAAGGATGACAGGAAGCCTCCCCACAAGATGAGAGCTCCGAAATACATGAAGAGGATTATACCGTGGAAATGAGAAGTAACAAGTCCACGAAACTGCTGGGGTTGTGCTTTTTCTTTTTTGGTTTTTCAAGACAGGGTTTCTCTGTGGCTTTGGAGCCTGTCCTGGAACTAGCTCTGTAGACCAGGCTGGTCTCGAACTCACAGAGATCCGCCTGCCTCTGTCTCCCGAGTGCTGGGATTAAAGGCGAGGGTTAAAAATTTCTAAGACAAATGTGAATGTATTTGATATCCTCAAGGGGCTGAGGAGATGTACAATTCCGAAAATAGCCAATAAAGTCTCATGGATATAAAAACATTTCTTCCAATAAACTGTTTAGGCAAAAACAACAAAGACTCATGGGAAAAGCCACTTAGTACTCTAGAAAATCACAGTTGGGAAATTATGGGGAAAAAATAAAGTAATGAAGTGATAATGCCTTAGAATTTCTGAAAAATGGAAAACATAAGCCGCTGTCCACTGAGTGCCAAGTAGAATACACTTTTTCTGTTTTCTGAGACAGGCTGGCCTCAAATTGGCTACTACACCAAGGTGGCTTTGAACTTCTGATCTTCCTGAGTCCTGGATTAACCTACATGTGCCACCACACTGGATTTACAAAGGTGCGCAGGATCCACCCAGGGCTATTACCTAGGTGAAAGCCTAGAACAGGCTCCGCAGCCACCACTAATCACGATATGCTTCTGCATACCAAAAGAAGAAACAGTTCTTAGAAACTTGAAGATAAATCTCTTAATCAAAAAGGGGTGTGTATCAGACTGGTAATGAGACTCATCAGAAATGCAAAATGTTAAAAGGTAAATATAAATCAGGAACTGTACCTCTAGCCAAGCAAACTTTCAATTGTAAATTAAGTCTACAGGTGTCCAAGGACCCCTAAGAGACGCTGCCCAGCTGCCTTCCAGGGTGGTTCCAGTAACTCAGCAAAGGGTGGGTGGAGACAGGGGCCCAGTTGTTCAAGGTCATCCCTCTGCTGGACTGAGCTCCCAGGTAGCAAACAACAAACTGAAGAGGCAGCTCTCTCTAGGGACTGATTTACATTAGAAAAAAAAAAACAATAATTAACTGGAAAACTTTGCAAAACAGAAACGTTAAGAAAAAAATTTAAACCACGGACAGTTCATTGGGGAATTTTTGTTTGTCTTTCGGTCAAGCTGGCCTTGAACTCTTAGGTGGACTCGTCAGCCTCTGCCTCCGGAGGGGTGGAATTAAAGGCCTGAGCCACCTCCACCAGGTTAGCAGTAAAATTGCAAATTTGGCTCTTTTCCAGTCTCGTGCTGCTTTTATCTTGTAGAAAACACATCCCCCCCTTTTACTTAGATCTAAGTTTCCTTTTTACTTTTCAGGCTATTAGTGTGTGTGTGGAGGGGGAGTAGGCGCTAAACTAGGAAGGCTAGGTAAGTTACCACTACCCCTTTGGTTCCTTGACAGGCATGACATTTACGTGTGTCAGTCAGGGGTCGGGCAGGTTTTAAGTTACGCCATGGGCTCCCATTTAACCCACACAGCAGCAATAACGGGAGAACAGCTTCTGGGGTAGAAAGCATGTCAGATCGCATGTGGCAGCCAGGCGCGGCTAAACGTAAACAAAGCTCCCCACTTTGGTCTTCACTCACATAAAGAGAACCGCCCTAAGTTTCCTCACGCCTGAGAGCTGTCAATCACGGACTCTGTCCCTGTCTTTACTGGTCGCGGACTGAGGGTGGGGAGCCCGTCGGTGGCTCCGACGACATCAATCGACTTCAGTCGGTAAGCAATTTCATTTATTAGGGGCGTGTGCTATCTTACCTGTGGAACGGACGGATCTGGCTTTAGTCACCCTCCGAGTCCGGCTCCGGCGTTTCACGCTGCACTCCGCCGCCCACAGCCCGTTACAACCGACCTGCTCGGGAACCGGGCCGCCTCAGCTACCGGGACTGCGAGCCTCCCGCACGCGCAGGGACAGCCGGGCGGACCCGCAGCGCGCCCCGCACACCGAGACACCCTGACACTCCCGCCAAGAGGCGTCCTCCCTTCTACCGGGGAGACGCGAACCCACAGCGAGCTCTGCCGGTGCGCGGTGCCCGCCTTCTCCAGACGCTCATTGGCTACAGCTCCTGCCACTCAGTGCCCGGACGCCACACGCGCGTCCCGTGGTCCCGAGGCGCTATTCGGAGAGCGCCGGTCCCTGATTGGTCAGCGCCGCTTTCGGCGGGTCTCACGCTGCCTGCTGCGGCCAATCGGGCTCCCCGCAGTCTAGAGAGCGGCCTCGCTGGAGTGGCGGTGCGGCTCTTCACTCGGTAGGTGCGGGGCTGCCATCTTGTGTGTGGCTGGCAGCGGGCCTGCTGCCCTGGAAGTGTGTGTAGCGGCTGGTTCTAGGAGACCCCGCGCGGGGAGCGGACTGTCGGGAGTGATGGATGGGGAGACCTCCCTAGCAGGGGCTCTGCTCGGCCGCAGCCTCCTCCCCGGGTTTGGGTGGCGGCGGCGAGCCCTGGCTTTGGCTTGCTGCTCTTTAGAGACGTTCATGCCTTAACCTTGGTTCCGGGGTTTGCGAGAATTCTTTCGGTAGCCTTTGCGGCGGGAAGATTTCCGCCATCGATCGATCCCTCTCCTGATTGACTGCGGGATTCCGAACGGAAAAGCCGGTCATGGAAGGGTGCGGGAGATGTCTCAGCAATTGATCCCCGGGGCGATAGAGAACCCTTCTTTTTTTGTCAGTTGCCAGGGACCGACTGCTGAACTATTGCCCTTCTCGAGAGTTCGTGGGAGTAGCCCTTTAGACTATGGTCACATCCCTTGGTTTCAGTGGGCATCAGGTTGTGGGAGAGTTTCATTCGTGAATGTATGGCCAACATTCTTTCAGTGGCTCAAAACGAAACAGAAACTGTTGGTCTGCAGAAACGGGAAGTGAGGGGAGAATTTCACTAATTTTTTTGTTGTCGATTCAAGCTAGGTATGTAGCTTAGGCTGGCCCTGAACTGATCCTTCTGCCGCCACTGCCCAAGTTACGGGTTTACAGGATCGCTTCACTTAGAACCCGTCCTTGTTTCAAGTGCGTTGAAAGTTTATTGTAAATTCCTCTTTACACATTTTTTATTTTACAAACTATCATAAGAAAGCTTGCAAATAAATAAATAAAAATATCACACCAAAATTAACCGAACTTCAACTCAGTACAACTCAATGAACTTCAATACAACCAAAACTGGCTTTCAGAAACGGAGTAGAGAAGTTTCACCTTGAATTTACACATATTGAATATGTGATAATGCACTTAGCCACAAGCAAAACCAAAATATATCCACGACAGAGTCGTAAATTTCTGGATCTGTCATTGCTATGCCTGGTGGTTTCATCGTAGAAGACTTTTTTTTTTTTTTAAGGAAAATGTTTAAATTTGCAGTGTTCCTGGGAAGAGCAGGACACTAACTACCCTTTCCTCTTCCGATTCTTCTGCTCTTGAAAAAAAAATTGACTCCCGCCTCCTCCTCCTTGTGAAGTAGAAAACACTTGTTGTATCTCTCTTGGAAGAGGCTGCCAGATCTGAAAATCTAGCCAGTTAGAAATATTTTGTGATTAATTTCGCAGCTCTGATATATTGAGAAGCTGAGACTTTCCTCAGCTCCTTCACTTTGGTTTTTAGTTATTGCAGGTTACCTGGAGGTTCTGCTGAATCAACAGGGCGGGGGGGGGGGGTCTTTTGTGACAGAAATAACTAAACAAAACCCCGAATTTATTAATTTACTTTTCAAAGCCACGAGCCTACTAAATTTTTCTTGGGGGAAAAAAGAAAAGGTTGAGCACTTATCTCCCATCTACATCCTTGCTCTGGCTTTGTGTCCCTCTAGCTACTGGGGATTAAGTGGAAGGCGTCCTGGGAAGCCTTTGTTGTCCTTGTTGCTTTATTTTTCTTAAAGGATAGAGGCACCCTTTCCTGGTTATCCTTTAACTCTGTGTTCACAATCTCATCTGTTCCTGTTACTTAAACTAACTTTTTAATGCAAGTAAGAGCGATATGTCAAATTTTTGCTCAAGCACTAAAAACACATTTCAGATAGTCTTGACAGATCTTAATACAAACATACTTCTTCCCTTGTGTTTTTTTGTATTATCCTGATCATTGATGTGGGGAGTCTTCTGTGTGGTCAGATTTAAAATCAAATTAATCCTTTTTTACGCAATAACTTGACTATAGCTGCAGTTCCTGAATGGCTTTCCTTTTGTCTTTCTGCTCTTTCTCCTTCACTAAATTCAACATTTTATTGGGTGTGACAGTGCAGGTCTCAGTCCCCAGGGTGACTGGGATAGGCAGGTTCCAGTGCTGAGTCTTGTCTAGTCTTTGTAGTGAGACCCTGTCTTAGTAAAACAATTTATATGTC
Source organism: Neodon shergylaensis (assembly GCA_025134845.1). Taxonomy (NCBI): domain Eukaryota; kingdom Metazoa; phylum Chordata; class Mammalia; order Rodentia; family Cricetidae; genus Neodon; species Neodon shergylaensis. Next base: position 50,839,918 of record JABTXL010000002.1, on the reverse strand, counting down.
ACTATATTCATGACAAGTCCTATAGTCCTTAGCTTAGAATTTAATTAAGATACAGTTTGGTTTCTATGATAGAGATACTAAAAAGTAAATGTGGTCTTAGAGGATGAGCTTTCCCATGTAGAATATTATTAGCTATACAGGTGCCCATGGTGCACACAGCTGTCAGGGACCACTCCCACCCTTCTGACGCTCTCACCACGTGGCTCCCCTTTATGAACTGATGTGGCTGCTTCGTGTCCTGTGTATGTATACATACCATGTTCCTAATGGAATGATAAAATCTATTTTGTTAGAGGACAAGTATTTGCAAATGCTAATAACCGAATTTTGTGCCTTCATTTATTTCAAGTAATTTTTACATGGTCATGCAAATTCATGTAATAATTTCATCCCTTTTGGTACCATTGATGATGGTTCTCTGAGGCTAGGTGGGTAGACTTTGTCCCCCTCAAATATGATGTGTATGGGCCCTTATTTATCTGTGGACATAGAGCTTTTATTGCTTTTCATTTGTGTTTGCAGCAGTGGTTCCCAATACTAACAAGTACATTCCTTTGGAAGTAATTGCTGCTGTTACTTGATCAGGTCTGGCTGCTCCCCGTTGCTCCTCAGTGATTCAGGAAAAGATTTGGAAAGAAAGATATCAAAGAAGATGGGAAACTGCCACCAGCAAAGACCACTTAGAGAAGAATTTGGGTACAAAGAGCTTTACTAGAGAGGTGGGGAGAAGCAAGAGTCAGGAAGTCTTCATGATAAGTAGGGTCTCTATCACCCTTCTACTGGATTAGCCTTGAAGCACCAATCAAGTCTTGTCTCCTTAGGCCAATTTTTGTAGTTTTTCAGGTAAAAAACACATGATTTCTGAGCCAATTAAAGATGATTTATTTTTAGTTAGAGAATAAGATTAGCAAATCCGTGATCTATTGTTGTGTGATCTTTTACTCTTTTGGCTTTTTGAGGGGCCCGCCACCCAGCTCCCAAGTAAATCACACATGGAGGCATATTCTTAGTTATGAATGCCCGGCATTAGCTTGGCTCGTTGCTAACCAACTTTTCTTAAATTAACCCATCTACCTTTTGCCTCTGGGCTTTTATCTTTCTTAACTTCTGAATGCCTTTCTCTATCTACTTCTTTCTCCATGGCTGGCTGGGCACTAATGTCTTCTTCACTCCTCATTCTCCCTCCTCCCAGAGTTCTCCTCTATACTCTCAGCCTGGCAGCCCCGCCTATCCTTGCTCCTGCCTCACTATTGGCCATTTGGCTCTTTCTTAAACCATCAGGTGTTTTAGACAGGCAGAGAATCACAACTTCACAGAGTTAAACAAATGCGGTGTAAACAAAAGTCACACATCTGAAAATAACATTCGCCAACAATCTATACTTTGATACCATCCAAAGACAGATATCCTGAGTTCTCTAAATCTAGAGAAAAGAAAGTTTTAAGATGCTGGCCTTGGAGCCTGAGTGATGGCTCAGTGAAGTGAGGTACCTGCTACGAAGCCTGAGAACCTGAGTTCAGTTCCAGGACCCATATGGTGGATGTAGAGAACCAGTTCGCACAAGTTGCCTTCTGAAGTGCACATGCACGGACACACACACGGTAAATTGTTTTTGTTTTTAAGGACCTTAGCTGTGAAAAGAACAGTGTCACTGACTTCTTAAAAAAAAAAAAAGATGTCTGTCTGCAGATAGTTCCTTTGCCCAGGAATAGCTAACCTTGCAGTTAATCACTAAGCAAGCCAGGCATGTTTTCTCATGCCTGCAATGCCGGGCTGAGGCATAAGGATCATGAGGTCCAGACCAACCTGGGACTAGAAGACATAAAACAATAGAAAGCTTATGTTCCTGAAGGAAAATAGCAAGACATAATAATTTGAGACTATTAGGAGCTCCAGCCGAGCTAGTGGGAGACTGATCAGAATCTTGCTATGTAACCCAGGTTGACAACTTCCTGAGCGCTGGAATTATCAATACGTATCACCATCAGTGATTGTTTGCTTGTTTTGAGACTGGGGATTGTTTTGTTTTGGAGAGTGGGTCCAGACTAGGTTGGGACTTGAGCATGTCTCTGCCTGACACATGCTGGGACTAGGACCTAACCTAACAAATCAGACAGATGCTTTGTTTAAAATGAAAACAACTAAAGCGAGCAGGAGAGGTTATATATCCTTGGGTTATTGTGCCAGGCTCGGCTCTTAAGGGTTCCTTCAGCTAAGGAAGTTAAGTTAGTTAAGCCAGCTGGGATTCCTTGAAAGGAAATGCCTCTTACTAAAAGTAATGACGAATATCCTGTGTGATAAATGTCTGCTCATTTAAAGTATGTCTCAAATCAAAGCTTTGGTAGAGAGGCTTGATAAAGACTTTCTCAGGCATTACAGTTAGGTGTCCAAATTGAGGCCCAGGAAAGCTATTGTTTGTAACTTGATTGTGCAGTATCTTACAGCAGACTTGAGTTTATGGTTGACAGCATTGTATTGCAGTGCCAAAACGTAGGACACACTGGTGCAGAAAGTCTGTATTTTCATAGTCTTGTTTTTTTCTTGCAAGTAAGTAACAATGACAAAACCAAATAGAAAAGAACACAAAAGGATGAGGAAAAACTTCTTTAAAAGAAAACAACAAGAACTTGTAAAAATGAAGGACATATGGAATCAGTGAAAATATTTTTTTTAATTTCTAGATAAATACCTCCAGGATATAAGAAATAAAAGTCCTTAGTAACTGGTTCAGGTGGGTTTGCATCATTTTTCAGGAAGCACTTTTCCAAGATGCATCAACCAAGAAGTCTGTCTTGACCTTTTCTAGGGGAGTACTGAAGAAGTTAAATCCAAGTTTTCTGCTCTCCTATAGCTTTATCCTCGTGAAAAAATGGAACTACCAGAATAGTTTGCACATTGTACATGTGGCATGATTGTCATGGTAGGTTGAGTCGCGACTTTTTGAAAGGGTTTTTGGGGGTAGCTGTTTTATGTCTAATGAAAACGTGGGTATCTGGAGAAACAGCTTGTGAGGACGAAAAGAGCATTGCACAGCACGGACTAGACTGCTGTTCTAATGTATAGCACGAAGAGCACAGCCTTTGGCTGGGTGAGTGCATCTGCACACTGCTACAGCCATGAGGTCGTGGGGAAGTACGTCTGCATGTAGAAAGCACAGCCAGCATTCGGCACTGGCAGTGTTTGGTTCTTTGTTTACATTTCTGCTGTTACAGGAGACAGAGACTGGTATCTTACATCAGGCTTAACCTGCATTTCTCTTAATGATATTCTTCTCTGATGAAGAGATAAAAACCTGTATTTGTTTCTCTGTAGGTATTTATAGCAATTTTGTTTGTCAGCACCACCAAAACTGGAAACAACTCGGGTCATTGGGCAAATACAGTTTCAAAAGCTCCAACTCATGCGTAAAACTAGCACAGGAGCCCTCTTTCAATCAGGAAAATATGTAAATATATAACAAATTATAAGGAAGCCGGGCGATGGTGGCGCACGCCTTTAATCCCAGCACTCGGGAGGCAGAGGCAGGCGGATCTCTGTGAGTTCGAGACCAGCCTGGTCTACAGAGCTAGTTCCAGGACAGGCTCCAAAGCCACAGAGAAACCCTGTCTCGAGAAACCAAAAAAAAAAAAAAAAGAAAAAAAAAAAAAGAAAAGAACAAATTATAAGGAAAAATAAAAGTTCATACATATACTATGAAAAGATACTATAGAAATGTGGCCTCAAAGGAGATAAAAATGGTAATTTTAAGTATTTCAGCTTAGAGAAATTGTAGCGATGGTGAAATCTTTTGTTCTTTGATTTGTATGTTTTGTAGCTGAGGCTGGCTGAACTTGATCCTTCTGCCTCTATCTCCATAATGCTAGAGGTACAGGTGTGAGCCACTGTGTCTAGTCTAAATGAAATCTTCTAAAGAAACACGAATATCAGAAAGAAAGGAATCTGGGAAGTAACATAGCTGCACCATACAAGAATAACAAGTGAGGGCTTATAGAAGTCAGGGAAATCTTGAGAAAAGGAAGCATTTTTAGTGCCAATTAGAAAATGATAAATACGCACCACAGGTGGCACAATAAGAGAAAAAGAAATCAGAACTCAAAAAAAGGACAAAATGCCATGGGTAATACAGACCTTTAACCCCAGAGCCTGGGAAGCAGAGGCAGGTGGATCCTCTGTGAGTTCCTAGCAAGTCAGGGACTACATTCTTAAAAGAAAAGACAGGACAGACGGCCAAATAGAGGGTTTCTCTCATGTAAACTGAAGTCCAGTGGTGGCTGTATAGCATTGTATACTTACTGCCAGTAGATTGAAAGATTAAAAGTGGTTTAAATGGTGAACTTTGTGTTCATGTTTTCATAATGAACCCTGTAAAGCAAAGCATTGGACTACAATAACTGTCAGAGCCACAGTTCCTGAACATTTAACACTAAAGGCTGGCTATATAGAAAGGCACCCCAAAATCTGGAACTCAGCCCAGAACACTTAACACTGAGATGTAGTCGTAAAATGGTTGGATTTTAAAACTGAACCTTTTTTCAGTTATGGACAAAAAAAAGACAAGTGACTTGGAAAAAATGTCAGGAAATCTATCTTAGAGGAAATAAAAGTTCTAGATGTGCCTGAGCTGAATATGAGTAGCCATGTCTTAGGAAGATGGATGGATTCAGGTTGTTCTGATGATGAGGTCTTTTCTGGAAGGAACTGCATGAAGTTTATAGATACAGAAAGTCATAAATCAATTTAAATTATTTTATTCTCTGCTAATTCATTACAAATACAATGTAATGTGGTTAGATCATATCCATTCCCACTATCTTCTCCAACTCATCCCAGACTCCATCCCCCTTCCAACAGCGTAGGTCTTCCCCCCTGTCTATTCCCCACCAAGTCCTTTAACTACTGCCCATATATATACCTATGAGTATAGGTTACCATCCACTGGCGTATGGGCAGATTGCCCTGGGCCGTACCCCTGAGGAAGACTTCCTTTTCCTTTCCCAGCTTCTGTCTACTGTCCTCATGCGCCCCTCCCCTTTTCCATGCTGGATTGCTGATCTGTTGGAACTTGTGCATATCTCGTGGCCACAGCTGCTCTGAGTTCGTGAGTGCAGTGGTGTCACCATGTCCCGAAGACTGCACTTCATAGCAGTCACCAGACCGCCAACCCTTCCTGCACTGTTCCCTGCCTCGTGAGGGAGGGCACTAAGGGGTATGGTGCAGAGGTCCCGTATAGGCCTGAGCACAGTCATTTATTCTCTGCACTTGACCACTTGCCAGTCTTTGTACTAACTTCTGTCTACTACATAAAGAAGCAATGAGGGGTGAGAGTTGCACTGGTCTATGGGTATAAGGATAAGTATGTAGAAGGGAGTTTGATTTCCTTGAGCGAAATAATAGTGGTAGGGCTATGGCCTCCCCTGCCATGGGTTCTTGCCTCGTTTTAAAGTACCAGACATGAAGTGAGACTGAAGTCTAAATAGAAAGTTGTTGGTTAACTGTAACATTTGTGCCACTATCGCACTAATGGACACACCTTCCAGGCCAGATGTTATAGCTCACAGGTTCCGCAAGTGGGTAAGACTTGATGGCTTTCCCACCTCGGCAGCCTACATGGCACCTTCTAGCACATGTAAGCTAGCCACCAAGAAAGAAGCTTGTAAGATTGGGGGTGATTGCCTGATGAACCAACTGTCATCAGATAATTGGAACTTCTAGGGCTAGAGAGATAGCTCAATCGGAAAGTGCTTGCAACCACCAAGATAGGAATTCAGTCCCCAGAACGCAAGTAAAAAAGCTGGATTTGGTGACTCAGACTTGTAATCCTACTAAGGAGGCAGATATGGTAGGCTCCTGGGGGGCCCCTTGCCAACAACCTAGCCTACTCATACCCCAAAAGAGCAAAAACAAAAAGGGTGTAAAGATGAATTTTTTGAACTAAGAAACTATATCTTTTAAAATGAAACTAAACTCTGAGGTACATAAAGGGAAAGAAAGCACACTGAACAAGTCATGAAGACAGCCATAAAAAAAAAAGAAGCGAAAATGGGACTAGTAAGATACACCGGTGTGTGGCACACAGCAAAGAAACAGACAGATGTGTATTATACTAAGGACTGAACCCAGGGCCTTATATTTTAGGTATGTGTTCTTTTTCAAAGTCACATCATGAATATCTAGGAGTTGATTAAGATACAAGATGAAAGATTTAAGTTCCTGAGAAGTAAAACAATAGTAGGGCCGATGTTTAAACTTCTGTCCATGGAAGCATCCTTTAAATAGAGACGACTCAAGTGTTCACACTAAAAAGGCCTTCAGACTAACGGTGTCATTGGTACAGTGGTGGCCTAGCATGACCAACACTGTGTAGGCAATGCTGCTCCTCCCCCCCATTTTAAAAGCGATCCTCTGTGTTAGGAATGTTGACCCATAGTGATCAGCATCAAGTTATAGATTAGGGAAACTTTCAAGACAGTGAAGAAAATTTCCCTTGGGTTTCCAGCAAGAAAAGAGGCTAGCAACAGACTTCTCAATAGCAACACTGAGCAAAACAGCTGTGGTACAACCTGGCTAAAGTGTGAAATCATAAGCCAAGGTTTTTATAACCATGACTCACTGTCGGGGAAATCAGGATAAATCCCAGTGTGTTGAAAAAAAGTATTTACATGGTGAAAAATGCAAGCAAAGACAGATGACAAAATGAGGTAAATGTTTGAAGCTAGTGTAAATTAAAACCAGTTTCTGAAAATCTAGGCAACTCATGCGAATATCTGAAGAGACCTCACAGGAAGAGGAGTCATATGATAGCTGGATAAAAGAGGTCCCAGCTTCAGTCACAAAGAAGTTCAAATTAAAGCTGTGCCGAAGAGCCAGGACTGTTGAGGGAGGACTAGGGAGATGGCTTCATTGGTGATGTGCTTCCTCTGCGAGCGTCAGGACCTAAGTTTGGATCCCAGCAACCACATAGAAGCCAGAAAGAGCAGCCTGTTTCTGCACCTCCAACGCTGGGAGGAGTGAGGGACTAGGGAACAGGGGATGGTAGAGATATGGTCCTTGGAGTTAACTAGCCAGCCAGCCTAGCCAGTGGGTGAACTCAGAATCCATGAGTATTCCTATCTCAAAACTTAAGGCATGGAATGATAGAGGAAGACACTAAAGCAAACTTCTTGCCTACGTGTCCATGTGCCTACAAATGTTTATACACAATTAAAACTGCTCTTAAGCATTTCTCAACAAAATCTAGGACCAGCTGGTGGGAAAATAGGCACATGGGTACATTGCTTGTAAATGTGGATACATAAAAAAGTATCTGGGAAGGAATCCTGCTGAATCTAGGAAAGTCACATGCATGTATCCTTTAGTACAGGCATTAAACTTTTAGCAATCTCTTCTAGAAACACTAAGAAAATACACTCTCACAGTTCTGGACTGTTGGTCACTGAGCACTGCTGGTACTAGACAGGGTGCCCTGGTCGACAGAACCAGTAAAATACATTTTTTTAAAAAAGATTCATTCAAATGACTTACATGTTAGCAGGTAGGCACTCCAAAAATGACTATCCATATGCTGGAGAGGCTAAGAACCCGGTAGATGTTTCATCTATGGAACTGGATGCCTCTGTCCTAATTTGGTGCTCAAGACCTTGAAGATTCTTGGGGGATCTCTGGATTTCAGTTTTGGAAGGCCAAAGGAGCAGGAGTCTGAGCTCTGAAACGCGGTGGCACTCGCAACAGCAGCAACAGCGACATCCATACTCACTAGCAAAAAACAAAGGCAGTCTGGCCACTGCACCTTTTTCTCTGGTCCCTATAATTGGGTCAATTGTTGGAAGGTGCACTCATTCTGAGGGAGAGTTTTTTTCCCCTCACCTAGTCCTTTCTAGAAACCCTCACAGAACTGCCTTGAATCATGTCTCTTAATTGACTCAGTATCTCACCTAATTGACATTTAATATTAACCATCACACTTAATTAAAAAATCAGAAACATTTCAAGTGCCCATTAATAGGAGATTGACTGGATATACTGTTATGTAGTGCAGCCAAGCAATAAATAAAAGGACAGTTTCTAGGTCGGTGGTGCCCTTCCAAATCACCCTCTTTCTCCGGAGAAACAATACATAAAATCCCTTAAAGACAGGAGAAGATGCCAGCAATTAAAGAGAGCTTTCTCTTAAGATAACTTGCTTATATTTTGACCTCAGAATCATTACTATTTACACATTCAACCACAAAATTAAATAAAATGATTAATGAAAAAAACCCTGAAAACTAAAAGAATTTTTACACTTTGGGAGCATCAACACACAATAAAAGGAACTTTCTAGTAGTTTTTGGGCATAGATTTGGACTATACAGTGGTGTGTGGTATGTTTGGGAGTAGGATTTGGGTGTGTTACTTTTTAGAGAGGTATATGCATTACTAGGTGTATTTTGTGTTGCTGAATATTGATAATCATTCAAAACAAGTTCATCAAGTCTATGACTTAAGAAAATTTACACTGGAAAGGCATTTTGTACAGACTGAATTAAGGCAAAATTACTTAGAAGAGCACCAAACATAATAGTTGTCCCCCGAGTCAGATGCCTTCTCACACGATTTGTAGCCCCAGCACTGGCAAGGTGGTGGTGGGCAAAGGGAGACCTTGTGGCCATCCTGGATTACAGACCAAGAACCTGTTGAGACAGAGGGAAGGGTGGGGGAAAAAGCTAGGGGGCAGAGAGGACATGACACCAATTATGCTGCAGTTTTATGCTATGCTGGCATTTATTTTTTCATTTTTGTTGTATCATTTGATCTATGCATTGCAACCTAGGATTCTTTTTATGGGTCCAGAGAGTTTTCAAGTAATTTGATTAGTTTATACAAATATTAAGTGGAAGATTGGAGATTAAACACAGGTCCATGAGACTCTCAGGCCTAAATTACTTTTATTTATTATCATACATTATTGCAGGATAAACTTCCACCTTGAAGAACAAAGAACATCAGGAGCTAAGGGTCAGTTTAAACCTGCTTGGACAATGAAGATGCGGACTCCAGATTGGTGGTTTATATATTCTTCATGCAAGAGTAGTGTACTAAAGGAGAGAAGTGTAAGTTTTCCTAATTTCTGATAGGGGATTTTCTTAGCGAGGGTTACTATTGCTGTAATAAAACACCATGACCAACACAACATGGGAAAGAGGGTTTATGTGGCTTATTTGGTTTATTCATCATTGAAAGAAGTTAGAACAGCACCTCAAGCGAGGCAGGACCTGATACGGAGGCCATGGATGAGCACTGCTTACTGGCTTGCTCTCATGGCTTGTTCAGTCCTCTGTCTTATAGAACCAGGACCACCAGCCCAGGGATGGCCCCCACCCACAGTGGGCTCAGCCCTCCCGTCAGTCACTGATTTAGAAAATGCCCTCTAACCAGGTCTCATGGAGGCATTTTCTCAACTGAGGTTTTCTCCTTTCCACTGACCCTGTATGTCAAGTTGGCCTAAAACTAGCCAGCACAGTGATGCATACACAACTGTTATTGATGTAGAGGTAAATATTACAACGTCCCAAATGGCTGAGTAAAACGTTTGAATTAAAAGTATGGCAAAGTTGAAAAGAACAAAACCTGGTTGTCATGTAGACTCATCCATCATGTATTGTGTCTACCACACAGGCCTGACATTCTGAGCTTGATCACTGCAATCCACAAAAATATAGAGAGAACCAACTTCATAATTGTCCTCTGACCTTCATATACACATCCTGAACACAATCACGCATGCACACACAAAAATATTAACACTGAAAAATAAAAGAGCAAACAGTTTTAAAGCCCAGATGTTCTTTGTGACAAGTCAAAGTTGTGGGGGTTTTGTTTTGTTTGTTTATTTTTTGTTTGTTTGTTTGTTTGTTGCTGTGAAATAATAGAGCTAAAGTTTACCAGGCTGTGATAAGAGGAAAATAGTCTTACATCAGCCAACGTTCTCCACATCCTTTTGTAGAAGACGAGATGGGCTGATTGTTCAGGTGCTGGTCCCAGAATTCCCCTCCCCACACTGACCCTTCATGGGAACTGGCTTCCTTAATGATAAAGCACTTTTTAAATTTAGCTACCTATTGGAGTAGTTAAGTAGGGATTTTTTTTTTGTTTTGTATTGATTTCTCTGTATTTGATTATGCTAGAGAATGTAATTTGTAATTATCTATAACTGAAAAGTATGGGAAACAGTATTAGGTTTGCTATAATCTTTTCTCTATGGTTTGCAGAATTAACTCTGAGCGTTTTCTGGTTGTCAGAACTGTGCTGACCAGTGACTGGAAGCTGCGCGCATTGGAAGAGATTTGCAGAAGACACAAGCTTTCTGAGGTGAGGTAATAACAGCCCAAGGTCTGGATTATCATTTCTCTTGACAATTTGCTAACTATATTGAACGTTAAGAATTTAGCAAGAATGAATATACTATTCCAAACTGAAATTTTACAAAACCATTTTAGAAATAATAGAATTCCATTTGCCGTAGTGTGCAGTCAAGAGTTGGACCTCCCTCCTCTACCAAACAAGCAAAATGCCCTTTAAAATAAATGTATGGGCATGTAAAAAAAAAATAAAAACGTTTGGAGGTAATCGGGTGCTGGAGTCACTGGATACTTTGAGGACATCCTCAGAGTGCCAACAGAAAGAGTGTTCTCTCACCAGCAAAGACTTTCCCAAGGGATGGCCTGAAATGAGTTTTCTTTCCTGATGTTGTGTTCAGGTGCTGGTGGAGATTACAGAGATCTGAGTTTCCCTCCCCAAGCTGGCCTTTCGCATTCCACTGACTTCCTTGATGATACGGCATTTTTTAAATTCAGCTGCCTATTGGAGTAGTCAGGTAGGGGATTGGCACCAACAGTTAATACAACAGTTAGTTTAACTTTGTCACTGTCTTCTCCTCCATCCAGTTTTGGCTTGACTCACTTGTCTATCGCCTTCTCTTCACTCACAGTTACTTCCTTTATTCCACATGGCCCTTGATCATTTCCCTTCTACTCTAACACCAGAATGGTGTTTTCTGTTGGCATAAATCTTCTGTACATGGTGGCTGGGTCCTAGAGAAAAACATCTTGTGTCCTGCAGTAAAGTAGGAAGGATGGTCAGGCCATCTGCTGAGGCTTCAGGCCTATGTGTAGGTAATAACTCTGCTAATAAGCCCTGGCCATGAGCTTTTACTTTTTTTGAACTTTAGAGCTTCGATTTGTAATAATTTCACAGTTCTACAGCTCTACAAATGGAAATGTTTAATTAAAACTGGATATAGTTCTGTAATACTCTTAGATACTAGGTAGAAACAATCACAAATTCTCTGTGGATTGACATATGCGGCCATAAGATAATTACCGTTAAGACTCTAACACAGAATGTTAGGAGAAAATCACAGAATGTAAGAGCGAAAATCAAGGTACTATGATCAGGACTCAGAAGAAACAACAAAAAACTAGCATCTTTAAGATTTCAGCTGTTAGAAATATCCAGTACTTAAGTATTTTTATGTAGCATGAATTCTAATTGGTCTTAATAATAAAAACCTGGAATCAGATATTAGCGGGTGAAAAGCTGAAAGACCAGAGAGGCAGAGCAGCAGCCTCTAGTCCTAACCTCTACGAACTCCTCAGACTGAATGCTGTTTCTACAAAACCTCAGATTGAATGCTGTGAGCTCCTTTCTCCTCCTGCCTTATATTCCTCTCTCTGCCCAGCCATATATCCCTTCCTACCTCCACCTTCCTAGTGCTGGGATGTTACTCACAAGTACTCGGGTTAAAGGTATGAGCCACTACTGCCAGGCTCTGATTCTCTTTTAGACTGGATCAATTTTGTGTAGCCCAGGGTGGCCTTGAACTCACAGAGACCTGTCTGCCTGTGCAGAGTGCTGGGATTAAAGGTGTGTGCCACCACTGCCTGACCGCTATGGCTAACTAATGACTAGCTCCGCACTCTGATCTCCAGGCAAGCTTTATTTGTTAAAGCTCTACCACTCAGTGAATCTGCTATGGCCTTGATCTTACACTTTCCAGCCTTCAGAACCAGGGTGGAATTATCTGTATTCCATCGTAGCAGCTTTAGCAGATCAAGACAGATGCTGTCAGAACAAAAGAGTTTATTTTATTTTATGTATATGGTTGTTTTGTTTACATGTATATCTGTGGGCCACATGCATGCAATGCATGCAGGGACCAGAAGATGGCTTAAGTTTCCCAAAAACTGGAATTGCAGAGCTGCCAAGCGGGTGCTACAAATTGAAATGTGTCCTCTGGAAGAGCAGTCAGTGTTCTTAGCCACTGAACCATCTCTCCTGCCTCAGAACAAATAGCTTTTGAAGTAGATACAGTGTTGAGTAACTGATGGTTATAGTGGGTTTTACAGATCCACTTGAATGAAAGCATGAACTCCCAGTTTTAAGGAAACTGTAGACTCATGTCCTTTGATGAGGTCGCCAATTAGGACTCAAAGGAAACTCAAGGGAATCTAATTAAAACTGAGGAAAGAGGATCATTATAGCACTGTCACCACAGTTATGAACAAACTAGAAAAGGTATGTTATGAACTGGGTGATGTAGATGAGCAAATTACTACCCACAGAGTTGAAGGTGTTGCCTAATTTATTGTTGTTCCTTACAGTAAAATGTGAGAGAAGTATGTAAAGAAAGGTCTACTGGGTAGGGTGGTGAATGCCTGTAACCCAGCACTCAGAAGGTGGAGGCAAAAAATTGCTGCAAGTTCAAGATTAGCCTGGCCCATCAGTGAGTACTAGGATAGCCAGGACTACATTCGTTAGAATCAGACTCAAAAACAAGCAAAGGGATCAGTAAACATGAAGAATATCATTGCTCAGTAAATGGCATAAAATTTAAGAAGTAGCTCCTTTCATGGTTGGAAATTTAGCTTAGTAGTAGAGTGCTTTCCCAGCATGGCTGTTTCTGGGTTCCATATCCAATAGAGCTGTGGTAGGGAGAATCTGGTTCCAGTCCAAGGTGCTGTCAGGAAAATAAGTTCTGAGGATATGCTGAGAGTTCTGTCGTAAAATCCTTTGTTGATAAGAAAGGTACTGCCCCAAAGGGCTTTCCAGTCAGATGTATTTTCAGATTCCCTTGAGTTTCTTTCAAGCCCTACTGCCTTAATGGCTAATAGTGTTACTGGTGAATTCAGTTAGTAAATAATAGGTCTTCTAAGAATCTTAAGGGAATGATCCTCATCTCTGCTATTTCATCAGAATGTCAAGATTAATGCTGAAAAAAAAAAGTGAGACTCCTAAGAGACCTGCAAAGTTTTAAGAATACTATGTTTTGAAGATTCATGCTACCTTGAACTTAAGGGCTGCACAGAGTACAAATGCAAAGATACCTCTCCTCCCAGACTTACATAAATAGGAAGAGCAAGTAAGGCGGTTCAACATGTGCTAATATTCATGGAAAAGAATGACTCAAAGAGTTGAGTCATGAAGATATTGACCTTATCTATGAGGAACTATTTCTGGTAGAGTCTTAACAAGGAGCTTACAGCTGTTACCTGATGTGGGATTCCCCGCTGTATGCTGTGAATATGTTTTATTGCCATTGGTTAATGAATAAAACTTCTTTGGCCTATAGCAGGGAAGAATATAGCCGAGAGAGAGAGAGAGAGAGAGAGAGAGAGAGAGAGAGAGAGAGAGAG
>JABTXL010000002.1:50699421-50826238 GCA_025134845.1 Neodon shergylaensis | reverse complement strand
GAGAGAGAGAGAGAGAGAGAGAGAGAGAGAGAGAGAGAGAGAGAGAGGTCAAAGAGATGTCATGTAGCTGCTGAAGGAGAAGGACACACCGGAATCTTACAAACCTTACCGGTAGGTCACAACTTCGTGGTGATACACAGATTGATAGAAATGGATTAATTTAAGATGTAAGAGCTAGCTGCTAGAGTCATTGACCAAGCAATGTTGGAATTGATATAGTTTCTGTGTGTTTATTCAGGTCTGGGCAGCCGGGAAACAAACGAGCAGTCACCAACTGCAGTTTGCCCACCTACTTCAATTTCATTTCTTTTTTGTGTTTTTTATTAGCTTCTGAGAATTTTGTGCAGTATTTAAAAAATTGTGCAATCTTCTTGCAGTAGATGTAGACTATTACAGAGACCCACAACTGGTCAGAATGTAGAGAATAAGTGATTGTGGGGTCCCTAACTCACAACCTAAGCAGGCCACAACTGTAAGGTTGCTAAGACTCCATTCTGCCTCCACCAGAAATAGTTCCCAATAGAACTGTTCTTAGACAAGATGTGAGAGTGAGAGCTACATTATTTATGGGTGTAAAGGTATTTAGAATACAGTTAGGAATTATATTGATTTAGGAACATGGCAGTTGAAGATTCATCTCTAAGGTCTATGACCGCTCCAGCCATAGCTCTTTGGCTAGGTTTGCAGTATCGGACATAAATTCCCTTCTGCTGAGTAGACTCTAAATCCAATTAGACAGCTGCTTGTTACCCCCAAGATAAAAGCACCACTATTGCACCATTGTGGATAACTTACTGTTCTAAGCATTGTTGTGGTTCATAGGCTTTACAGCTGAGTAGAGCTGCTGATGACTTCTCTCTCTTGCCAGCTTACATAACACCCTCTGAAACTGTGAGAGCCAGACATCAGAGAAGAGGTATCTAGATCAGTTGTGGCTCAATTCCTTGAAGTCCTGTGTTTCAAGTGTGTGATATCTTCAGTATTAGAGTTTTTCCTTCAAATTCTGGGTAGTAACCAAGGGCAATATTGTTTCGGGAGTCTCTCGACTTCCCTGATCAGCAATTTGAAGTAGTTTCTAATGCCTAGATCCAGGGCTTTTGTTAATCTATGGCTCTTGAGGGTCAGCACAATGTCACATGATTTTCTTACTCATGGATCCTAGCTCCAAATCTTTAAGATAATGAGTATATGACCTGGAATAGCCACAGAAACAAGGGAAATAAAAAGGAACCACAGTGGGGTGGGGGTAGGGGGTCAGAGGAAGGAGTTGTAGAGACAGAGATAGTAGGAAAAGGTACTATGAAGAGAAAAATGGGAACGGGAGCTGTGTAAGGATTGAGAGGAAGGAGGAAAAATAAAGAATACCAGGGTTGATTGAAAAAGTCATGGGGGGGGGGGCTGGAGAGATGGCTCAGAGGTTAAGAGCATTGCCTGCTCTTCCAAAGGTCCTAAGTTCAATTCCCAGCAACCACATGGTGGCTCACAACCATCTGTGACAGGGTCTGGTGCCCTCTTCTGGCCTGCGGTCATACACACAGACAGAATATTGTATACATAATAAATAAATAAATATTTAAAAAAAAAAGAAAAAAGAAAAAGTCATGGGGAACTATATTATTTTATACTTGAAAATGCATATAAAGGGGCTGGAGAGATGGCTCTGAAGTTAGAGCCCTTGTTCTCCAGAGGATTGAAGTTTCGATCCCAGCACCCACATGACTGACACCTGGTTTGCTAGCTCCATGAACTATGGTGCTCTCTTCTGACCTCTACAGGCAACCACACATTAGACAGATACTTATACATAAATAAATAATAAAATGCATATATAATATATAGTTATAGGTATAAGATAAAAATTCTGAATGAAGTTATACATGGCTGAATTTCAGTGACCTCCTCATATGTACTTTCCATTCCTCCTTTTTCAAACTTAGAATTGAACCTAGGGCCTCAAACTTGCTGAGTACATGCTCTACCTGGCCCTCTCCCATTTTTGAACAGGATTATATATAGGGTTATCTGTATCTAACCAAAAACAAATCTTTTAAGCTAATTAACCAGTTTCTTTAGGTCAGGCACAATAAAAATACCCATACATATAATAAATAAAAGATAAAGATATTCTTTTTTTGTTAAAAGCCAAACAATAAGTACTTTGACTTTGTGAGCCACTTGGTTATCATTGCAGTTACCAAACTTTATAGCATAAAAGCAACTATAGGCAATGAATGGAGAACTATGACCAGACTTGGCCCAAATTTGGTTTGCCAAGTGCTGTTGTCATAGCACGACAGAAACCATCCTAGGGAATGCTTATGGAAACATAGGCCTGGAACAGCCTGATACCTGGATCTGAGTTAAAGGCAGAGATACTGATGATATTTTAGGTTTTTTGCAAATTGACAAGTGAATTCAGCATAAAACATCACATTGCCAAGGGTCAGAAGGCATAATAGCCAGTCTTTTAACATAATCCTCAATGTCCTTGCCTGATCGTATGCTTACCTTTAACACTTCCCATACCAACACACAGTGGACCAAAGTTGGTATATTGGTTGGATAGAGTGACAGAAATGATAGCATCACTCTGAGATTGTTATGAAGGATACAGGTTCTTCTTTTCCCACAGAGAACACTTTCTGTGGGGGAGGTTACCTGCCCTTCTGTAAGCAGCTCTGGGAGGGAGGAGTAGGGCAGGGCTTTAGGCTGATTGAAGAGCCCTAGTAGAAGGTCTCCAAATTAAAGATGGGACTTCCCAGATACCTGTGGTCCCCTGGAACTTCAGAAGATGCTTTGAGGCAGAAGACTTCACAGAGCCCCTTTCAAATTCCTGATGGCTCCAAAGCTGAGTGACACAGTACACACTTCTTGTTTAAAACCACTAAGTTTGGGGTAGTTTATCATGTAGCAATAAAGAACTAATACACTGTTCTATTGTTAGGTGAATTACTTTAAGTCCTTTACATCCCTCTTTTTATTCTTTTCACGTCTGCATAGTGTACATGTATAGATTTTCAGGTTGACTTTTATCTGGGGTGCACATGTGCATGCAGCAAGTGAATAGAGGTTTGAGTTTGGTATCAAGAATCTTCCTCAGTTGATCTTCTGTGTTTTTGTTGAGGCATGGTCTCAGTCAAACTCAGAGCTTACAAATAAGCTAGTCTAACTAGCCAGCTTGCTGCATGGATCCTGTCTCCCTGGTGAGGCTGGAGTTATGGGTGGGAAGCTCACCCAGTATTTATGTGTGTTCTGTGGGTTCATTGAAGAGTTCTTCTGGTTAGCATGGCAGTTTGTTTTAACTGCAGACAAAGGTGATAGAAAAATAACTGTACATTTGCTGATGTGGTCCACATTTTTCTCTTTATAACTATAACTAATTTATTACTTTATAATTTACTAGTTCTTAGGCTGTGTTACTTACTGTTTCTGTTGCTGCATAGAGACTACAGTAACTCTTATTAAGCTAAATCATTTAATTTTGATGCTTACATTTTCAGAGGTTTAGTTTATTATCATTGTGGTGTGGCATAGTGGAGTGCAAGCAGACATGGTGCTGAAGAGGGAGCTGAGATTCCTACATCTTGATTTGCAGGCAACAGGAAGTGGTCTGAACCACTAGACGTGACTTGAGCATATATGAGACCTCCAAGCCTGCCTCCACCATAACACATTTCCTCCAACAAAGCCACACCTACTCCTACAAAGCCACACCTCCTAGTAGTGCCACTCCCTTTGCCACTCCCTATTTTTGTTCAAACTACCACATAGGCTTTTGAGATTTTCAAGATGTTCTTAATTAAAGTTAGCGTTGCTGGAGCTGGAGAGATGGCTCTGCAGTTAAGAGCACTGGCTGCTTGTCCAGGGGATCTGGATTTGATTCTTAGCATCCACGTGGTGGATTGCAACTCTAGTTCCAGGGCATTTGAAGCCCTCTTTTGGCCTCCTCAGGCACTAGGTGCATAGAGGTACACAGAAATATATGCAGGCAAAACACCCATACACATAAAATAATAAAAATAAAACAAAGACTGCATTTTTAAAAATAGCATTGCTTTTAGAGTCTTCCGTAGATAATACTTCTCCCTCTTACGTTTATTCTGTGTTTTTATGTAAATAGGGGTTGGATATGTTCACTACTATAGAGTTATCGCCATGTTACTTTCCATAAAGCTGTAGCTGAAGGGTGTATCATCTTGTGTGTCCTCTTTCCCTGTGATTTTGCTTTCTTCACTTTCATTGATCCATGGTTCAAATGTAGCAGGTAGGAAATCCCGAAATAAATCATTCAAAAGTGTAAGTTGTATAGTGTGATGAGACTTCTTGCTGTCACTCTGTGTCCTGTCTGGGCAGGAGTCGTCCCTTTGTTCAGGGTGTCCACACTTCATCAGTCTTTACACTCAGTAAGCTTTCCTTTGTTCAGTAATGGCCTAAGGGTACTGGAGAGAACAGGCTTCCAGTAGCTTTAAAATCTAATGTTATAGTTATCCATTGTGTCATGTTATTGTTAATCTCTTAATCTATAGAGTAAACTTTGCCACAAATATGTACATATTGGAGGAAATCAAAATAGACAGGGTTCACTGTTATCTAAACACTCCGATATCCACTAGATGTCTTGGAAATTATTCTCTCCTTATATAGTGGGCGACTGTTGTAAATTTGCCTGCCCTTGGAATTTACCAAATCATTTAGCTAATGTGCCTACAACACATTTTCTGTGTCTTGGTTCACTTGTTGTATTAGAAATTATTCTCTTGATTAAACATAATTGAATTTTATATTCATCTTTCTATGTATATAAGCATACATATTTTCATAGGGAGTGTTTGGAGTAATGGGCTATAGTCTTATAATTTATCCTGTCTTTTTGCTTTATTAATTATACAGAAAATTTGATGTTTTCAAATATCTGAGCTTGTTATTTTTCTTTAAGGTCACAGTTTCTTTCAAGGTAGTTTCTGTTTTATTTTAGCCATTTCTGGAATTTTCTTACTTTTTTATTGTTTCATTTAGTAAGTGTAGAAAGTTATGGGTGTCTTTATGATATTTTTATATACATCTCAGTCCTACTTATCAATTCTGGCTATTGTTTCCTGACCCACTGGAGTTTTTTCAGAAAGTTCTTATGTCTATATCTTTAAAAAAAATTTAAATTGTTTTATTGTGTAGGTGTCTTTATTGTAATTTAGAAAAAAAGCAGTGCTTGAGAGAAAGACACTCTACAACAGAGTTCATGTGGAGGGGTTTTTATTAAGGGAAAGGGACTATAAAAAGAGGGAAGGGAAGTGGGAAATGCCCTCTGGGTACAGGAGCAGCAGAAAATGAGAGAGACAGAGACAGAGAGATGGGAGGTGGGCAGGGCCCTTTTAAAAGGGAACACAGTGAATGAGCACAGGAGGTGCTCTTAGTGGCTACAGCTGAGGACATAGCCTTTCGGGACCCCAGGGGCAGGCCTACATATATATCCATGCACCAAGTATATAGCTGGTGCCTGCAGAGGCCAGAAGAGGGCATTCGATTCCCTGGAACCGAAGTTATGGGCAGTTGTGAGCTGCCTGCCATGTCGATGCTGAACCTGAGTCTGTGCAAGAGCAGCCAGTGCCCGGCTGTTCATCTGTTTCTCTCTGAAGTTCCATGCTGTGCTCTCCTGGGTGAGACCTTTTACCCTTTGTGTTCAGGATTTCTCTATGTATCTTCTGCAGTGCCTACTTGCTGGTTATGAATTGATTTAGTTTGTGTGTGTCTTGAAATGTTTCTTTTCTCTCACTTGATGTTTAATGTAATTCTGCTAGATAGAACGTTCATTGGCATCATTTCAGATTTGTAATACATTATTCCATGGTTTTCCGTCTTTTCAAGTTTCTCTTTAGAGGTCTGTAGTGTTTTCTTTTGTAAACAAGTTGGCATTTTTCTTTACAGCATTCAATGCTGGTATTGTTTTAAGGGTCGCATTAGAAGGATATATTATTTACATAGCTTCCTAGTGATTTGCCAGTATCTACCCTTTTGTTCTAATCAGAGTAAAACATTGTGGCTCAGAGATATTGTTTAACTGTATAAATACAATTTTTTTTGTTTCCTTTACAAAAACACCATCAGCTGCTACTGCCCAGCAGTAAGAGGGTGTACTCTGGTTTTTGAAAAATCGGTGCAAATTGAAGAATTTTTCCCATTATCTGAAGGAGAACTTGCCTGTTAGTGTGCCCTTGCTACTGGTAGTTTAAATGGCTTCTTTAAGTTTTGGAGTTCCAAACTTGGGACAGACACAAACCATCCTAGAGAGCTGTTATGTTTTTGTTTTTTATTTTGTTTTGTTTTTTAATGAAACAGGATTTTATTGGGTAGTCTGACTGGCCTGGAACTCTAAATGTAGACCAGGCTGGGCTTGAACTCGTACAAATCTGCCTGCTTTTACCTCCCAAGTGCTGGGATTAAAGATGCATGAAGCACACCTTGTGTCCTTTTTGAGAGTTTTCAAAGCACACCAGCATTCGTTGTCAAATTTATGAGCTCACAGCTGGGCAGTGGTGACCCACACCTTTAATCCCAGCACTCAGGAAGCAGTGGCAAGTGGATCTCTGAGTTCAAGGCCAGCCTGGTTTACAGAGTAATTCCCTCCAGCACAACCAAGGCTATACAGAAAAACTCTGTCTTGAAAAAAACAAAAACAAAATTAAGAGCAATTAGAGACAGGTAGTCTACCATCTTTGCTCAGAACATGCAAGATTAGGGATTTATGGCCCTAGTGCTGGCCAGCAAGTCAGTGAGCATCCTCACCATCAGTTGTACCTGTGTGCCCTGTGGGGCGATAATGATCATAGCCTTCAGAGTCATGAGTCTCCTTAGTCGTTGGTGAAGGCACCACTCTTCTGTCTTCTGGTGCTCTGCCGAGCTCCACAATAGATTGACCCTTTTTGTTGGAGTTTAGGACATCTGTTTCTGCAGTGTCTTATTTTCTTTATGTATTGTATACTGGGCTTCCTTTTTGAATAAAGTCTGTGGCCCTAAATCCCTGGCCATGGATGTTTTGAACAAAGATGATAATTTGTCTGTCTGTATCTTTCCATCACAGTCATTATAAACTTTATGTGCTATATTTACCTGCTGGGAATGGTTGGTTCTTACAGCCTGTGATGGCTGTTCTTGGTTGTCAGTTTGACTACCCCTAGAATTAACTAGAATCCAGAAATGGAGGGCATACCTTTGAGAATTTTTTTTTTTTGGCTTGGTTTGAAGTGGGTGGATCCACTTCTAGTCCTGACCTTTGAGGTGGGAAGACACACTCCTTTGATCCGGGCAGGAAGACACACCTTTAGTCTTGGAAACACCTTCTACTGGAAGCCTATATAAGGATGTAGAAGGAGGAAGCTTTTTCGGTTTTCCTTGCTTGCAAATCCTTCTTTCTCTGGCATTCAAGCCTACTTCTTTGGGATTCCAGTGTTTGCTGCAGACCAGTTGAGATATCCAGCCTCATAGCTGAGCAACTTCTGAATTCTTGAACTTTCCATTCAGAGCCAGCCATTGTTGGATTAGCTAGACCACAGCCTGTAAGTCATTCTAATAAATCCCATATATATCTATATAATATATATTATATAATGTCTTTATGCATTGTATATAATTATGTTTATATATTGTTTGCCTAGTGTGTGTATGTGTGTGGGGGGGGGGGGAGAGAGATTCATTCTATAAGTTCTGTTACTCTAGAGAACCTTGACTTCACAGCCCCTTCAAACTTTGTTCTGGAAAATGTCATGGTGATCATCCTTATATGCTTAGGAGCTTCTGGATCTGAATCAGTATGTTTTCTATAAGTTTGATATTGCCCTTATAGCCAAGATAAGGGTCCTTGATTGACCAACCTTGTAGATTCAGCATGATAGGTCATAATTTGTATCTTAATACTATGAAATTAAATAACTTCAACAATATCAGAGTGTATCAGCTGTAATTTATGAAGTGTTCTGTGGGACTTGTACTTTAATTACACGCATGCTAGATTTTGTTGGGGCTTGAGTGAGGTGTACTTTTTTTATTAGGGGTCATGGTGCAGGTGGAAAAGGTTTGCTCAGGGAGGGGATCAAATTCTTCTCACTTGGAACCAGGCTGCTGCTCTGTGTTTGTTCTGAAGCCTCTTTAGAAGGAATAACAACATGTTCTGCTCTTCCTGTGAGCCAGGTTAGATACCTCTGCTCATCCCTAAGTAGCAAGACAATGGGATAAAAACACGACTTTCCTAGAAGATAAGGTTTAGCATACATTCTCTTTTACTATGAGGCAAGTGAGTCCTAAAGTCAAGTACTTATGAATGAACCTGAGTACTCCAATGTCTTTCAGGAGAAGTCCCCAAGCCTGACATCCTGAGTTCGATTCCCCTGAACCCACGTGGTAGGAGAGAGCTGACTCCTGCCAGCTGTCCCTGTTCACCTGCCTGCTATGGCATGCACACAGTATGCACACACGTACACACATACACACATACACTCATATACACAAAAAATAAATAACAATTTTTTTCAAATAGAATATTTTAAACAAATATTTGTTTGTTTGGCTACGTGTCAAGCACTATTCTAGAAGTTGAGAATGGGGCAGTAAACAAAGCAGACGGAACCAGCCCTCCCACAGCTTATATCCTATAGGCATTGACATCAGCTCTTAGCTTCAACAGGACCCTTCCTGAGGATGGAGTTGTAACAGAAACACAGACCTTCAGTCTCACTAAATAAAATGCATGCATAAGATACCATGGCTATGATGGTTAATCTTCCTTGTCAACTCAGTGGTACTTAGAGTCACCTGCATGTCTGCGGGCATCGCCAGAGAAGTTGAACAGAGCAGGGAAGGCCACAAATGACTTGGTGTTCTGGACTGAAGAAAGGGGAAATGAGGAAGGCAGCTGGGGGCTAGCATCCCTTTCTCTCTGGCTGCAGACATGTGACCCGCTCTTTCACAGTCCCGTCACCAGCCTTTCCTGCTGTGACGGGGTGGATATCCTTACACCACAAACCAAAATGAATCCTTCCCTCCTTACGTTGATTTTATGTAAAATATTTTGTCCAATTGATGAAAAAAATAACTAAACAGTAGTGCAGAGGGCTTAGTTTGTAAGAGCCCATGTTTTTTCCTATGTTTTGAAACAGAGTCTACCTGTGTACCTCAGGCTGGCTTTGAACTTGGCACAATCTTCCTGTCTTACTGTTCCAAGTGCTAGATTTACAAGCATGAGCCACTGTGCCCAGCAGAGTATTTTGTCTAAGCTATTTATACACTTAGCTCCTGTTTTTGAGATGTATTATTTTTTATTTATGAATGCTATGATAGAGAATTTGGTTATATAAACATAAATGAAAAACACACAAAAAAAGTCATCCATAATCTTAACTGTTACAGGAGCTTTCCTGTTCCACCTGGTCCTGGCAGCTGCTTTTAAAATAGCAATTCAGAGGCTTAACATTAATTACATACTGTTTGGCCTGTTAGCTCAGGCTTGTTATTAACTAGATCTTACCATTTAAATTAATACTTTTCTATTAGTTTCTATTTTACCATGAGGCTTGAGACTTTTTACCTCACATCTGCTTTTCCAATGGCTGTTTGCATCTCCCAGTACTCTGCCTTCTTTCTCCCTGAATTTAGTTTGACTTTCCTGCCTAGCTATAATCTGCCCTGCCATAGGCCAAAGCAGCTTCTTTATTAACTAATGGTAATAAAGTGTATTCACCTTATACAGAGGGGTATCCCACAACATCTCCCCTTTTCTGTCTAATTAAAAAATAAGATTCTAACTTTAGCATGGTAAAATTACATAAGCAAAATGGTTATTAGACAAGAATTACAGTTCCAATATTTAGTCTATTTGTATTTAACAAAATCAAAGAAAATATTCTATCATCTATTCTCTCCTTGTGAGTCTAATGTTTCATATGTAATTTTTTGTTTATCATAACTTAGGAAAATTATAACTATCTAGTCTTCAACTCCATCAAAGGCCCCAGAAGGCTATAATATTACCTAAGTAAACAGGAAGTACATTGTAAGCAACTTCTAAAACTCTAGAAATAACAGAGATTTTTGGCTGCCTGGACAGTCACCCAAAGTTATTCTGTAAGTTCAGGACACCCATCTTCAGCCTATATGCCTAGAGTATCTGGCAGATTTCCCAGTGAAGCAGGAAATTTGAAATTGTCACACTTATATTGACAGTTTGTTAGTCATTTTTTTCTGTATCCTGCAGAATGTCTGGCAGTCTCTTCCATGAAGCAGGAACCCTGAAAGACTGTCCCATCTTGCTTTGGCAAGTTCAGCTGTCACTTTCCTGTGGGTCCTGCATGTCCAGTTTATACAGCATACTATCAAGCAGTCTAGGCAAGAACAGTTTCTTGCCCAAATGGCTAGCCTTGCCACATTGAAAGCAAATTCCATAAGGAGCATCTTCGATGTCCATCATCCTCTTGAAGTAATTGATGCTGTCTTTCACTGTCAAATAAAGTCTAAGTTCTTAAAACATTTTAGCTGTGTTCTATAGGTCTTTGAAGTGTATGAAGATTACTTATCCATCTGAAATATATCTCTGTATATCTAGAAAATCAAACTAACATGACCATAAGTTTGACTGTTATAGATGACTATTAATTTGTATTTCTTTACTCTATATTACATTTCAAATGAGCTGCACAAACATAATGCCTTAAACAAGAGTAGAAATATATACAGAATAACATACATACAGTAAAGTTGACCTTAAATTTGTATCAATAAACCAAAATCCATACCAATATAAAGTATTTTGAGATTAACAGTTATTTTCTAATTAAAGTAGATTCAATAATCTGCCTTTTTTCATCATTTCTATATCATATCCCCCTTTTTTCTTTAGAAAGAGATGGACAGTGACCATTAACTATTTATAGCCAACACCCTTGAAATGAAAACAAACATAAGGAATATTTTGGGAATTTAGGTGTAGTTTTTTATACTACTTCCTGCTGATTGGGGGCACTGGTAATCTTATGGGGATCCTGAGAAAATTTATAATTATGCTTATATCTTGGCTGTAGTAGTCTGTGAGGCTGCATTGTCTCAGTCAGTTGCCTGCTCTGGATGTTGGCTCACCTGGGCCATGACTCCCATGGAGACCTCTTGCGATCTTACTTGATCAAACCATATTATTCTGGAAGGAATCCATAGCTTCTCATCTTCTGGGGAAGCAAAAGCAGAACTTCTTTTCCAAAGCAACATATCCTTAGACCCAAATTTTGAAGTCAAGATACCTTTTTGTTGGTTTAGCTTAGCAGCCCCCACAATGAAATGTCTCTCTGCAGTTAGCTCATTAATAGTCAAAAAATCTAAAGAAAACACAATAGTATACATGATCCAGACTCTATGTATTTTCCATTTTTATGTGACTCATTATAATTCTCTATGCTATGATAATTTGGTTAGTATAGAAAAACATAAAAAACTAATCCATAATCTTAAGAATCAAAGGACAGTACCATTAAAAATTTATTGTATTTCCTGTTAGTATTTCAGCTGCATAAAATTATGTGTACATGTAATATACATATGGCTGTATGTACATGTACATATGCAGTTGCATGTATATGTGTGTACATAATTTGAATTTGAAGGGCTGGAGATGTAACTCAGTGGTAGAGCAGTTACTTAGCGTGTGTGAAGCCCTAGAATTGATTCCTGGCACTAACAAAGGGTGAAAGGGGAAGTGGGAAGGAAGAAGGAAAGAAAAAAAATTAAGAAACAAAACTAATGTATTTCAAATTTCTATCCTTCTGTACTGGGGACTGATCCGGGAGCCAACTTGCGATAGGGCATTGCTCTGCCACTCATTTCCTTTTCCTGACTTTCACCTTCTCCCCAGAGTGGTACAAGCTTCTCTAAATTGTCCTTTGTCACAGACTTCTCTGGGACTCTTTAGAGAACACTGTGCTATAGTAGGCTTACAAAAACACTGGAAAAGAGTTCAACATGATGGAACAATAGTGGAGAATTAGTGAGACTCAGTTCTCAAATCACGCTGGGTATGCGGTGCATTGCAGAAGGCCTTGTATGTAGCTAATCTGAGAAACAGTTCTATGTGTAAGTTTTCAGAATTCTTGATAAGAGTGTATTGAAAACAGTGGGTAGTTAGGGGATTTTTCCTATATGATTACCAGTTTTCAGGAGCCCACATCAGTTGCAAGAAAATGATTGTTTCTCTTAGATGATCATTTCTTGTAACTTGAACATAAATCCTGATTTGTGCTCCTGTTATAAGTGAGTGTAGTATAAATTAGGAAAACAAACCTAAATGGCTCAAAGAAATTGTTGGGATTCAACAGTGAACACCATGCTGCTTTTTTAAAAGAATGAAGATCTAGCAAATCTAGTGTGTGAAGAAATCCAAGATCTACTATAAAGAAATAAAAATAAGTTATAAAGCAGTGTGTTCAGTTTTAAAGACTTATCTCATTAGGAATTCAAGCAGGCATGTATGTGTGTATGCACAAGAAAAAGGTCTGCAGGACAGAGGGCAGCTGCTACTTGTGGGTGATTGGAGCGCAATAGAAAGAGAGCAGGGCATCTGCAAATAGTATACGGGGTTGCAGAAGACTTTTTTTAATCAGCTAGGAAAAGCTTTATTTTGTGTTTGAGTTGTGGAACAAGATGTAGTTCTGATTGCAGTTAGAAAAGCTGTTTTCTGTGATTAATGGTTTTGAAAAGAAGTTGTGCGTAGGACCTCCTGAAGGTGATCCTTAGGAAGTCAAGGCAGGAGGACTGGAAATGAGTTCTGGTCACAGTACTCACCCACCATTCCTGGGCGGGATACTACTTTGAGCTCAATGCCACATTCAGTGACAATAAAGTCCGCTATGATTGTTTTGTAGAGCATTGCTCTGTGAACTCTGAATACGCTTTATTCAAATACTGTGTTTATTTATGGCTGTGTCTGATGTTTCCATGCTTTCTAAAGTATTCCTATTACCAGTTCTTAACTTTGCTGAAGGAGACATTCTGAGACGGGTTTCCCTTGACATTTTCAACTGAATTTTAACTCAAGGTTTTCTATCCTTTTATTCAGCCTCCTCTTTTTCCGGTTGTTTTTGGTTTTGTGAGGGGTTTTTTTTCCCTGTATTTTTATTAGATCCTATTTTTGGTCTTGCTTTAGAGCATTAGATTTATTACAATAGTGATATGATTGTCTAGAAAAGGAATATTATAGGTATTTTGTAGTATAGTATACAGTATTGTAGAGTATTGTAGGAATTTTAGAAAAGTGAAAGTTTGTGAGAACTTAGAAAATTAGAGAGTTATGCCCCATATTAAAAAGGAAAAGGTATATTCTCCACAGGGTGGGACTTACTTTTTTATCTCCATTTATTTTTAAGATTTGTTTTTAATTATGTGTAAGTATTGGTATGTGCCTGCATGCATACAGGATATTCTTGGAGGTCAAGACCAGAAGAGAAAGTTGGATCCCCCAGAACTGGAGTTGCAGGTGGTTGTAATCCATGCTGAGACCCAAAGTTGGGTTCTTTGGAAAAGCAGGGAAAGCTCTTAACCATTGAACCATCTCTTCTACAACCTCTTTGTTTATTTATTAAAGGGTATTTTATAGTTTTGACCCGCCCTCATACTCTTTTATTAAAATGTATTGTTCATTCTTACCTAAACAACTGAAGAAAATTGATCCAGGAACAAAAAGGGATAATGAATATTGTTACTGTGGTCTGTAGATATAGCACTGAGCCCATTCTGTTGGTTATAATGCTGATATGTTATTTTTGAAATTGAGAACTTAATGGAAAACCATAGAATGTATTTCACTTAGTGTTGTGATATTGTTTGGAATTGTAATTGTTGAATTCAGTATATGCCATACATGAATTATATTATATTTTTTCATATGTTTTTTTTCTGATTTTTGAGAACAGCTTTACCTAAGTGCATTCTTTCCATGGACTGGCTCAGGGGAGCCACTCAGACTGTGGGAGAAGCAGGGTCTTGGTAACAGGAAGGCACAAGTTCGGCGAATGACAGACAGACACAACACAAGAGAGTGGTTGGAATCTGCTGCGATTTTACTGAATTCGTGTTTTCATTATATAGCATTCTAACAAAGAACAAATCAGAAGGTCATGTATCATTAGTTGGCACAGTATGAAAGCTTCTTTTAGTCACATCAGCAATATTTAAGAAAAGTATATCATCAGGAACAGGTGTTAGACATAAAGCATCCTTAGAAGAGGAAATCTTGTCCTTGGGAATGTAAACCTCAGACAAGTGGTTTCATCTTATCTAAGAATAGAAAGTTTCTGTCTCATTATTGCTATCTTTCTAACCCTTTATTTCATCTAGTGACCAAATATACCTAATCAGTTCTCTGCACCTGTTGAAAATAGTTTTTAGTACCTTCTTATGCAGCAGACACCATGGGGGTTGGGATCTAGCAAGCCTATCCGTAAAGTTCAAAGTATAACAGTCTTTGTCCATCAACATTAACCCATTTATTCCCTTGCTCATCATACACCTCATGTATGACAAAGGTTCCGCTGTAGTCTTAAACATTCCCATACTGTGCTTCCCTATCCCAGAGCTGTTCCTGAAGAGATAATCCTTGTCTTGTAGATATATAGAATATCATTATTATAAAAGAGATTGTGCAAAGCCCATATCCCACATAGCCAGCTAATCGAGAAATCCGTCTATGCCCCAAGGGCGGCCAATACCGGGCTGTCTGCCATTGACCTCCAGGGAGCCTAGTCCCATGGGACATGTAGCTCCCGACCGGCATAATGACATATGTCATGTCACACAGATGACACTGGAGTTGGTGTGGCACATTCTATTCTATGATTTGGGGGGCTGGAGAGATGGCTCAGCTGTTAAAGGCTAGGCTCACAACCAAAAATATAATCTATGATTTGGGTTCTACTTTTGGAGGAGGGGGAACAGAAGCCAACATGTGCTTCCTAACTTCATTCCTCTTACCTGGACGGTGCCTATCCTCATGCTTTCCTTCTCACTGAAAAGAAACTGCAGACGTGGTGGTACACCCTCCTAACCTCAGGAGGCTGAAGGAGAAGTAAATAGCTCTATGAGTTCAAGGCAGCCTGGGATACATAGAGAGAGCTTGTCATTTTAGGAATTTAGAGAACATGACTTCTTAAGAAGTCCTTTTTGTTTTCCTGAGGGATTCTTTGAAGGCCCCTTTTCCTCTGATACTGTGACCTTGAAGCAATTAAAAATGGACACCAGAGTGAGTGCTCTCCTCAGTCAGTAGCAAACACTTCCTGTTCTTGAAGATCTCTTCCCAACAACAGTGATGTTGTAGTATACTCTCTGCTCTTTTCCTTTCATAGCCATTGTGTCTTCGCTACTGTTTTCTCAGCCCCATACTGTCTCTGTTTCTCATACTCCACTGGCTGAACAAGCTGTCCATCCAGGTCTATTGCTCCTTCAGAGTCTGTGCCTATGTCTGTTTGTTCCACTGTAGCAGGAAGACAGTTATCCTGGAAAGAGGAAAAGAATCACTTCTCAACTACAGATACCACCAATTAGAAAGGGATATTCCCTGATTTGTTATTCAGCTTCGTCCTTCCCAAAAATAGCCATAGCAGATGGGAAGTGAGCCAGGAGAAACCAGAACAGTTAAGGTTTGGGATATTCCCAAAGCATTCATCCTTTAGAGGTTCCTCCATATTCTGATTTTATGAAAGCCAAACTAAATATCTTTAGCAACTCCTAGGGCCACATAGTTGACTCTTCCTAAAATAAAAATGAAAAGAAAGAAAAGCTAGTGGCATCTCCACATCAGATGTCCCAGCAGTCTGCCAGGAGAAAAGGCAGATAGCAGGTTCTTTGCTCTGTGGCTCTTTTCTTGTGTCAGGCTATTGCAGAATTAATCCTGTGTTCTATATCAGCCAAAAGTAAATCCATAATAGTTTATATCTATGCTCTGTTGCTTAAGGATTCGAAAAATACTGAAATAAAACATGAATGGAAAGTGAGTATGCAGGACAGTGGGAGGGTGCTGGAGTGGCCCAGGAATGAAGAGCATACACTACTCCCCTAAGGGCCAGAGTGTGGTTTCTAGCCCCATGTCAGGCAGCTCACAACCAGCTCCAGGGGGTTTGTCACCCTCTTCTATTTTTCACAACACCTGCACTCATGTGTCCATACCCCTCACAGATGTGCACATTCACCTAATTGAAAATTAAAGTCTTTCTGAAAATTAAATTTTAGAAAGACAGCGGGGAGAAGAGAGACATAAATGTCACTTTAAAAGCTAAAGGTTTGTGTTTATACATTTTAGAAGAGACTGACCATGGGTCTCCAGCACATTTTTAATATATCTCATTGTGTAAAACATGTATATACATGTATTTTATGAAGGTAAAGTACAATAGCCATTTCTGATATAACTTGTTTTGAGCATAAACTTGTATTATGATTGCTTTATTTAAGAATAATTAGAGTGTAATGTAGGTATCTTGTGTGCTTTGGGGCAGTTTCAGAAGTCTCCATAAACACACACACATAGTCACACACATCTTCCTACTTGTTTGATAGGAAAGATCTCAGATGGGAACGCCAACAGTGCCTGTCAAAAGAAACATATTTCCTCCCTTATAGGGTGGACTATATATGTTGATGTTTCTTCATCTTTGCTTTTTCATGTGTGTCTTAGTCAGTGTTCTGTTGCTATGAAGAGATCATGATCCTAACAGCTCCTATAAAGGAATCCATTTCTAATGTGGCTGACTTGCAGTCTCAGGGGTTTAGTTCATTACCCTCATGGCAGGGAGCATGGCAGCATGCAAGCACAGATGGTAGCTGAGAGTTTTACATCTGGATCTGCAGGCAGCAGTAAGAGGAGAATAACTGAAAGTTCTACATCTGGATCCGTAGGCAGCAGTTAGAGAGAGACTCTGAGCTTGGCATGGGCTTCTGAAACCTCAAAGCCTACCCTCGGTGACACACTTCCTCTAACAAGGCCACACCTCCTAATTCCTGTCATTGAATGTGTGGGGAAGGCAGTAATTTTATAATTTAGGTATAGCCAGCCAACAGGTTGGGGTGAGCACACTGTTAATCTCATCTGGAAAACTTGTCTAATGTTAGGCAGAACTGTTCTTGAAAGTATAGATTTGGGAAAGGATAGGAATGGATGCTTAGCAGCTAGATTGGACTGGAATAGTAGTACGTGAGTGTGACCAGCTAACTGTGTGCTCCTTGCAGTTAAATCATGGTGCATTTGATCTTGCCCAGTGTTCCTTTTAATGTCTGACAGGAAACTAATAGAAGATTTAAGTTGTTCTTTCTTCAGTCCCTAAGGGCCATATAATAGAAGCCTCTTGATGTATCCCTTTCTCACCTTTTAGGATTCTCAATCTCATACCACTCGTGTATACCTAGCCAGGTGGGTCCATGGTTAAGGCCAGGGTCCTCATTCAAAGACTGACACAGTTATCAAGAGGCTTTTGAGATACTGATGACCAAGGGTCTATCAGAACCATCATCATGTGGAGAGATCGCAACTGTGAATGAAGAAAGTTCAGGAGATAGGAATGCAGAAAAAATAATTAACTCCATGACGCTCTTTAAGCTTGAACTGAGTCAGTTTTTAATCCAGGCTTTCTCATGTTTGTTACTGTGGACGTTTTGGTCTGGATCATCCTTCGTTGGGGATGTATGTTTTCTGATTATGGGATGATTACCACTACCCCTGGGCTTTTCTCTGTAGATACTAGCTATGACAATCAAAAACATCTTGAAACATTATCAAGTGTATCCTTGGTGGACTGATGAAATTATCTTGACAAAGGCATTTATTTTGCTATACTTTTTATATCTAGCTTCTTGTTTATAGGACACACAGGATAAAGGAGCGGGTTAAATGATACCACCTTCAGCATGTTCACAAGTTTTATCTGATACTTGACTATACTTCATTTCTTCTCATTTCTTCTTCTTCTTCTTTTTTTTTTTTTCGCTTTTTCGAGACAGGGTTTCTCTGTGGCTTTGGAGCCTGTCCTGGAATTCACTCTGGTAGACTGGTAGACCAGGCTGGCCTCGAACTCACAGAGATCCACCTACCTCTGCCTCCTGAGTGCTGGGATTAAAGGCGTGCGCCACCACCGCCCGGCTATACTTCATTTCTTGACAAAGAATCAGTTTCAAAAGCAGGTAGGGAGGGGTGATTTCCAAACAATTATGTCTAGCTTGAATAATTACCATACACATCCAGTAACTAGATAAATATTTCCTTATAGTCTCTCTTAGTTGTTTTATAATTTAATGTTTTAGTCTTTTTCCTCTGACACATTGCTAGATATTTTAAATTTTATCAAATTTTTTCAAAGGATCTGTCTTTCATTTATTTCTGTTTTTCATTTAGTTGATATGTTCTTTATTGTTTCTTTGCTTCTTGCATTGGTTTGGTTTCTTTGTTGCACACATGCATGTTTGTGTGTATGATGCACCATATGTGGTACATGTGCACATGTGAATTATTCTTGTCTACATTACCCATATGAAAGCTGAGGTCATTAGAAGCCCATGTTCTTTTTTCTATATGTTTAAATGTGAAGTGTGTCTCTAAATGACACCACCAGCAGGCCACAGATGGTCGTATTTGATCATTTTGTTTTCCATCATTTAAAGTACTTTCTAATTTGTCTTTCTCCATTTTTTGAAGACTTATGGATTTTTTGATAGTGTAGTGTTTACTTCTCAAATATTTGTGGGTTTCTCAGAAACACTTTATTAGTTACTTGAAAGTTATTATGACTTAACTTGTTATTTAAGTTCCAGTGCATCTTCAAGCTTTGTGTGTATTGTGGAGTATGCTGTGTCTTGATAATCAGCCCAAATACATTTAGAATATATTTATATTATATACACATAAATATATTTAGTGTGTTTGTTTTTGTTCCGTCTTCTGTATACCTGCTGATAGTCTAACACTTTTCCTGTGAATTATTGAGAAATGACTGTTTATATTTTAGACTACAGCTGTAGATTTTTACTCTTTTAGTTCTCCCATTCCTTTTTTTGGGGGGGGGCTTTTTTCTTGTTGTTTTTTTTTTTTTTTTCGAGACAGGGTTTCTCTGTGGCCTTGGAGCCTGTCCTGGAACTAGCTCTGTAGACCAGGCTGGTCTCACAGAGATCCGCCTCCCTCTGCCTCCCAAGTGCTGGGATTAAAGGCGTGCGCCACCACCGCCCGGCCCCCATTCTTTTCTTAATGTATGTTGAAGCTCTTAAATTAGACACAAAATATTTAGAATGCATGCTTGTGACCTTAATGAATCGACTCTTTTGTAATTGTCTTTATCCTAGGTAATAGTCTTGCCTCAAAGTAAAATAAATGGGTTTCTTGTTGGCAGCATGTAGTTGAGTCTGGTCTTTCTTCTACTTTTTTTTTTCCCTTTTTTTCTTGAGACAGGGTCTCACTATGCAGTTCCAACTGACCTGAACCTGTAAATCCCAACACTTAGGGAGGCAGAGAGGCCGGAAGATCTCTGTGAGTTCAAGGCCAGCCTGGTCTACAGAATGAGTTCCAGGACGGGCTCCATAACTACTGGGAAGCTTTGTCTTGCATCCCCCACCAAAAAAAAAAAAAAAACTCTCAAGTTGGTGTGTGTGTATTGGCCAAGGGGCAGAGATGTGTGCCAGGTTAAAAAAAAAACAACTTGCAGAAGTTGATTCTTTTCTTTTACCATATGGGTCTTGGAGGTGAAACTCAGGTCATTAGGTTTGACAGCAAGCACCTTTTCCTGCTGAGCTATCTTGCTGGCCCTGAAAGGTATTTTCAAAATAAGGAAAAATATGTTAATTTTTCTAGTGTTTTTGATTGCTTTGTGCAGGTTTCCTGTAATTGTGATGATTTTTTATGCCTTCAGAAGGGACCTCAGTTTGTTTGTTTGTTTGGGTACAGGGTCTCTTGTTTAGCCCTGGCCATACCATTATGTATGTATAACTCACTATGCCTTCTGAGTACAGGGATTAAAGCGTGTGCTACCACCACAGACTCTGCCTTACCGTTCCTTATGGGCTTGCTGATGATCACATCTTCATTTCTGAAAGAAATTGACAGCTATTTCCTTTCAGTTCTTTGATGTCATTGCTCCGATGGCTCTTTATGTACGAGGTTTTTGATGCTTGCTCTTGTTTCTTTGCATGTAATGTGACTGTTTTTTTCTTAAAGTACTTTAGTGATGTTCTTAAGTGATTGGGTTATAGTATTCATTGGAATTAGTTTCTTCTTGTTTCTTACATTTGGTGATTTTTGTACTTGGATTTATGTCTTTATGGTTTCATGAAAATTTGAAAACAGCACTAAAAGATTGCTCAGTAGGTAAAGAAAGGCTTTGTCAGCAAGACTTATGACTTGAGTTTGATTTCTGGAAACTACATGGTGGAAGGAGAGAACCTACAGGTTGTCCTCTGCCTCATACACATGCAGTAGTGGCTTTGTCCATGCACCATGAATAAGTAAATATAAGTAAAGTTTTTTAGACATTCATCCACTAGGCATTGCTTTGTGTTTCCTATTCTGTTTCTCTTTTTGAGATCCAAATGTTTTGTTTATACTTTAGTCTGATTGGGGTTTCCCATAGTTTAAGAATGCACTATTCATTGGTTTGTTGGAAATGGTTCTTTTCTTAATGTTTTATTTTGATAACGGTTTTTGTAGCATCTTCAAAAGCCAGCTTTTCTTAACTTATGCTGCCTACTTTTTACCTCTGAGCTTTTACCTTTCTCTATTTTTGTATTCTTCTCTTTTTTTTTTTTTTTTTTTTTTTTTGGAGGGGCGGGTTTCGAGACAGGGCTTCTCTGTAGCTTTGGAGCCTGTCCTGGAACTAGCTCTTATAAACCAGGCTGGCCTTGAACTCACAGAGACCAGCCTGCCTCTGCCTCTCGAGTGCTGGGATTAAAGGTGTGGGCTCACCACCCAGCCTTTCCTTCTTATTTCGTGTGTGGCTGGGTGACTGGCCCCTTCTTTGCTCACTCTTCCATCTTCTCTTCCCAGAGTTCTCCTCCTGTTCTCTCTGCCTGCCAGCCCCGCCCAGCCTTTCTCCTGCCTAGTTATCGACCATTCAGCTCGTTGTTAGACCAATCAGGTGTTTTCAACAGGCAAGGTAGCACAGCTTCATAGAGTTGAACAAATGCAACACATCTTTGCATCATTAAACAAACATTCCACAGCATAAATAAATGTAGCACATCTTTAACTAGTATTCCACAACACATTGCCACGAGGCCTCTGTCAGCTCCAGGCCTCGGGTTTCTGCTACATAACCAATAATGGGCTCCAATGGGGCTCCTCTTGGATATCCTGTTGTTGTCCTGTGTCATGGGGATCCTGTTGTTTTGGATCTGTAGGTTCATCCCCTTCACATGCTCCAACAGCTAATAGATTGTGTGGATGTTGGGGTAGGCCAACTCGTAGCCCTGGTTCTGGGCCTGGGTAGTAGCTGGGTTGGTCAGCCTCATCCTTACTTCCCAGATGAGCTCTCCAGCAGTGTGTCGGCTAGTTCACCCAGTGCAGCCTACAGCAAGGAACTGGACCAGTTCTCTTTTGGGCCCTCAGAGTGAGTTTCCCTCACTGTCATCACCAGGGCCAGCCCTACTGTTGTGCTTAGGCAAGGTGATTGATGTAGCGGGCATATGAGGGAGGGGGTCAACTTTCCTGCTCTCATGCCCTCGGGGATGGCTCACATGTGCCCCTAACAACTTGGTCTGCTCTAGTGTGCTGTCTAGGTGGGGAGCAGGGCCAGCTCTTGAGTGTGCTGCAGCTGGTGTGGCGCAGGACTCCCTCTGACGACCCTGGGGCCATCTCTGTCGCGGGTCACAGGTAGCAAGGGACAGAGGGGAGGGCATCTTTTCCTCAGCTATGGCACCGTATGGCAAATGGGGGCAGTCAGCTCTGTTGCTCTCACACCCTCAGGGCTGGCTCACCTGCTTCACCAACAACAGGGTCAGCTCTAGTGTGCTGCCCATATGGGAAGCAGAGGCTGCTTTCTCGTTCACTGTAGCCGGTGAGGGTCAGTGCTAGCTCTCCCACTCTTGTGACCTCAGGGCCACCTAGCTCTCTCATCTGCTACAGGTGGTAATGGGTGAGAGGGGGAGAACATCTTTCCCTCACCCATGCCACCACATGATAGGCGAGGGGAAGCAGGGTCAGCTCTCTTGCTCTCACACTCTCAGGGTTAGCTCACCTGCATCCCTGACCATAGGGTTAGCTCCAGTATGCCTCCCAGAGAAGGTGAACGCCTATGGAAAGGTATAGGGCCATCTTTCCCAGGAGGAGGGGGTGAGCTCTCCCCTGAGGTGTTTGGCCAGTTCACCTGCTGTAGTATCAGGCAAGAGGCAGGGCCAGTGAAGGGTGGGGCTGGCTCTGCACAGCATAGTTCCAGTGACCCCATGTTAATCTGGATAATGGACATCACCACAGGCCCAGATAGGGACTTCAGCAGCAGCTTGGGTCCAGACACCCAAGCACCATGGCCCCTGTGGCAGCGTGGCCCTGGGTCACCAGTGTGGTCACGGATGGCTAGCCAGACCCCAGCATCCACAGAGCCCTTGGTGGCAACTGGAGCCACAGACACCACCCAGGACCCCAGCTATTACGGGGCCACAGACCCTGACATGGGCCTATGCAGTGGCCTGTCACTGGACAACACCATGGCCCCTGGTGGCAGCATGGCCCTCGGATGCCCTCATAGCCATAGGTTGCAGCCCAAATCCCAGGCATTTATGTGGCTTTTGGTGACAATACAAGCCACCGACATTACAGACTCTGGGTGTGGTCGGACCATGGACACAACCAGGATGTCACCATGGCCCCAGATGGCAGCACAGGCAACCCTCATCAACATGGCCCTCGGACACCAATATGGTCCCAGGTGGCCCTAGACCCCCAGCATGGCCATGGTCTTCGACTGTCTCAGAAGCCACAGACATCAACACAGACCCTGGCTGCAGCAGGGCCATGGACACAAACATGGCCCCAGTTGACAGCCCTAGTCACCCAATTGGCCTGACCCTGGCAGCAGCACAACCATCCCTCAGCCACCAACATGGACACAGGGTCCTTGCTGCCCAGACCTCTAGAATCCATGTGGTCCCTAGCACTAACGTGGGCCAGGAATATATACACAGACCCCAGCCACAGCAGGACTATGGACCCAGACATGGTCCTTGACAGCCTGGGCCAGCTTGGCCCCAGTGGCAGTGCATGCCACCCAGATTGGTGTGACCCCCACAGCAGTACAACCCTCAGATACCAACGTGGCCCCAGGTGGCCCCTAGCCACAACATGAGACTCAGACAATCAACACAGCCTTCTTGGCTGCTCTCAGGGTCACAGATCAAGCCCAGTCATAGCCCAGGCCCTGATATCTCCCTGGACTTGGGTGGCCAGCTGGCCATTTACATCAGCTCGTTCCTCAGCACCCTCACCTCTCCAGATCTGCCTCTTCCTAGCCCACAAACCATTCTGCCTCACCCTCTCTTCCATATCCCCACCCTGTACTCTTTCACCACATTGATGCTCAGCTGCCCACTGCCTGGGCTGTTGGGTCACGGTGGCACTTGACTGAGTTGCCGCCCCAACCACAAGGTATAGCGTAGAGCCGTTATTTTTCCTCTCTCCCATATCTAGGCCTAGAGATCTGGCACCAGGTGTGCTCCTGGTTGATTGTGACCCCTACAGACTCAGAAGAGGTGGGGGGAGTGGGCGCCATCTGTGTCCACCAGTGAATCAGGCCTGAGTGGGGCCAGCGACTTCTGATTATAATGTCTGTTTCTATTACTGTGGTCAGAGAAGGAGGCCCATCCCATTTTGTCTTTTAGAAAGAGGGGCAGTGGGGCCTGGAGTGGAGCCCTGGGCCTTTGTAGATGTAGGATAGATTAGCTCTGCCCTTAGATAGTGCCCTGTCCCCTATGGATCTTACCTTCTGTGCTGAGTTTCGAAGCCATAAGGTCTTCTGATTTCAAAGATACTTTAAAACATTTACCTTGAGTTTTTTTTTAAGAACCACTCTTACAAATTCTGAATTTCTTTGATTGTGGTAGGACTCTTGAGAATATATCCAGGGTACAAGGCATTAATGGTCCTTACCAGTTTAGAATAATTTGCATTTGACATCAAGAACTGGTCATGTCTGTTAACCCAGCAGTTGGGAGGCTGATAGGAATTCAAGGCCAGATTTGACTTAAACATCAAGTGCTTGTTTTAAAAAATGAGAAAAAGAAAGGAAGACTTACAGACTAGGACATAAAATTGATTTATTTTCAAATGTGATTGAAAGAATAATTTTTGGCTGATCTCTAGACAAATTTGATACCTATTCTTAGATGTTAAGAAATATCTACATAATTGTGTATAGTATATTTAAAATTCAAAACTATGTTTTAGCTGGGACTTTGACTCAATGATAAAGCACTTACCTAGCATTCACAAGCCTCTGGATTTGATTGCCAGCTCGGGAAAACAAAACTTACTACCCCCAATTTCAATGCTTTAAATGAACCTCATTAAGTTTATATATTCCATTTATTTATTATGTGTATTTGTGCATGTGCCACTCTGTACATGTGGTCAGAGGACAACTTGTGTTTTCAGTTCCCTCCTCCTGCTGTTTGGTCCTGAAGATTGAACTAGGCTTAATGGCAATCACCTTTATCTTCCTAGCTGTCCCACTAGCTCAATAATCTCTATTTTAAAGCCAAATTTTATATGCTTGTTTTTCTTCAGGCATTTAAACAGCTTATTTAGAGATAGTTAGAGTTTAATTGAGCTCATACTCTGAGAGAAACTAGTTCTGTCGAGAAGGATTAGTGTCTGAGTAATAGGTCCCGTAACTACTGTTGTCAGGTCCGTAATTGGGAGTTCTGGGGAGAAAAACCAAGGACTCTTGCATATTGGAAGCTGGAGGCTGGCACTCCAAAGCAGCTGTAACTAGCTTCAGTACAGACCTGGGAATTCAATTCCAAAGAATCCTGAAAATGTCGTCCGAGTCACCTTTCCACTCTGCCTTCCCCAAGCCCAGTCTCCAAGCCATAATTTGAAGGTGTTTTACTATACGAATATGGATGTGAGAATGTTTAACTGTTCTCCGTGGCCTTTCTAATTCTCATTGAATAGGAATAGCGGAGTTTGACCACAAATGCTTAGATAGAAAGCTTTCTGTTGAAATAGTTGCGTCTAGTTTGCAGTAAAACATAAGAGACTCTAGTTAGATTTCTGATGCCTGTAGTTTTCTGTGTTCTTATAATTTTTTCATTATAACTGCAAGCGTTACTCTGCATTTGAAAACATAAAGTACTAAAAAATTGATTGCCTTTTTATAAAAATTACACTGTTAAAATTCAGTTATCAACACTCTGAATTCTCCCTTGCTTTCTGGTTACACTGGTAGTGCCTGCATATCTCCTCACTGCGCGTTCTCACTGTGACAGCGTTCTCCCTGAGGAGCCCACACGTTAGCAGTCAGGTCTGTTATTGTTACTGTCAGTGAGCAATTGCTGGGAATCTACATTTATATTTTTAAGTAAGATGGTCGAGCCAGCTTAATCGTTTGACAAAATCCCATACAGGAATTGGTTCAAGACGTAGAGGGAAAAAAAAGTGATGACAAATTTCTGTTTATCTTCAGACTTTTCTTTTTGCCCGAGAATTAATTTTGTCTCTGTTAATTGCTTTACAGACAGGCAGTCTTGTAACGTTACACAACAGGGGCGGAAGGGAGGGGGAAAAGGAGCTGTGACTGTGTGGTGTGCATCTCAAGCCCCGTGCTGGAGAGGGAGAGCGAGCGAATAAGCAAGCTGGTTTGACCAGAAACAGAACTGCCTATGACAGATTAAGAGACAAGCAAGGCTTGGAATCCGAGAGCTAGCAGAGTGGAAATTTACTGCGGCTCTCTGTGAGTGTTCAAGTGATCATTTTCTGCTAACGTTTTCCGGCGGTAACTGTTACTCTTCAGAGAGTCAGAAAGTCAAGACAGAATTGTGCAGTCTTTCTCCACCACACTTGAGTAGGAGGAGGCATCCTTTATTAAATGGAAGAGAAAGGCTACTTCATCTGAAGTGCTTTGACCCCCGAGAAAAGAGCTGTCTTCAGCACCTCACCATGGCTCTACATTTTGTTGTTTAGACACGCTGGGGAGTTTCTATAGCCCTTGGTGAGTAACAGCAAGGTTTTCTGTATTGGTTTGGGTTGAGGAAAGTGAATTAATAAGAGATAATTGAGTTCTACAGCAA
Source organism: Neodon shergylaensis (assembly GCA_025134845.1). Classification (NCBI taxonomy): domain Eukaryota; kingdom Metazoa; phylum Chordata; class Mammalia; order Rodentia; family Cricetidae; genus Neodon; species Neodon shergylaensis. The sequence continues at coordinate 50,799,967 of JABTXL010000002.1, read as the reverse complement.
TACTTATATGTTAAATTGGACTGTTGCTTGTTTCTTTGCACGATGAACTGCTGTTACTAGGAGAGGTCCGGAAAAACAACAACTACAAAACAGTACTTCTCTGTTGCCTAAGACACTTGAATCCTTACCAACTTTTCTGTGTCCTCCAAATATCTTATTTTGGAAATGGTTTTTTATTTACAGTTTCCAAAAATAGTGGCAGTTTCTGTTCTTCATGTTTTTCTATCAAGTGTTTGAAAATTTGGAAGTTATCTATCTATATATTGTCAGGAAATTTAAAGCTATTGTCATGGTGTTTGATATTATAAGTTATTATGAATTACATCCTTCCACTATAATTCAGCTTAAAGTATTGCTAGCATTAATTGAAAGTACATATTAAATGTTAGATGCTACTATGAAACTCAAAGTAGCACCTGATTTTTCCAAAGTTCTGTGAGAAAAATAAAAACTCCTATATAACTATCATTGATGTAAGAGGAATAAATATACAGTTTTGAGTTAAAAGAGTTAGGCATTTTCTTCTTATAGTGATACCAAGTTCCCATATAGTCAGTCATGTAGCTCATTTGCAGAGAATATAACTAGAAGTATGTGTAAAGAGCAAAGAAAGTAAATTCTTGCTATGTTTATTTACATTCCAATAGAGCCTTCATTTGTATAATCTTTAAAAGGATATTGTATATTCTCTACAGCTGCATATAGGTGTAGACATATGTTATATAAAAAGGTATGCATATAAAGTGTGTCATTATTCTCCTATAGAAGGAAGTATATATATTGTTAACTATTAAATTGATTCATTGCGTAAAGACAACTATTTTGAGCAAAGTTTCTATTCTACCCTGTGCTAGCCTCAAGAAATGTGTGCCTTCGGTTATTGATTCAAGTGAGTCTTTTAAGGCAGAAAAAATTAATGAAAATGAAGACTCCTGCGGAGAGCCAGTAAACTCTGGGCCGGCGTAGAGCCTGGACATAGAACGGCTTGCTTTTTCCAGTAGCTCCTCTGGTCTACGTGTACAGAAGCCTGTAGAACAGGTTTTCTTTTGTGGCTTTTTTCCCCCTCCAGTTTGTTGATCTAACATATAAGAAGCAACTCAGTTGGCCTGTGGAAACTTCTGAACAAACTTATACAATTAAAGTCAGCACTTTTATTTCTTTACATAATCTCAATACTCCATCCTTAGATGGATGGAATTTACATTAAACTTGACAGTCTTCTGGGGGAAATTGCTTTAGTAATTCCTAGTGATGTCACCAGTTCTTAGGCACACAGTAATGTAAACACAGAGAGAAAGAGTGTGCCATCATGGTTTGCAAACGCTTTATTTCAGGAGCTCCTTTGTGAGCAGACTGCTGAGTGTAAGAGCCTGTTTCCCTGGGAAATCATTCATCAAGTGGCAGTTAGGTCTTTATTTTAGGCTGAGAATATAATTTATTCATGCTATAGAAAGACCATTGTCGCCTTTCAAGAGACTAAAAAGTCAGTTCTAGTACCAGAACCAAATGAGAACCAACCATGGGAAGGTGCTTATTTCTGCCACGTATCAGTGCTTAAAGAACAGCAAGTATGATACAAAGTCAGTACATTTGGAAGGATGCTTAAATAGGATTCTTAGTTATTTCCAAAGTTGGTTTCAATTTTTATAGTGCCCAATCTAACACTGCTGTCAGAGATTTCTTTCGGTATATGAAACGGTCTAGCCTTTGCTTCTCTGTGTAGCAGTTCTGGAGTCCAGTACAGTGTGAGTAGCACACCGTAGGCGTCTGATAAGAGACCACCTGAGGACTGGCCTGTCTCTTTGGTCCACATCAATGGAATGGAGAAGCTGGTGAGATGCTTAGTTGGTACAGTGCTTGCCACCCCAGTACCCTCTTAAAAATCCAGGTGTAGGGGGCCAGGGAGATGGCTCAGAGGTTAAGAACACTGACTGTTCTTCTAGAGGTCCTGAGTTCAATTCCTAGCAACCAGACAGTAGCTCACAACCATCTATAAGATTTGGTGCCCTCTTCTGGCCTGCAGGGATACATAGGGCAGATCACTGTATACATAATTAACAAATAAATCTTTATTAAAAAATTTACAAATCCAGGTGTGGTAATACACTCCTGCAGTATTAGTACTGGGGAGGCGAATATCAGATTCCAGTGCTTGGTATCCAGCTAGTCTTGCTGAATTGCTGAGCTGCTGAGCTCCATGTTCAATTAGATACCCTGTCTTAGTAAAATAAGACATTAACCTCTGGCCTCCGCTTGTTTGCGTACCTATATGCATACCCACTCACACATACATATGCATATATGAACAACACACACAGACTTTTCCCATGAGACGGAGGGAGGGAAGAGAGAGAGAGAGAGAGAGAGAGAGAGAGAGAAACCTTTCTCAAAGTGTCCAAAGAGCTATAGGGGCCTAAGGGCACACATTTTCCATTATAAGAAAGAGATGGCCTGAAGTGAATGGATTGAATTATGAGATATGAACAAGCAAAATAGGACAGAGTGGTCATAACTTACAAAAGACTGTAGCCCATCTAGGTGGCAGTCCTGAGTTAGTGGACTTGGTGATGAGAGGAGGCCAGGGTATGTGTTAAGTATCTTGAATACATGAAACATTTTGAAGTCAGATGTCAACTCAAAGGGATTATCTATTTCATATGTATACTAGGAACAATATGAAGAAACGTGGCCTACTTGAAAAATTCAGATTAACTCTATCCAAGTTTAGCTATCCAGTTCAGTTAGATTGGACCTGGAATTTCTTTAAAGTGTTCATACACAAAATACATAAAATATGAAAGCTAGCAGTACCATCTATGCGTTTCACGAGCCAATAAATAGTTGTAGGCTACACTTAGCTGGAATCACCCTTTCTTTCTTCCATTCCAGAATATTTTAAAAGTAGTGATTTTGAGTTGTCCTAAGTGACATATAATAGGTCTTTAATTAGTACTTATTAAATAAATTAATAGATTTGGATACTTTCTTGTTGTATACAGATAAATACATATTTATATTGCAACTTAGAGAAACTAGCCTATTTCCTCTAGAAGCAAAAAGATCTATTATGACCTTGTTGACATGCATATTACAGTCACACTCTTCCACTGGTAATTAAAGGGATGGCTTAAACAGAAATATTTACTGTCTATAAGTGAGAAAACAAACTTCCTAACTTTGCAATATAAGTTTCCAGCAGAGACTCAACCAATTTCTTGCAACTTTGGAAAGACAAAGGATTATATTAATATATCAGCCAGAAAAACTATACCTATTGTGGGTATATTTTGAGTAAGTAGCTTCAGCTGAGTCACCTTCATGTCTCTACTCTTCGGTAATATTTTTATAGACTGGCAGTAACAAGGGCAGAACTTCCTGATGCTATGAAATAATTATTTTTACAGTATCCCTAGAAATCAGACTAATGTCAAAAATGGGATCTAACCACAATTAAGTGTTGTGCACATTGTGTAGTGCTTGCAAAAGACTGAAAAATGCTGGAGTTTCAGTCTCTTGAGTATTTTTTTATATTTACTGTGTGTGTGTGTGTGTGTGTGTGTGTGTGTTATGCACATACACTTGCTCATGTGCCATGGTGTGATTATGGAGGTCAGAGAATAACTTGAGGTTACTGGTTCTTCCATTGCACCAGGTGGGTTTCAGACATTGAACTCAGGTCACCAGGTTCAGCAGCAATTTTTTCCTGAGCCATCTCAGCAGCCCTTGATTATTCTGTTGTAAAGGAAACCATTTGGGGATTTCAGTGAGCTTGAATGCTGTCATTATGGCTACTGGTTTGGGAGAATGCTGATCTAACTACAAATCACGACTGTTAAACTCTAATGCAAAATATCCCTCATTAAAAGTCATTTATAGTTTTTAAATGTAGAACATTTTTTGCTTCTGTAAACAGCCGAAGCTGTCAGCAGAAATATCACTGTGGAACTAATAAAGTTCCTGGCCTTTTCTGGAAGAGTAGTATGTTCCTAAACTCATGTGAGTAGTTTTATGTCTTCTTAATTAAGCTCATATATTATTTCTGTTTTAAATTTATGTAACATGGTGCACTGGAAATAAAGCATAATTACTAAAAGATATGAGTCTCTCATAAAAGAGTTTTTATTCTCATATAAGTCACCCAAGGTGTCTAGATGAATGAAAATTCATAAGGCATTTTCCACAAATATTCTATTTCTGTGTAAATTATTCATTTTTAGAAAATATTTCTCCCCCACAGACACTGTTAACAAAATAAAGCGTAAAAACTAAGTGAAGTCAGGCCTGGTGGTGCACAGCTGTAATCCTAGCTATTAAGAGCCCAGAGAAAGGGGGTATTCAAATTAATTTGAACCTCTAGAGCAGTGGTTCTCAACCTGGGGGTTACGAGCCCCTGGGGAGTCAAACAGTGCTTTAACAGGGGTCACCTAAGACCATCAGAGCACAAAGATATTTACATTACAATTCACAACAGTAGCCAAATTTACAGTCATGAAGTAGCAGCGAAAATAATTTTATGATTGGGGATCACCACAACATGACGAACTGTATGTATTAAAGGGTCGCAGAATTAGGATGGCTGAGAGCCACTGCTCTAGAGTAAGAGTTACCTGTGAAATCATTTGTATACTTTATTGGTAGTCTGCTGATTTTCACTTGTCTGTCAAAGTACAAAATTCAGTGTGGTTTCTAATAACATTGGTATGCATATTTAAATTCAGTGTGGTTTCTAATAACACTGGTATGCATATTTAAAAGTTGAAATAAGGTTGGAAGATACTTTGCCATATATAATACATGGTGCTGTGGCCTATCTAACTAGAGTGATGCATTTTGTAATTTATCTGTGGCAGCATTTCTCAATTTTTATTTGGTAGGGGTATCTTTGGACACAGCAAATATAGAACTTTTAGGTACACTTTTCAGTTTCTAATTCACATCTAATCAAATTACCCATTTTAAAAGAACAATTTAATCAACACTGTTTACTCAAGATATAACTCCCCGCCATTGAGTTTAAAAATACATCTTTATATGCCTAGTCATTGCTACTGATGCATTTTTATTGTATTTATTTCTGTTTGTGGTCCTCTTAGAATACAGTTAAAAGAATGCCAACCCTTGGGACTTCCTGAATGTTTTTTAATGTGGTGATTGGTGGGGATATCGAGGGTATTTAAGAAAGGTGCATTTGGAAGACTGGGGTGTAGCTTAGTGGAAGGCGATTGTGAAGCCAGGACGTCATCGCTAGCACTGCAAAAGCAACAAAGGTAGTAACTTGGATTTGTTTGGGGCTGTCCATGTGGCTCAATAGAGCACTTGCCTCGCCTACAGAGACACCCACACTCAGTTCCCATGCACATGTGCACACACAAGTACACACACGCACATATGCTTTAACTAAAGAGCTGTGGGAATCTTGGAAATGGTCTCTGTTGGTTGAAAAATAAACTTAGGTTAAAAAAAAACAAAACCTGAGTTGAGTTTCTTAAAGTAACGAGTTTGGCAGTAGAGGTCATACAGATGCTTTTGTGCTTGTTCAAAGCCTGAGATTTCTTCAGAGATAGACTTACCACTCCCTTCAAAATCCTGGCGAAACCTTTGAATTGAGAACTGTTACTGAACAGCACAGTTGGAAGTTAGAAAAAAAAAGGTCTAGAAATATTCACTACCCACCCCAGCCAGATACTTAGACCCCTTTGAAATGTTTGACGTAAGATACCAACGGGGACATGCAGTGTCTCACACACCCCTCTCCAGGCACACCTCTCCATTGAAATTGCTCAGATGACTGACCTTGGGCCATCCTTAGTGGCTCTCACACACAAGTTAGGAGTGCTGCCAAAATCTTCCACACAACCTCCCCGCCTGTGTTCGCTGGGCACAGAGCTAAATGATCTTTTTGGCTTTCTCTCTAGAATCTGAGCCAAGTACCACTCTTCATGAAACTCCATAGCCTAAGAAATTTTATTTGACTGATGACTTGAAAAGATGGGGGAGGATCAGAATTCCATTGCGGACTTTAAAACAAAAAGGCTGTTTAGTAGTTTTAAGTACTATATGAGAGGTGTTTTCATTATGAATGCATTGGCCTTTTATTAAATAGTTTGACTGTGTTATCCAGAGCTTGCTGCTATTGGCTCCGTGTGTGTGTGTGTGTTGTGTGTGTGTGTGTGTGTGTGTGGCGGAGTAGATCCACATGCACGCGTATGTTTGGAAACTAAAGGACAGCTTGAGGTATACCTCAGGGCGGCTCTCAACCTTGTTGAAATAGTTCTCTCACTTGGACCTTAGACTAGATTTGACTAGTCTGACTGACCAGCAAGCCCTGACATCCGCCTATCTCTACTTCCCAATGTTCGAGTTTCAGGCACATACCACCTCACCCAGCTTTTAGGTCGGTTCTAGAGACTGAATGTGTTTCCTCATGCTAGTGCAATAAGCACTTTGCAAATGGAGCCAAGCTATTCGCTTTTTTAAAGTATTCTTATTGTGCATAGGCTCTGTGGGTTTGTATTTCTGTTTGCGTTACATAGTTGCAGTTGTGCCCTGTAACATAAACATGACAGTGTTTCTAACATTAAATTTCCATTCTATTTCACATTGTTTAGAAACATTATCATGGTCATAAACCATGTTTCATCAAATTTAAGAAGCTCTTGTTGGTAAAGAACATGACTAATTTATCTGTCACTAAAGGGGGGGAACATCTTGCTAGTTAGTGTGAAGCACTATCAACCAAAACCAAGAGACGCACCGCATCTTTGGAGGTGTTAGCATTTAGAAAACTTTTTTTTCCAAGTTGGAAAAGCTCCAACATTCACTATTAGTCTATAGAGTGGTTATAGCACTATTTTCTCTTTTTGTGATGTTTAGACTCTTTTTGGGTTTTTCACTGTTACAGTAAATATTGCAATAAACCTGCTCTATACAAATTTGAATATTAAGGTGGGATAATAAGATTCATATTTTGATTATCTTAAGTTGTCAGAAATGCATTTAACTCCTAAATCAGAGGTTGTATCTAATATTCTAGAACCATAAGGCCAAACTATTGCGTAACTTTAACCCTCACCAGTTAGTAATGAAAGAGCCAGTTGCATTGCACCATCATTCAGTTAGAGTTTTGTCAACATAATAACAAAAGGCTGCATTATTTAGCTGGGTATAGCGCTGCACCCCTGTAATTCCAGGACTTAGGAGATAGAGACAAAAGAATCAGAAGTTCAAGGCCTCAACTATGTAGTCATTATAAGACCAGCCTGGACTGAGTAAGACACTGCCTCAAACAAAATAAAACAACAAAACCAAAACTCACTTTATTGTGTTGTGGGGAAAATAATTTTCACTTTGAGTTTTCAGTTTTAAATTAAAGAGAATGATTAAATGTTTACTATGTATTTGTATTTCTGTGTTTTTCTATTGTCTACATGTTATTTCTCTGATGCATTGTTTTTATTCTCAAAGAGATTTTCAGTTTTAACTGGTTAATTTGCAGGGTCTTACTGTGAAGCTCAGTCTGGCCTTGAACTCATGACCTGCCTCAACTTCACAATGGTCTTCAACCTGGCTGAGGTCTTCCTTTAGAGGGATGCTAACCAATTCTCTTTAGAATTCCTAGCACAGAATTTTCTTGTTTGCCTGAAATTTTAATTTTGTAAAGAAATTCAATTTTTTGTGTTTGTAGTCTATTTATAATAACATTGACTTTCCAATCTCATCGCTTGAGTTGTTTGTTTGTTTGTTTGTTTGTCTGTCTGTTTTGCTGTTCTGGGAATAATAGAACCCTGAGCCTCATGGCTAAGCAAGCAAGCACTCTGTTGCTAAGCTATACCCCCAGCCCCTTCTTTGAGATTTATTTTATTGCTTCTAAAATTTTAGAAACTTATCTGTATTTGTTTCAGATATTTCTCCACTAATCTGTGTGGTTTTTGATTTCACTGTTACTTAATTACAGTAATTCATTGCACTTTTCATTTCATTTCCTCCCTGCTAATCTTTTTAAACTTTGCTATTGACTGTGGGAAAGATGCAGTGGTAGGAAACAAGCTTAGTATACTCACGGCCCTAGTTTCATTTACGTTTGCAAAAAATATAAAAAAACCAGATCTATTGTGCTTGCTTACCTGTTATTCGTTAATAATTTCAGTTAGGGGAGTTTTTTAAACCTGTGATTGGAACTATATCAAACCATGAATTTTAGGAATCATTGGTGTTTTGATATTATTTAGACTTGTCAGTCAAGCACTGAAACTGCTGCTCTGGAGAAACCCCCGGTACATATGTGCAAGCAGACAGGCAAAGGAATATGTGCTATGGTGATTCTTGCCGTTATTAGTAGTGAAGAGCAGTAAGAATCTGGAGGACAGATGAGATCATTGGGACATAGTTATACAATAGGATGCTCCACAAGCAGCCAGAGAGCTTGCTCTCTCACCTCTTTCTAAGAGATGGATAGGAAGCTTTCTACTCCTTTAAAAATATTATATTTAGGGGCCTGATGGCCCAGCAGTTAAAACATGTACTTCTCTTTCAGAGGACTGGAGTTCTGTTCCCAACTTCCATGATGGTTGGCGAACAAATGTCTGTAACTCCCAGCTTCACAAGGTCTTCTTGCCTCTGTTTTCTCCAAGCTCTTCTCATATGCACGTACCACATACAGACCCACACACATACATATAATTAAAATTATTTATCTAACCACTTGTTTAGAGCCTTAGAACTTTATAATTTGTTATATTAAGTAAAATATCATAGTAAAATAGCAATTTCTTTAGATGAGAATATATTATTTCATTTAGCTTAAAGTACCAATGAGGAACGTGCTAGTGAAGAATTTTATTTTCAAATATAGACCACATTATTATTGCTCTTAGTCACCCTATAGTATTAGATCTGAAAATCAATCCCTTCTGTCTATCTGAAGTTCTCAATCAGCACCTGCTCATTCCCTCCCTTCTCAGTTGCCCAGCCTCTGGCAACCATCATGGTACTCTGAATTTCTATGAATTCAGTTGTTTTAGAATACTTGTCTCTCTCTGCTTGACATAATACAGTAATGATCTGTGTTGTCACACGTGACATAGCCCTCTCCCCTTCAGTATTGTTTGTGTGTGTGCATGCACCACAGTGGGTTATGTAGAGGTCAGAGAATTGGTTTTCACCTTCTGCCTTTACATAGGTTCTAGGGATTGAACTCAGGTTGTCAGACTTGCGTAGGCAAGTGCTTTACCCACGGAGCCATCTCATTGGCCTGATTTCCCCCGTTTTTAAGATCAAATAGCATTCTGTGATATCTATCTTTATCAATCCATTCATAGACATTATGTGTGTTATGAAGTGTGATGTGTGTTAGTCATGGGAGTGGTGCTCGGTGATCACGGGATGCAGATACCCCTTCACACGTTGACTTTAATCGCTTTGGATATGTCTCCTGGAGGAAAAATATTGACCAACTAGTTGGTGGTTCTACCACTAATTTTTTGAGGACCTCCACACCATTTCTTGTCCTAGCTATTCCAGTTTACATCTCCACCCAGCACCCAGGAGTTCCCTTTTGTCCATGTTCTCACTAACATTTGTTGCCTTTCATCTTTTTGTATTTGATATTCGCTTGTGTCACTGTTCATCTGAGACCTAATTGTGGAGCATGGTGTGGAGCATATCCTGGCACTGCTCAGGTGGTCATCCCTCCCTCCCAGGGGTTGGGGTGTGGCCCAAGGCAGACAGATGCTACCAGAACATGGATGAAGTAACTGCAGGGATTGTTTCCTTGTCTCTGATTTAGTTCTTTCTGCTTCTGTCACTATTTCTATTCTTTTCTTGGAGATATTTGGCGTGGTTTCCTTTTTAACTTTTTAAATTCTTTTTTTATTGTTCTCATATGAATGAATTATAATTGTAAATTCACACCCTCCCACTTGTCCTGCCAACTATATGAAGGCTTCCTTTCAAGAACCATTTCAGATTTTTAGCATTAATTTTGTTGAGCTATTTGTGGGCTTGATTCCATTTAATCTTTTCAGCATTATATTTGTAGACATATACAACCTGTGTGTGCAGACATTGTATATTATCTAGAGATTTAATTGTGAGGCTGTACACTTTCCTTCCCAGAACCATGTTTATTTTCCTATGGTTCTGTGAGAATGCATGGGGCTGCCCAGTCCAAAGATTTTTTTTTTATTTTTTGCACATTGCTGTTGTTTTTGAAAGGCCATTCTGTTGGAATGTGCTTTGAAAGAGGATTTTTATTTCTTTTAAAAGCCACAAGATAAATTTACGTTTATATCTGATCATTAATCTTGACTAGAAAAGTCCTTTAAGTGATGGAGTTTAAAGAATTCTTCTTCATATTAGGCATTATATCTTTTGCTGTTGTGATTTTATTCCTTGTTTCCTTCTGTTGTGGCTGACTTTTCCACTACCCTCTTTGCTGTTAGGTTTTTTGGGATAACACTTTATTTTCTTCATATTGCTATAAAGTACCTACACACATATAATAATATATATGCACATTTATATCCTTTGCCATCATTTTAGGTTTAAAAATGTTCCCATTATCATTATTTAACCTTTCCTTCTTTACTTTAAGAGCCATTTCATTTTATTTATTTATTTATTTTTGGTTTTTCAAGACAGAGTTTCTCTGTGGTTTTGGAGCCTGTCCTGGAACTAGCTCTTGTAGACCAGGCTGGTCTCGAACTCACAGAGATCCGCCTGCCTCTGCCTCCCGAGTGCTGGGAGTAAAGGCGTGCACCACCACTGCCTGGCGAGCTGTTTCATTTTAAAATAGAAAAATGATAGTCAAAATTATTCTGAATCTAATCCATTCATCAAGACTAGGTAGGAACTCAAGTATTGTTTTCCCAGTACTGGGGATAGAGTGGAGGGCCCTTGCACATGCTAGGCAACTGAGCCCCATGCTAGCCTGAGCTTGTGTTTATGTAGCAAATGCTTCTGAGTCACAGTTGGCTCGTTTTAGGTGTGAGTGGGCAAACTAGACAACAGGTCGAACAATGCCCAGAGAGTAAAATCAGTAGCCAAGTGTGTGCCATGGGAAAGGTATCCAGTTGAGAGTGGATGGGACTGGCCAATCCGTGGAGAAGTGGGCATGCTAGGAGCTGAAAGTTACCGTCTTTTAACTTGGTTTGTTTTTGTTTCTTTGTTTAGCATTCCAGATTGGAAGAAGAGATCTTTAGACATGAAAAAAATGCCTTTGTTTAGTAAATCACACAAAAATCCAGCAGAAATTGTGAAAATCCTGAAAGACAACCTGGCTATTTTGGAAAAGCAAGACAAAAAGACAGACAAGGTATGATTTAAAACAAAGCCATTATTAAAATGTGTGTATTTCAAGGCCACATCCATGTAAAAGGTTAATGAAGAATTAAGTGTGGTCCCTGTTATGTTCATAGGTTGTTTCGGGTTTTTATGCAGCTAGTAAATGTTGGGTCTGTTGTACTGAACCTTTCTTCAGTGTCCCTCTGACCCAGCCCAAGTCTCTGTAGACATCAGAGCTGTCTCGTTGTACTGTGTTATGGTGATGGGAAAGAGAGAACTGGCACAGTTCTTCCACATTGTTCTGAGGTCTGACCCAGGGACTTTCTCATAGAGAGGCCTTTGTTCATTCTTTGAAGGAATTTTAAGCCCCACATGGTTGGTTCTCTCAGCAATGACTAGATTCAAGATGACCTGTTATAAAATAAAAGACATTAGGGTCATAGTGTGCTTCTATTTCAGTATGTGATAAACCCTTAACCTTTCTAAGGAATTGGAGAAATATCTTGTTCTAATTCAGACAGTCTTTGAGACAGCCAATTTTTGGGTTAAATACAAACTAAAAATAACCTTCATAAAGTATTTAAATGGCAAACATTAAAAAGAAAAATTAAAAGCCTCCAAGTTTTCATTACTAACTGGGAGAAGTTCAGTTAAGCCCAGCACACATTCACATTCGCAGCACCGCTGACGAGGATTAAGAGCAGGACCACTTCTTCTCGCTACAAGTGACAAAGCACATGTGTCTGAGCTTTGGAGACATGTTCAGTAATATCTGATGAGTAGGAAATATGCATTGCGAAGATCCTACTGGCCCACTAATGAACCTGGACACATTCTGTGGCATGCTTTTGAATATGCCCACTATACCAGGCTTTTTCTTTGCAGCCACCAACCACCACCCTAATCATGACACAGAAACTTATTATTAGTTTTGAATGCTCGCCCTAGCTTAGGCTCATTTCTGGCTAGGTCCTTTAACTTAAATTAACCCGTTTCTCTTTAGCTACCTTTTGCCTTGGAGCTTTATAGTTTTCTCTCTTCTGTATATCTTACTTTCACTGCTTCTCATATCTCCTTTGCTGGCAACTGCCTGGCTTCTGGCCCCAGGCATCTCTCTTGTTCTCTCTTTTTCTCCCTTTCATTCTTCTCTCGAGCCTGGATTTCTCCTCCTATTTATTCTCTCTGCCCACCAGCTCCACTTATCCTTTCTCTGCCTAGCTGTTGACCATTGAGCTCTTTATCAGACCAATCAGGTGTCTTAGGCAGGCAAGGTGAAACAAATGCAACACGTCTTTACATAATTAAACAAACGCAGCATAAACAAAAGCAACACCCCTTATACAGTTAAAGTAATATTCCGCAGCATAAACACATGTAACATATTTTTGCCTAGTTAAAATATTATTCCACAACAGCACACCAAGAGAAACACATGCGAATGTATTGTAGTCCATGGTTTCTTAATGAGAACAGCCCCCAAATTCACAAACAATAGGACCAAGAAAGACGTTGCAGCATACCCAGCCATGAGTGGAGGAGTAGAGATGGGGCACTTGATGAACTGCTGCCTCCATGCAGCGGCAGAGAGGAGTTCCCCCAATGGGAAGCTGAGCGAAAGAGTAGAGGTGTAAGGGTACAGGTCTTCCTTAAATTTCCAAATGAGAGGTGTTACAGCAGCACAAAGGTAAGGAAAGTAGAGAAAGGTGAACCAGTCATTATGCCTGAGGTTACTTGCTTATACAAAGGCAAAGTTTATTTGTTCTCCGAGTTTTGGAAGCTTCAGTCTATGATCAATCGGCCACATTGTTCTGGGGCCTCTTGTAGGGACAGACCATCATCATATAGGGAACCTGTGACAGAGCTTATAGCTGGGATGGGAAAGGGACGGAAAAGGTCTTATGACCCATCCCACAATCCCATTCAAATGCATATTCTCAGTGAGGCCCTGCCACCCGCAGGATTGCCACACTAAACACCTGGGCCTTTGGGGAACATTTAAAATCCAAATTATTGTAATCTCATGAAGTATAAAAAGGTGCACAAGGTGACAGGGTGCTGAAAATATGGTCTTCTGGCTTGGACTCATGATAGCAGAGAGCTTTTCTTTTTTTTTAATTTTTTTTTTATTTATTTTTTTTTTTTAAGTTTTTCGAGACAGGATTTCTCTGTAGCTTTGGAGCCTTTCCTGGCACTAGCTCTTGTAGACCAGGCTGGTCTCGAACTCACAGAGATCCGCCTGCCTCTGCCTCCCGAGTGCTGGGATTAAAGGCGTGCGCCACCACTGCCCGGCTGAGAGCTTTTCTTTATAGGTATTCGTAAGCCTGTAATAAGCTAAAGAATTTGAGAAATGCCTTTTAAAAAGTAGTGCCATGCTGACAGAAGTTGTTTTTTGTAATCCTGTCTTATTCCATTCATTTTCTTCTCATTTTTGGTGATGTGATACTTGCAATATAAAATCAACCAAAATAAACTTTTTTTAAAAATAGAAACACAAATTGTTTACTAAATTAGTCTTTCTTTTGTCAACTATACTAGTTTAATGAGGGCTTTTGAGGTAGAATTCTCATACCATATAATTTCTCAACTCAGGGTTTTTACAACTCACAAGATTGTGCAACCATCCCCACTATTTAATCAAGAACGTTTCCATCATTCCCGAAAGAAACCCACACCCATTAGCAGTCATTCCTCACATCCCACTCCCCGACTCGACACTAGCTGCATTCTGCCTCTATAGTTCTGCTTATTATTCTTGAACTGTAGTAAACCGATACAAGTTTTACAAATAGAAAAAATACGACTGTGTAGGAGGAGATTATGTCAAAAGATTATGACTTGTATATAACAACTTGGGGGTTTATGCCTGGACTGTTGGAAGATGAAGAGAGTAGGGAGCCATTGAGAAATTGTAGCACTTGGTAGCACTTTGTAGCACTTGGTAATTCCTGAAAATACTCGACTTTTCAAGAATACACTTTGTTTTTAGCTTGTCTCAAATTAGACTGAATAATATTGTTTGAGACTTCAATTATATTTCTAAGAGGAAATATAAGGAATCCTTTTACATAAATTTTAGTAACTTTTTTTCAAGGTTAAAGAAAGCAGTACCTACTAATGTTGCTGCTATTGTTTATTTATAGTCAGAAAATGATCTTTGGTTATAAATAGACAAGGCCCAAGAAATGTTTGTGTGTGTGTGTGTTGTTGTTGTTGTTGGAAGTTGTTTGCTGTGTGTGTGTTGTGTGCTCCCTTACAAACTAAAATTTGTATTCTTTCTAACTATTAACATGCTCTCTGGTCACTAGGCTTCAGAAGAAGTGTCGAAGTCTCTGCAAGCAATGAAGGAGATTCTGTGTGGTACAAATGACAAGGAACCCCCTACAGAGGCAGTGGCCCAGCTGGCACAGGAGCTCTACAGCAGTGGACTGCTGGTGACACTGATAGCTGACCTGCAGTTGATAGACTTTGAGGTGAAGGCTCTGTCCGAGGCTGCCCCTCCTGCTTCTTGAGTAACTAGTGAGCGTCTGTATTTGACTTACAGTGACTGAGGTCCCTCCTGGGTCTTAGCAGTTAATGTCCACATATGGTACAAACAGCTTTCCTAAAACCTTTACAGTCAGACTCATTAGCAGGCAAAAAGGCAAACTGTAATGAAGTTTTCTGCAGCTGGGTCAGTGACCACTGTTCACAGGAGATAACAATTACTTGTACACAAGGTACAATTTCAAGCGCACAACTCATTCTTAGAATGACCTTTATGGCAAATAAATTGTATTCATTTGTTGGGGTGTGTGTGTGTGTGTGTGTGTGTATGTGCCGGTAG
Source organism: Neodon shergylaensis (assembly GCA_025134845.1). Taxonomy (NCBI): domain Eukaryota; kingdom Metazoa; phylum Chordata; class Mammalia; order Rodentia; family Cricetidae; genus Neodon; species Neodon shergylaensis. The sequence goes on along the minus strand of JABTXL010000002.1, from coordinate 50,784,864 downwards.
TTGTGTGTCCTAGTCCATGTCAGGACGACTCTTTGGAGTGGGTTCTCTCCTGCCACCTTGCGGGATCAGGGGGTCAAACTCAGGTCATCAGGCACAGGAACCTTTTCTCATTGAGCCATCTCATTGGCCCTGTTTATCCCATGGTATAGATAAAGAACCCCAAACTCAAGACTTTAAGTAATCTTCCTAAAGCCATGGAGTTGCTAAGCTGCATCTGTGATCCAAAGACTGTATTATCAAGCCTGTTCTCATTAAAATACTATACCAAACCAATAATTCATTAAATGCCAGTATGGTTGTATGTTTTGGCATCATTTTGAAAGTAGTTTAACCAAATTTACCAAGCAATTAGATAAAAGCAGTAAGTATGTTATAAGCATTTTATTATTATATGTTATTATTTATTGTATACCTTATCTAATAGTGAATAATGGGAATATTTGTGGCAGGTTTGTATATACACTGTTTAGATGGTGGTCAGCCTGTTTTCCTATCTCTTTCTTTCTACCATATACTTGGTAGTATCAGGTAAGTGTTTGGTTTTATTGCTTTTTATGGACAGAAGGTAATGCAGGTTTTTTTTTTTAAAGCTAATTGCTGTTATCTTTGTTTACAAACAGAAGAAAATTAACTACAGTGATTCAGCTGACATAAGGTCAGGGTTCTAAGAATCTGTGGAAAACTAACCCACAGCTCCCTGAACAGATAAGATGGACATAAAAAGTGCAGACAAGACTGGTGGGGTATAAAATCAGGGTGTGCTGGAGAAGGGCCTCAAAGAACCCCAGCTTTGACTCATTCTTCCTTTCAGATACAACTGGCTGTCTCTTTCTTTCTCTCCCTCATTCTGTTTCTCTATCTGACATTTTCTGTCCCATAGTGTCTTCTGTTCCTTGGGCTTGACTTGTTAAATCTCCGCCTCCCTCCACTTGTTCTCATTTTCCTTTTCACCCTGGCTATGCATGGAATCAAAGCATGCCTTTACTATGTTCATATATGTAAATGTTTCTTATTTAGTTTAAAATTAGATAGCATGAACATAGTAGAAGCTTGGCATAGTGGAAAACACTTGACTTGGTGATGCAGCTGTCTAGCTGTCTGGAGTCCAGCCTTTGCTGCTCATTGTAAGGCCAGCAAATGAACTCTTCTAGCCCAAATCTTCTCGTCTCTGTAGAGCAATGGCGGGAACTGATAACACTTCTAACAGTACTAAACTATGTAAAGACATGCATCCCGTCACGTGCACACAGAGCTGTGAGGATGGAGGCGGTTTCTCCAACTTTCCTAGCCTGCTTACAGGAATGTGCTACACATCTCCATGAACCGCAGGCAAGGCCCTGCAGCCTGGAGGCAACACTGTTCCTTCTTCAGACCAGAGTATCAATTCAAGCCAATGACTGCTTGATAAAATTCTTCCTTGTTTCAAAATGTATTCTAACCATACAGAACCCCTAACCCTTGTCTCTCAGGTCATAGGTAGCATTCAGAAGCCCCTTTTGTTTTGAAAGTGCCTTGGATGCTAGAACTGTGTTTCCTACAGCTGAGCTACTGCTAATCAAAGCTGTGCGGCACCTGGAATTTTCTTTGGGTGCACTCCGTCCAGTGTTACATAGCACTTTGAACATGCTGTTCTGCGCCTGCCCTTGGTCATATTCTTTCCAGCAGCCCTCTGGAAAGGGAATAATGTTAGGTTGGTTGGTAGAATAAAAGAAGGTATCCTAGCCAGGCACAATTGCACACTTACAAACTCAGCAATCAGAAAGGAGGCTGGGCTGAGAGGATCAGATATTCTAGGCTTGTTGGGGCTACTTAGAAAACTGTAAAAAAAAAAAAGACATCCATAAGCCATTTTTCTTAAGGAATTAATAAATTATTTGGTAGACAATTCAGGCTCTTTTTAATGGTGATTATAGCATTTCCCAAAAGGGGAACTCTTTCACCGTGTGTCTTTGAAGAGCACAGCAGGCATTTGACTAGAATTTCTGATGTTTGTATAACTGGGAGGAAAATTACTGTTTTAGGGATGGGCTCCTGTTCTTGCCAGATAACCCAGGGGAAGAAACATTCCTTGCAGAGAGGGGAAAGGAACAACAAAAGTATGAACTTTTGTTTCGAGTCCACCGTGGTGGGCATGAGGCAGGTTGTTAGTTGTAAAGGTTGTATGCAGTCTCTGGGCAATGACTGGCAGGAAAGCAATGGACTTAGCTACCCCTTTCAGAGAACGGTGACGGAAACAGGAGAGTAGTCTTCTTTAGCAGAAGAGAAGCATTTGGAACACAGAAAGAGAAGGCTTGAGACCACCACCAGAAAGGAAGGAGGATAAGGAAAATGATGACTGGGCAGACTGAAGATGTTTCCATGGGTCCAGGCTTCACCCTTATTGTCCTGGAGCCTTTCATGAGGACTGATGTGAATGGTATATATATTTTTTTCTTTTTTAAATTTATTTATTTATTAAAGATTTCCGCCTCCTCCCCGCCACTGCCTCCCATTTCCCTCCGTCCCCCCCATCAAGTCCCCCTCCCCCATCAAGTTCCCCTCCCTCGTCAGCCCAAAGAGCTATCAGGGTTCCCTGCCCTATGGGAAGTCCAAGGACCACCCACCTCCATCCAGGTCTAGGAAGGTGAGCATCCAAACTGCCTAGGCTCCCACAAAGCCAGTACGTGCAATAGGATCAAAAACCCATTGCCATTGTTCATGAGTTCTCAGTAGTCCTCATTGTCCACTATGTTCAGCAAGTCCGGTTTTATCCCAAGCTTTTTCAGACCCAGGCCAGCTGGCCTTGGTGAGTTCCCGATAGAACATCCCTTTGTCTCAGTGTGTGGGTGCACCCCTCGTGGTCCTGAGTTCCTTGCTCGTGCTCTCTCTCCTTCTGCTCCTGATTTGGACCTTGAGATTTCAGTCCGGTGCTCCAATGTGGGTCTCCGTCTCTGTCTCCTTTCATCGCCTGATGAAGGTTAATATTCAGGAGGATGCCTATATGTTTTTCTTTGGGTTCACCTTCTTATTTAGCTTCTCTCGGATCGCGAATTATAGGCTCAATGTCCTTTATTTATGGCTAGAAACCAAATATGAGTGAGTACATCCCATGTTCCTCTTTTTGGGTCTGGCTTACCTCACTCAGGATAGTGTTTTCTATTTCCATCCATTTGTATGCAAACTTCAAGAAGTCCTTGTTTTTTACTGCTGAGTAGTACTGTAATATGTATATATTCCATACTTTCTTCATCCATTCTTACATTGAAGGGCATTTAGGTTGTTTCCAGGTTCTGGCTATTACAAACAATGCTGCTATGAACATAGTTGAGCATATACTTTTGTTGTATGATAGGGCCTCTCTTGGGTATATTCCCAAGAGTGGTATTGCTGGGTCCAGGGGTAGGTTGATCCCAAATTTCCTGAGAAACCGCCACACTGCTTTCCAAAGTGGTTGCACAAGTTTGCATTCCCACCAGCAATGGATGAGTGTACCCCTTTCTCCACAACCTCTCCAGCAAAGGCTATCATTGGTGTTTTTTTATTTTAGCCAGTGAATGGTGTATATTGAGGGAAGGACAAAGAATGGTTTTCTACGCTCAGAAGGATGAGAATTACCTGTTGCTAGACCAAGACAGTTAACAGGGTTTGCAAACTGGGAGACAGCGATTCAGAGCTCACACTGACAGCAGTGGTGCTTCAGGAAGCAGTGACATCAGAGTTGACATCTAGGACTAACGCAGGAGTATGTGACAAATTCATTTCTCCTTTAAGAATCCAGAGGAAAGTGACCTGTGGGGAATGGGACAAGAGGGGAAGATTCTGCCATCAGTAAGTAAGAGCAAAAAGACAGACCTGAGCATAAAAAAGAAATCTCATTACTCAGCCATAAATTCTTATCTAATCCTTTAAGCCTTAAATTTGCTGACAGAAAATAACCATTTGAGTATATTATAAGGTTTAGGGAGGGACAGAAGGTAGGAAGGAAGGAAGGACAGACTGACCTACCTTTGCTGGATTCAGAAGGACTGATAGAGCCAAGGGCTACTGATGCAGATTTCCCTTCAAACACCTCCAGACATTTCCTGGACCCCATTAGGACAGAGTCCATTTTGGAGCACAGTGAGAGGAAAACCTGGAGACTGCCTTATTCAGACTGTAAGTTTGAGTGACAGCTGATAGTAAGTGAAGGAAAAGGGAAATAGGACAGGAAAGTCATTCAGTTAGACCATAGACTGACCCTGGAGTCTGGAGGTTGAGAAGCAGTTTAAATAGGAAGGGAAGCGTCATGGGGTGTCCAGAGCAGTTGCCAGCATCTATCTCAGTCAGGTGAACATGAAGAGTTGCACATACTGACTGAGCTTACAGGATGCGTATTGTACTGTCTGTAAGGCAGGAGAGACTAAGGAGCGTAGGCATGTTTTGTACTGACAGAGAGGTTCTACAGAGCATCCTTGGATACAGATTGGAGGACGGTGACCTCCCAGACCTTCTTTGTGATGCTGCTGAACTCCCATGGACCAGCAAGGGGACTGTGGGATGCTCTTTCCTTTTGCGGAAACTGCAGTGAGCCTGTTCACTGGAGATCGTTGTAAAGGATCCAGAAGCACTGGGTTGGAGTCCTAGGACATGAATTTTCCATAAGCAATTTCATTGCTATTTCTTGCCGTTGCTCCAAGAGCCTCAATCTCCGCAGCAAGATCAGCCTCCTATAATGTTCCAGATCCTCAAGAAAGGCAACAGAAAGTTTATTGTATTCTCTCCAAAAAACAGTGATATGGTGCCATTTTGTAACTGGTAGCTCCGTCTTATTCTTTAGTACCAGTATTCAAAAGGAAGAAACACCAGAACTCTGTGAGTTTAGGCCAGCCTAGCATATACATTAAGTGCCAGGCCAGGCAACATCATTAGACCCTGTCTTACAAAAGAAAACATGGCACTTATAACTAAAGTGGCAAGACCTCTGATATTGTGGGCTCAAGATTAAACTTAGAACTGTGTCTTTTGAAGTTTGGCCACTACTTAAGACATAGCTTTAGGTCATTTCATGTTCTGTAATGCAGGTGGTAAGAGATCAAGGGGTTAAAAATGTATTGCACGGCAGGACTGATGCATTTGATTTAAAGGCAGGTATGCCTTGCCACGTAGGGGTGGGTGCAAAAGTCGAGTGTTCAGGCTGAATGAGAAAGCAACTCAAAGTGGCAGAAAATGACTGCGATCTAGCGGCCGTTTCTTACTATTGTCAAACTAGAATGCAAGGGAACAAGCCACTGTCAACAAGAGTGTGTGAGCAAAGGGTTTCAAGCCAAGATGAGGAGAGCCACCTGAAGAGCCAAGGATAAGCGGAACAAAGGGGGGTGCAGAGAACTGGTTGGTACAGTTGGGCTGGTTGACAAGAATAGCGCAAGCTCTTGACTGGTTGTTGCTCGCTGGTGTTACACATTCAAGGAAAGAACTGGTGATAAGCTGGAAGAAAGCATTTTTCAAGCTATTTAGCTCTTTCTAATAGTACTAGTTCCTGACACAGAACCAGGATGAACCAGTTCAAGGTTAAATTAACCACATCAGGAGATTTCAGAATCCCAGAGCATGCAGTTGCTATAGTAACCATAACTGCCTGGCACAGTGGAGGCTTTCAGACCCTCTTCCTTTATATGTAACTTCACCATGGTAGAAAGCTCCACAAAACAGATTCCTCATCATTTCAGTAAGATGCTTTATTGTCCAAAATTTATAAAAAAACTTTAGTCCATAAACATATTTCCCTCCTCTCTGGCCCCATTTAAAGCCATTCTTTGCTTTTGATTTTATTACTTTGAAAAACTGAAATCATAAAACCTGACAGTCCAAACCTTCCTTGTGGAGGTCAGAGGATAACTTCGTAGAATCAGTTCCATCCTTCTACCTTTACATGGGTTCTGGGGACTGGATTTGGGTCCTCATGAACATTTTACCAAGATTTCTCTTCAGGCCTTTAAAAGTAATCAAGTACCACAATACTGTTACAGTTAGTCTGTTTTGTTGTTGAATGACAGAATACTTGAGATTGGATCACTCACCAGCAGTTATTTGTTTAGCGAATGATGAGTGACCTGTAAGGAACCTTACTTATCTGAAAAGTTCAAGAGCAAGTCTAGGAGTCAGGATTTTCTGCTTTGCTTAAGGACCTAATTTAATTTCTCCAGGAAGCAGAAGGAACATAGCCTCATGTGGAGGGAGAAAGGAAACCCAAGTCCTGAGGTGGCTGATCCATCCCTGCAAGAAAAGCATTAGCCTACCCACAAGGCCTCTCTCTGTCCACCTGTCTAGCACCCCACCAGTCCCCACCTTCCAGCACCCACTACTTCTGAACGAGCTTCAGCATGAACTCTGTGGGCACAAGGCATAACAGCTCTAAGTGGCAGCCACCCTTTTTAGTGCTTTGGTCTGTAATGGTGGATAGCTCTAACACCCAAGGTTTCCTTCTGCCCTTGGCCAGTTAGCTCCTTTCCTTACCCTCAGCTTCTTTGCCCTGGTAATGTTTACCATACAGCACTAACCCCATTTTTATCTTCACAGAAAAGTCATGTAAACAGAAACGGTGTGCAGCCCTTCAAGTCTGGTTCTCTTGATGCAGGAGAAGCTTGAAGTAGTGAAAGTAATGCTGTAAGGGCTAAGAAACTTGCTTAGAAAATACAAAGTTACACAAAGTAGAATTTGCCTAAGGGGTGCTGCCTCCTGTGTGACTAGAAGACAGCTAGCACACTAGGCAGACACGTTTAAGACTGGGAAGGAAAGGTCTGTACTGTAATTCAAATTCAGGGTTGCTGACAGCCCTGGCTTAGAGTTGCCCATTAGCTCTGTCCTCATAGTAGAGGACAGCCTCTAAGAGGTAGATCAAGGGGCTGTGGCAGGGTCACAAGCACCACTAAGGCCTGGTCTACCAAGAAGTACCCTGTACTCTCACCAGGAGAAGCCTCGTTCTGCCAAGTAGGCAAGAGGAGCTGCAGTGGTGTATGCGCTTAAGGAACAAGTCTGAAAGCCTCCTTTCTGTCTCCCATCTGCCCAGGTGGCCAGGGTGGCAATCTCCTGTGTCTGTAATATTCTTAGTGATGATTTGGGAATGTCACGTGATGTACTACAATCACACTTCCCAGTCCTCCCAGGTCCACCCCTCACCTTTGTGACCCCTCCCAGAATAAAGAAAAAAAGCAGAAAACTTTTTTTACCTATGTCTTTATAGCATGTGTTTTTATATATGGGCTACAATTGTTTTTTCTTTATACTTTTAGAATTATTTTAGAAATCTTTATGATTATTGTTACTATACCTTTTTTGAGACCAAGTCTCACCAAAATAGCAACAAATAAACCAAGGATGACTTTGCCTTAAAAAAAATACATTGTTCAAAGTATAACCTGAGGTTTGCACCTAAGAGGGATTTAAGGCTGGTAGCATATGTGGAATCTGTAAACCTAAAGTGTACCTAAGTTAATGCCATCTTCTCTTTGAAGCTGGCTCCTCTCTGAGAAGCAGCCAGAGCAGGGCATGCGCTATTACTGAAGAGCTTTTCCCTTTGTTAGCCTCTAAGTGTGTAGTGATTTCTCACTGAGAAGGCGTATTAACTCATTCTCACATGGTGTGACACCCTTGAGATTCTCCTCAGCCTTTGCCTTGCCCAGACTCTTTCTCATTGATGGGTTCATTGTATGGATGTTACATTGGACATTCATCCCTCCCTGGGGGATACTTGCTGTGTTTCCAGTTTTATCATTTACAAGGAAAGCTGTGTGTCCGTTTGTGTAGAGTGTTTTTCAATATGAAAGCAGATTTTCATTTCCCATAGACAAAGTGCCCATGAGTGAGATGGCTGGGTGTTGCTGTTTGGTTCTGTCTTTATCTGTTCAGGTGCTAGTGTTCTCTCACTGCCGATTTGCTTTGCAATTTCTTAATAACTAATCAGAATGAGTTTGTTTTCCTGTGTTTATTTACCATGATATCTGTTAGAAAGTGGGGGCTCTTTCGTCCCTTTTTTATTTGATAGCTGAATTTTGAAGAATACTTTTATTTTCCTTATTATTGTGTGAGTGCGTGGACATGCACGCCACAGCATGTGTGTGGGGACAGAACAACTTCATGGAGTTCTTTCTCTCCTTCCGTTTCTGTGGAGTTCCAAGGATCCCCTCAGGTTGTTCAGGCTTCCCAGCAAGCCTTTTTCATGCTGAGCCATCCTGCTGGCCCAGGAATCCTTTGTGTGCATGCTGTCTGTAAGTCAGCGCCCGCAATTTTAAAGCAAGTATTTTCTAACCCTCTCCTCTCATTTCTTGTCTCTGCACTTACCAGCAGTTACTCTGACCATTTTACTCCTTTGCTCATTTTATTGTTTGATTTCAGTTGATACTCCCTTGCTTGTCATTCATGAATTCATTAAACAAATAGCGGCTGACCTTTTATGGATTTGCTAACTAAGAAGTGCTTTTCAGAGCCTTTAATCCCAGCACTCGGGAGGCAGAGACAGATGGATCTCTGTGAGTTCAAGGCCAGTTCCAGGACAGGCTCCAAAGCTACAGGGAAACCCTGCTTGAAAAGTGGTCTTTAGGCTGAAAATCCATTAATTAATCTGTAATCCTAAATTATTGCATAATTTTGGTTCGTTTTTGGGATGTAGCTTCCTTATAATCAACAACATGTTAGTGGTTTTCTCTTTTTTTACTTCTCTGGCAACTTCTGCATTCCCATTTTCTCTAATTCTCTTTATCTGGACCCTCTGGTCTGGTTTGAGAAGTGATCTCTGGTAGCAAAACTTGTACCCACAGGGGCTCCCTCTGCCTCTGCACGTACTTGCTAAAGAACTGGAAGAATGCTTCCCTCTGTGTGAAAGTTGGACGGAGCTCTGTGGAGCTGCATTGCTGTTGGTCACCGGGATGCCGTATGGAAATGTTTTGTGACATTTTACTGGAAGGTATGAAAAACAGAGTCTTGGGACATTTCTAACAGGGCTGGCATTTAGTCTACAGTATTGCCCTGCAGAGTCTAGGAAGATTTGCATACCACAGGATTGCTCTCATTTAAAGCTACATTTATGCTTACAGAAATGCCTCTTTAATACAACAAATATAGTAACTACAACGCCCATAAAGAAATTCAGGTACTATGGACCTTTTTTATGAACTGAAGTGCTCCCCTCCCATAGTGAGGGTAGGATGGGGTTAGGGCATGCCTTGCAGTCCTTCTCTTCTAAGTACATCACAGGCTCTCAAGAGTCCTGCTTTTTAAATTATTATTATTAAAATTTGCATTTGGGTATGGTGACATACTTTAAAGGAAGAAATAATTTGCTTTTACAGTACTGAGTTTTTATTTCCCTGTCTTCTCAGTTCCCTAAATCAACCAACACCCCCCCACACACACACACACACTTAGTTTTTCCACCCTCTTTTCCTCTTCTGCCCTAATTTCTTAATATTTTTGAAAGAAAGTGACAGCAATGGAAAACTGTAGCTATTTCGGATATTAAATCATCTGTTGATATTTTAATATTCCAATTTCTTCTACTAGTTAGTTAGACCACAGTTTTTGGCACATGTATTTGTGGATGTGTGCAGCAGCAGAACTAGGGAGGTCAAAGGACAATTTGCAGGCGTTGGTTCTCTCCTTCCAGGATTGAATTTAGGTTGTCAGGCTAGACCGGCAACACTGATCGTTACTAAGTCTTTTATTGCTTAGTTATTTTGTTGATTTGTTTCTTGAGACAGTCTCAGTGTGTAGCTCAAGCTGATATGGAACTCGCTATGTAGCTCAGGCTAACTTTGAAATTGTGTCAGTCTAGGATCATGGTTGTGAGCTACCACACTGAACAGTTGGCTGCTCTTCATTATAGCAACTAGGATAAAGTTCTTTGTCTCTATATAAAAACAGAGCTGAATTTTGTTATTTAAAACATGATCAAAGAAAAATACCTTTTAAAAAATTCACCTCTTTGTTTTTTAACGTCTTTGTTTTGAAGTAGTTAATTACTTGTATGTAAGTATGGGTCAGAGAACTTCCGTGGACTTCCCCTTCTTTCGGGAGAATAAAGTCCTGCAAAACTGTGACACAGCCAGGATGTCAACGCTGACAACATCCCTGACTTATAGCTGTTCAAACTATACTGTTCTCCATTCTAGAACTTGATTATTTCAAAATCCTCATATAGATGGAGCTTTCTAGTGTGGAACCTTCTCCTTCTGGTTTTTCATAATGGAAAAATTTCTCAAGACCCATTGAAGTTATTAAACTAAATCTATATATTACTCTGGCTGCTGAATGACCACAGTTTGTTTAACCATTTGACTGCTGCAGAATTTCCGAGCTGGAAACTACAAGTAATGCATGAGCATCACGGTCGGGTAATCATGTACTTCTTCCTCCATCATGATTGCCTAAGTGCCTGATGGGCTAGCTAGTTATGTGTTTCTGAGAAAAATGCTGAAATGTTTTACATTTCCTTTCTAAAACTTCATATTTATTTCTATTTTTGTATGTGTGCTTAGGCACACCTGCAACAGCTCACTCCTGTGAAGGTCGGGACAATTTTCAGGAGTGGGTTCTCGCCTATGAGGCTGTTACATGTAATGATTCCCTAATTTATTCTAGTATAATAAAACCTCGTAAGTCAGAAATTGAAATAAAGACCTGAAAAATCCAATGAAAGCAGAGTGATTGACTGACCCTCTCTCCACATTTTTTCTGAACCACCAGCTGCAGAAACTCCCCAGAACTCCTCCTCCTCCTCCTCTTGGGGGGAGGGGCTCCTAAACCCTCCAAGAACTTTATGGCTAATCCTGGTGAGCCAATCATTGACTCCAAGATTGGCAGTAGTTCTCACTCAGTCAATTAGGACCAAAAGTTTCTTCTTCTCCTCTAGTCTATTTTCACATAGGTAAGACATATACCTGCAAGTTATATATTACATAGGGGAAGCTTGCATTTTAAACTTACATCTCATTTAAAAAATAGTTTTTTAAGGCTCCAAGGTAAAAGAGTAGATAAAGTGAAGGGATAGTATTACCCAGAATTATATGTCAAGAAAGAAGAATTTGACCCTCACATTTTATTTATTTTTAACTTCTGTTTTATTTTCTCTCATTTATGGAGGTTTAAAAATATCAGTTACTGTTTTCTTCTTGTGTAGTAAGAAAGAGCGGCCGGGCTGTGTTCCGCCACCCGGCTAGCTTTACCCCGAAAATAATTACACGGAAACTGTATTCTTTTAAACACTGCTTTGCCCATTAGTTCCAGCCTCTTATTGGCTAGCTCTTACATATTAATCTAACCCATTTTTAATAATCTGTGTAGCCCACGAGGTGGCTTACCAGGGAAGATCTTAACCTGCGTCTGTCTGGAGTGGGAGAATCATGGCGACTCCTTGACTTGGCTTCTTTCTCCCAGCATTCTGTTTTGTTTACTCTGCCTACCTAATTTTCTGTCCTCTTAAAGGGCCAAGGCAGTCTCTTTATTTAACCAATGAAATCAACACAAAACAGCAGACTCCCACATCATTTTTGGGAAAACTAAAAGGAGAAAAAGCATAAAAATTCAATTCTTGCTGCTACTTTGTACCCATCTGTGCCTTCCTATTTCCAGTTGTGCAAATGGACTTTAGCTTGCCAAGTTCCCCACTGTGTGCACTGGGTGAAGCGTTACACCCAGTTAGTGGACTTTGTGAAGATAAATGAACAGAATAAACTACTTCATTTCATGTAGGGTGACACTATCTGTATGAGAATGTGTGTCTGTAACCCACATGTCATGCAGTTCATCCATTTAAAGTGTATTACTTAATGGTGACATGTCTCTTTAACAGGGAAAAAAAGATGTGACCCAGATATTCAACAACATCCTGAGAAGACAGATTGGTGCACGGAGTCCTACTGTGGAGTACATCAGTTCTCACCCTCACATTCTGTCCATGCTCCTCAAAGGGTAGGTACCTGGCTTCTCAGGTGTAGCTGTTAAAAAGTATGCAGTGAGCCGGGCGATGATGGCGCACGCCTTTAATCCCAGCACTCGGGAGGCAGAGGCAGGTGGATCTACAAGAGCTAGTTCCAGGACAGGCTCCAAAGCCACAGAGAAACCCTGTCTCAAAAAAACAAAAAAAAAAGTATGCAGTGTGCCCCCTGGCCCCAGAACTGCAGGGTCAGTGTCTGCAATGTAAGAGCAGCCCTCCAGATCCGGCTCTAAATGGTATAAATGTAGAGGATGTCCTTCCTTTGTGCTCTCCCCTCCCCAGTGTTGTTTGCATTTCCTACCTCTCTTTCCTCTGCCTTCTTGCTGTCCATGTCTCTTTCTATATACTTCTTTTGCTTCCTCGTCTTCCCTGTGCATAACTGCCCTATTACTGTTTTTCTGCTTGCATGATGTTATGTCCCATCATCGCACACACAAATGCACTGGCGCACATACATATCCTAGTTCTCCAACTCAAACAATAGGGCTAAGCCTTCTTGCAGTAGCGAACATGTCAGAGTGGAGATAAATGATCTCTGTGGGTATAAACAGATGTTTACACAGAGCTATAAAGGGGGAGAGGAACACTGAACTCTAGGAATTCCTGGTTATTGCTTTCTAGGTCTACTCACACGTGTGTCTTGAGCATATTGAAGCCACTCTGAATCCTCAGCATTGGTGCTCTAGGTGCCTTGAGACATGCAAACAGCAGGTGACAGTACCCTGCCCCCCCCCCCCGTGCTCCCTTTCTGTTCCTGTTCCGTATCTCAAGCCAGCACAGCTCATTTCACTGCCCAGTATTCTTGTTTCCAATGCTGTGGGGCGCGTGAAGTCTCTTCCACCTGTGTCGCGTTCCTCCCCTGCCGATGTGTAAATATTTAACTGTGTTAGTGGCATATACACAGTTTGAAAGTCGGCTGTCCAACAAACAGGAGCTCTTTCTTTCTCCATCCCTCTGTCCCATTGCCCAATGTCAGCCGTTCTCTTTTATTTATTTATTGAGTTTTAAAAATCATACATTTACCTCTGCATTACAAATAATTCTTAGCTTTTGAGTTGGTGGAATCTAGTGGTTTATCAAGTTAATAGATTCCTAAAGGTTTTCATCTGTTAGTCACAGGGTGTTCTGACACAGAAGTAAGCAAGAAAATGACCAGTTAGGGGCTAAATCCAGCCCCAAGATAAGGCTCAGACCTGCAGTACAAAAGCCCCGCCACACCACTGCAGTTCTCAGCCAGTCAGTTCTGCAGACACCACTTCTTTCCAGGAATTCTCATTCAGATATAAGTGGGGGGAGAAGGAGTTTAAATTGTTGGTGCTTCTGGGGACAGGGTGGATAAGAAGACACATTGGCTGGAATAGCTCTAACTCATCCAGTGTAGGAAGGGACACTTCCTGTTTAGCCCTTTGTTAAAGTCAGCATTTTTACTAAATTACCTGTTGTGAAGGTCATTGAAAATTTAGGCTATAACTTGTATATCAAACAGTGGCATTGTTTAGGGGCTCAATGGTAATATGCTACACTAAACACAAGTCCGGCCACATGGAATATCACGTAGAAAGAAATTGATACTTGTATAATAAGAAGAATCTAAATGTGATACATAAGGAACTTAGTGCCCACATTTTATGAAAAGGACTTTTTAAAGGACCATTTCATTCTAAATTAATTTTTTCCTGGCTGAGACGGATGGCATTCCAGCTGCAAATGAGGTCGTTAAAGTTCTCTCGGTGTTCCATAAAGAAATCAAAGCTATGATGAGATGTTCTACCTAATGTTAAAACCACACATATTTCCCCAAATCTTAGTTTTTAAGTTCATTGCAAAAATTTCCAACCATCTACAAAAGTACCAAATGCAACAGCTCATGTTCCCATCACTCAGCCATCACTACTTAGCTTGGTGCACACCATCTTGCCGCTGTGCAGCACCCAACCCTCTTTTTTTTAATTATTTTTTTACTCATTTTATTATTTATTATTCTATTATTTATTATTTTAACCAAGTACAGTTCCCCTTCCTTCCCCTGCTCCTGCTCCCTGCCCACCTCCCTCCAAGCCACCCCGCATTCACGCCTCAGAAAGGGTAAGACCTCCCATGGGCATTAAGGCTGAGCAAGGCATTCATTCCACCATTGGGAATGGGCTCTAAGACGTCAGCTCATTCACCAGGGATTGATCCTGGTCCCACTGCCAGGGGTCACACAAACAGATGAGGCCACACAACTGTCGTCCACATGCAGAAGGCCTGTTTCAGTCCCATGCGAACTCCCCAGCTGTGTATCTAGAGACTGTGAGCTCCCACGAGTTCAGGTCAGTGTCTCTGTGGCACCCAACCTTTTTAGTTGAGGTATTTTAAAAAGCAAATCCCTGAACACTTTGAAAGGTATCTCAAAAAGGAAGATAATTTCATTTATCCACATTTAAAAGTTAATAAAATTCTGTAACAACCAATACCCTTCCTGCACTCAATTTTCCTTATAGTTTTTCCCCTACACTTCACATATTGAAATAAGTATCCTAACAAGGTCTACTTAGTGTATTTGGTTATGATTTTTGTTAGCCAAAAAATTTTAAGTCCCTCTCACTCAACACCTCATCCATCCACACGTTTCTGTGCTATGAGTCTGTTGATAAGTGTCCTGCACAGTGTCCTCTGTTGTGGAGTTGTCACACTGCGTTCTTATAGAGTAATTTAAATTGTTACATAATCTGGCATGAGGTGACCAGCAGGTAAAAGTGCTTGCTGTACAAACCTGACACTAAACCCATTCCTGAAAGATGTTCTTTGCCCTCTATGCATGGCATATGTATTGCCCCTCCCCATAATATTGAATTAAATAAGTTTTTAAAGTAATAGTAGATCTTTCCATTTTTACTTGCTTCTAGACTCGGTCTGTTTAAAGACTTTATTAGATTCAAACTGAGCTTTTATTTTGGCAGTAGTATTGTCCTGGTAGTTCCTCGTAGTCAATATTCCCATCACATCAGTAGACATCCCTCTAAAGATGCCGAGACTGGGTCCTGGGCTCAGTTGGTAGCATCTGATTAATTATAAGGCTTTCTGTCATCCTTGCATTGATCTGTTTATCAACCAGTGATAAGCATTGTCTAATTTAGTTATTTTGTTAGGGGTCACAGAAAGTAATTTTCAAAATCAGTCCTTTGTTAATTAGTTTTCTAAAAAGAAAAATAACTTTCATACACCATAACTGTTATTTTTGAGTAGAATTCCTATCAGAAAGGTAGAATAAATACTTATTTTCATTTTCAGCTTGGATAAGTAATTGTCCTAGAAACTTACATTGGTGTCGGTGACTTTCTGCCTCTCCTCTCTCCCTGTCTGCATCTGTCTCTACTCTACCTCCATCTCCTCTCATATACACAAGCATGCCCACCTGGCATCTTATTAACTGAGGAAATATTCCCACATAGCTCAGTATTGTGCAGAATTTTCCTAACATTGAATTAACTGTGGCCTTTTCTGGACACAGTCTTTTCACCTCACCAAAATATTCTGAAAGAACTTATTTGCTTTCTGATGCAAGAAGATCTACTAGACCCAACTTCATATCTCCAGACACAGATCTGGCCTCTGGTTCTTTGATGAAGAATAGTTCTTAGAGACATTAGTCTGGACTCCCAGTGCTTACATTGACTTGTTACCATTCCTAACCCTTCACAGTGGACCAAGGTAATTAATTATTTTTAAATTATACAAATGCTTCCAGATTAGAAGTAGATCTTTTTGACTATTAAGTAGGTAAAGTGTTCAGTAATGGCATTTTATGAGACATTTGCCAATGGCTGTCACATGAAATTGTTTGTCCCCAGCAGGAACAACAAGTCATTTTCTTTTGTATAATACAGTCTTTGTTCTTGAGATGCTCTTACACAAGATCTTTCTTCTGGCACTTTCTATGTATTTGTCATTGCACTCATGACCATTTGAAACATTTGCTCTTTTTATCCTTTTTATTTTAGTAACGCTTTTTATTCTTTAAAACTGTTATATACTTATATAAAATATTTTTTATCATATCAATGAATGCCTTTTGGTATTAATAACACCATGATATAGGAAAAATCACACCTTGATGCACACAGATATGGAACCATCCACGGAGGTACGGGCAAACTATCAGTGGTTACATCCCCAAAAGAGAGTGACTCTCATTCCTTCAGTAACCATGAATTGCTTTTAGCTCCTTTGCCTAGGGTGGGACTTCCGAGGAAAGTTCTTACTGGCTTGATCGTATGCAGGTATTATGCAAATAACCACAGGTTCTGTGAATTGATGTGTGCTGCTGTAATGTCATGTCCAGACGTCTGTACTCCACAGCTCTCCTCCCCATCAATCACCTCTTATATTCTCTCCAGCCACTCTCTAACTTTTCCCTGCACCTTGGATGGGAGTTGAAGAGTTAATAGAGATTTTCAGCTGAACACTTAGGGTCTCTTATCCTCAGCACCCCGACCAGATGTGAGACTCTGCATTCAATGCTGTGCAGTGCAAAAAAAAAAATGACTTCTTCAAGCAAAGTTGAGAAGAACACAAATCCGTGGGTATAAACAAACATTTAGAAAGCAGTTTAACAGTATGACCATTTAATAACAATAGTAAGTGTTCCCTGTAGAGCCTTTGATCTCCCTGGCCATAGGGAGTTTTACAATATCAGTCATTGAAATCCTTCGTATGGACCAGGCCTCTTATCTAATTTTTTTTAAAAAAAGAAAGTGTTTTGTTACCCTCATAACCATCATACCACTGTTTGCACCAATGGGTACATCTTGCCAGCCAGGTTGTTATTCTGACATACGGGGATCCAGTGGTGGATGAGACTATTGATGTCTTTTCTCCTACAGCAGCATGCAGAGTACCCTCCTGTACTGCCTAAGCTAGACAGCAGGGAGAGAGATTCTGGTCAGTTGAGCGTCTCTAAAGACGCTCACTCTTCCATTTGGCTTTAAGTAAGTTTAGAAGGATCTTCTGATCTGCTGCCATAATGAACATGCATATATTGTAGTGTACCTTCTCCATGCTGATACAACTAGTCGGGTTCAGACTGTGGTTGTCTAACCTATAAATCAGGGAAGGTATGATTCAGCTTTATAAAACAGTGACCCGCCCTAGGCTAGCCATTGTGGCGTGGTTAGTCACAGACCTTGTGACAGGAATAGAACAGATTAAGAAGGATAAAGACTAATTTTGAAACCTAAGACAGGCTTGGTACATGGAACATGTCTTTATATAGTAAGCATTAACTTAGGAAACCAGGATTGTAAGGTTGAAGTGATGTATGTGAGTTGTGGACCCCATAGACGATATTGAGGAAAATCAGAAAATTCCCAAACATCCCACTGTGTTCCTTACTTTAAGAAGTGCTGTGTCAGAGAATGACATTTTCCACTGTTGGGGATAAACTCCTGGGATGAATCGATAAGTATTCTCCCCAGTGGAGTACTTTTTAAATGTTCTCTTGGTTCTCAAAAATAAACCATCAGTGCATCACAGATGGTTCCAATAAACTTCTTGAACTGAAAGGAAAAATAGAACCAATTATACCCAAAACTTGGAGTGGAAACTTTTTATAGATGGTCTCAGCTTGGAAACTAAATTCAGAAATGAGAGATGTTGGCTGGAGATCATTCAGCCTTTGTGTAAGGCAGAGGGACTCTCATTAGAGTTCTCTGGTATTGGTAGATTCAGTCTGAGCTTGAGGGTCATTGGAGTCATCATGTGCCTACACTGAAAAGCATGCTAGACACTGGAGCTCATGGGGGAGGGGAAGTAACAATACACAGGACGTAGACACCCACTGGGACTGGAAGAACAGGGAAATGTAAAAGGGCGAGTGGGACACATCCCCAGACATGAAGTTGTTTGAAATGAAGTGATAGAGGCCGGCTTGTTGGAACTTAGTACAGTGTGACAGGATACTGCACGATGGGAAGAATGCTGGTGTGAGGTTAGGGACGGCTCTGTGGAGTGCAAAAGAGGAAGAGTACAAAGGACTCGAAATGGGCACTGGAAGTGCTGGAAGATGCACTGTGGAACCAGACATGTGAGGGACATTCCACCCGAGAGAACTTCGTCCTCTAGGGGCACAAGGGCTGAGATGGGACAGAAAACTGGTGGCCTCAAGCCAGATCCTGAAAGGTCACAGATATCTTACCAATGAGTGTAGATTTTAATTAGTCCTAGATGCTGTGTTTATCTAGTTCTGTTCTCCCCTTAGGCCAGTGCTTCTCAACCTATGGGTCACGGTCCCTTTAGTGTGATATCAGATATTTGCCTTACAGTTCATAGCAGTAGCAAAATGACAGCTATGAAGTAGCAGTGAAATAATTTTATGGTGAGGTCACCACAACATGAGGAACCATATTAAAGGGTCGCAGCATTAGGAAGGTTGAGAACCACTGCTCTAGGCCACTGGCCTTTATTTTATAGCCTCTTTAATACTCTAACTTGTAGTAAGGTAAGTGTAACTAGTATTTTTCCTTGACATTTAAGAAAATATGCCCCTCTTTAAGTCTTTAGTAACATCTCATATCTAACTAACAGCAGTGAATTCCAGTAGGCTGATTTCCAAATTCCTTTCATAAGAGATTGCTAATAGAAATTGCCACTCTTTCTATTCTAAAGAGAATTACGTCTATCTGAACATATTGGCATCTTGTGCTGCTGTGATCTACTGAAGGAAAACTGATATAGTACTCAACAGCGGTTCTCAATTAGCATACATGAAACTAAATCCGTACCGCCCTGAATTTTCTTTGCTATTTCCCTTACTGTTTTTATTTATTTATTCATTTATTTATTTATTTATTTATTTTGGTTTTTGGCAATTTGAATTTTGTAAAGTAGCCTACTTCCTAAAGTGTAGGAAAGGGAATTTTATTTTTGTATCTGAATTTCATGCAAATAATATGGTCATATGAAAAAGGGTACATTGTTTTTTATTACTTAACAAAATGTTAGCATTACTAGTTGGTAAGTTTTCATAAGCTATCTTAACGTTTGTATGTTTACTTATCATTATGTGTAAAACGCATCTGTGTGTGGGAATGTGCACACGAGTGCCAGTGCCCTGGAGGCGATGCTGGGCTCTGAGCTCAGCTCCGCTGCAAGTACAGTAGTGCTTGTAACCACTGAGCCCTCGCCTCAGCCTCTTTAAGTTTTATTTAAGAATTATTGCCGGCGGTGGTGGCGCACGCCTTTAATCCCAGCACTCAGGAGGCAGAGGCAGGCGGATCTCTGTGAGTTCAAGGCCAGCTCTGGTCTAGAAGAGCTAGTTCCAGGACAGGAACCAAAAGCTACGGTTCGAAAATCCAAAGGAAAAAAAAAGAACTATTTAGTTTTGGCTTTCAGACATTTGATTTTTTTTTAAATATTTATTTATTTATTATGTATACAATATTCTGTCTGTGTGTGTGTCTGCAGGCCAGAAGAGGGCACCAGACGTCATTACAGATGGTTGTGAGCCACCATGTGGTTGCCGGGAATTGAACTCAGGACCTTTGGAAGAGCAGGCAATGCTCTTAACCACTGAGCCATCTCTCCAGCCCCGACATTTGATTTTTTTATTTTATTTACTGAAAACATAATCTGCCACAAAATTAATTTATGTGGGTATTTTTTCATTTTAAATTTTTAAAATAAACTTTATTATAAAAACATTTGCAAATAAATAAAAAACACATCAAAAACCAGACCCAAAGTCTATACAGTTTAATGAGCTTATAAACAGAATTGGCATTCAAAATGGAAGTTGTGAAGCTTTACCTTAAATTTTATACTTTGTGTGTCAAATATAATCTATGTACTTAATTCACCACTAAACCCAAAACATCCATATTAAAGCCAGAGCTAGAAGAACAATAAGCTGTATATCCCCTTTCATAACTTGTGGTAAATTTGAAAGATAAGCCTGTTCCTTTGTGGGTGCCACACCATCCTGTTCTCAGAGAACACTGCGGTGCCTTTTCAAGAGCTGAGACATTGAGAGCTCTTCTCTGTAGGCCTTGCACTGAAACCAGATCTTAGTGCGAATTTGATTGAAATGGGAAATGATCAATCTGTTTAAAACCATGGTAGAATTTTGTCTTGACTCTGCTTCTCCAGTGTTCTCCAGGGACAGCTGCCTCTGCTCTGTCTCCCTGCATTTAGCACGTGGCTGCCACTGGATCATTCAATACAGGAATTGTCTTATCTGGACTGTTACCATTTTCTTGAAGTGGAATGTAACGCAGTCCCGTGTTCATTCAGATATTGAATTTAACATTTGAAAGACATGCTCTTTGGAAATGGGGCTGATCTGGTGTGCCAGCCTTTCTGTTTCCTCAGTGGATACTATGTTTCTCTAGTGTACTTTTCTATGAGCCATAATTCCACTTCATGGTGTCAGTGAGCCAGTCAGTAGGTAGTCCTCTACTGTTCATCTGTTGCTTGCAGGCTATATTATATATAATTCTCTCCTGTCTTTTTCTTTAATTCAAGACAGGTACTCTGCTGACAAGGAGTCATCAATGCTTAGGTATTAGCCATCTCCAAACTGAGGCCGACCGTCAGTGGCAATTTCTTAACTTTTTCACTATCTCCTTTCTCTATCAGTTTGTGCATGGTGCCACCATCCACCCAACTAAGCCAAAACCACAGGAATCATTCTTGAATCCTTAGCATGGATTCATTCCTCATCAACCCCACTTCCTGTGTCTCTAAATCTTGTTGGCTCTTCCTTTAGGCAGCATCAACGTCTACCTACAGTCTTGTGTTCTGCCTCTGTCACCGTACCAAGCTGTCATTACTGTTGCTAGGCATCCTTCCTCACCCTCACTGCCCGCAGCTTCCACTATAGCTGCCCGGTTTACTCCTTATTCCCAAGTAGCCAGGGCCTTTTTAAAATATTTTGATGATTCTAGGACTCGAACCAGGGCCTCCAGCATGCCTGAAAATTGCTCTCACTGCACTACACCCCACCCCCAGAGCCTTCTGTTGAAAACAAAATAACTTACTGCTTTAAACACTCCATCACACTTAAAACTGAACTTCTTGCCTTAGCTCTCAAATGTATGTGTATGATCTGGTCCTGCCCTGCCCTCTTGTGATCCTCCTCACTGCCTTCTCCATCCCACCATGCTGGCTACATTTCCTCTCCTCTGACTCACCAAGCTTGTTCTTGCCTTGAAGCTTCTTCCTCCTCCTTCAGTATAAATTAAAATACTCCCTCATATTCTCACAGGCACACATGTAAGTAGTCCACTCGAGATAGCCGAGTTTACTGCCTTCAGTTTTCACAGCACTTCAGAGCATAGCAAATGACCTGTATATTCTTTCTATTCAGCTTCCTCCTCCCAACAAACACACCCTCACTAAAATGCTGGGGCTGCAGTGACAGTGACCTCCCTGTGTGCTCTTGTGTCCCCAACATTGGGAATAGTGCCCAGCACATAGCAGGCCGTGGGTTGAATGAATGGTGTTCGAATGAACTGTGACAAATAGTGTCTGTGTTTCTGTGATCAGCAGAACTGAGCTGGTGCTTTTGATGCCATTGATGGATTTTGTTAGTTGGAATAACTGTTCTGCTTTCTCTCTTGTTTGTGCTTTAGATATGAAGCCCCACAGATTGCCCTACGCTGTGGGATTATGCTGAGAGAATGTATTCGACACGAACCACTTGCCAAAATCGTCCTTTTTTCTAATCAGTTCAGAGACTTCTTCAAGTATGTGGAGCTGGCGACATTTAGGCCTAAGGAGTAGAAGTGCCTCTCTGAAGGTCAACTTAGTTGAAATAAATATCCTCTCTGATTAGGGGGGAATTTTACCTTAAAAGTAGCAAAGGCATCTGAAGCGATATCAAATGTCGACAGCCACGGATGAGGTGAGACCAGCCTTTCACATTGCAGAAAAGTGTGTAAAGGACTTAACCCAATCTTAGTGGAATGGTGTCCAGTGAAGAGACAGAAGGAATATGTTCCCGTGTGCTAGCACTGCTGCACATTAACAATAGGTTAAGGTGACAAGCCCCCACTTCAGGCACGTGTTCAGGGTAGCTCTGGAAGGGTGTGGGGAAGCCAGTAGCAGAGGCTCCCTCCAGGGCGGAGCTGGGTGAGAGAAGGAGATGGGCATCAGCACCGTGGAGTGTGAAGACATCAAGTCACTGTATCAGTGTAGCTTTCACACTTCCATGGGGTAAGCAAAATATTAATAAGCATATTAATATTTTGATATGATCGGTCGTCTATGTGTACTTATGTTTTATATCTTGACAGTATAATCATCTGTGTTTTTAATCATCTGTTGTCTCCTTTGTCGTTTTGTGGGTATATTTCACCTAACTTAGTTTTTTGATTTAAAAATGTTTTAGTCATGGTACAATGCATACATATTTCCTTTGTAACCATTCTTTATGCATATTTAAATGGCTAAGTCTTTGTCCATCCCTCTCCAGAAGCTTTTCATCTTGCAGCATTGAAACTCTGTCCTACTTAACCTCCCTCTTTCTCCTCCCTCTAGTCCCCAACAATGATTCCACTCTCTGTTTTTATGTGTTTTATCATCAAAAGGATGTTCAGAGAGCATGTCGGAAAATAACATAGCTAATTTGCAAATGAAGCTACTGGAACTTATGTATTCAATGATACATTCACCTTTAAGGATTTCATTTTAGAAAGCAATCCATTTATGGTTATGATTCTGCTATTATTTAATTTGTTTGAAATTGGTATCAATGGCAGTTACATATTCAATTTTTCTATAATGGAAAACCTTTTCCTTCAAAGACAGCTGAAAGTTTTGGAAATGGTCAGACAGGGTAGTTGAGCAGTTAAGTGCACTTGCCACCAAGCCTGTTGACCCTGTAACCACATAGTAGAAGGAAAGAACCAACTCCCATATGTATGCTTGGGTGCATGCACCAACACATAAAATATATAAGTAAGCAGATACATATTTTTTAAATTTGAAGAACATAAAGCTATTTGACACCCAAGTTAAGAGGACAAGGCAAACGATTCGCTAGGTACAGCTGTTTGTCTATTGGCTTATAACAGAAGTCGTAATGGAAAAAAGTAAATTCTAAGGTAACTAATATCGAGTCTGATTTTTTTCACTGTCTATCACATTTGTTTTGAAGGTAATTTCTAAAAAGAAATTCCAAAAATTGGCATCATTAGAAACGTACACTTTGGGAAGTGGATGAAACTCATTTAAATATATAGATTGAGTCATTTCTTCAAAAACATTTCAGCAGTTTATGCATTCACATAATTCTAAATGCACTTCTATTATTTTTTTCAGGGTATAAGTATGTGACATCTTTTAGAAAACTTTTAACTTGTTACTTTTAATTTCTATATATGATCTTAAATATGCATTACAGCAATATTGATGTCACTTATATTCTAATATTGACATATACTCTAATCTTATTTTTAATAAAACTGCTCTTGTAAGAAACTCATCACACAACTAAATTAAAGTATCCATTCAGATAGTACCTTGCTCAGTCCCATATTCTGTACATCATGGTGAACTTAGAGTTTACACAGTTGGAATGACTGGGTGGTAAACGGTTCTTTAAAGAGTAGTTCTTTAGAGGTGGAGAGAGGAGAACAGTGGTTTTCAGCTCAGGAAACTATTACTTGCACCTTAAGAACCTGCTTAGCCTATTCTGAGAATGTTTGAAAAAAATAGCAGTATGTGAGCTCATGAAAACTAAGTAGGGGAAAGTATCAGAAAATGAAAGAGTCCAAAGATGGCTACAGACTGGGCTGGGAAACGCAGAAGTGGGGACTGAAGGAAAGGAAAGTTGCTGCAGGTTAAGGAACGAGACTGGAGTGGAGTGGAGGCTGTGATGATGGGAGACTGGTGAGCAAAACCAAAGTATGTCACGGGGAAAGCAAGCTGAGCACTGCCAGGGATCATATGAAATAATGGAAACTGACCTGACAAGAACCATCAGAAGAATACAGACTAAGATGATGGAAGTATTGATAGGCACCAACAGGTGTATTTGCTTGGTAGCCATGCCGAATCTCCGGGAGCTATAGAAGAAAGGAACTGCAGGCTGGCCTGCAGTAAACAACACGGGGCTTGAAGGCAAGGCCAGCACAGCCCATTAGGGTATTTGACTTGTCTCAACTAATCTACATGAACAGGAAGTCTAGCAAGACTGAGGATGTGGGGCAGGGGACTATTTCAGAAGAAGTCAGGCCTAGTGTGTGAAAGTCAGTGGTAAATGACAGAACCAAAAAACAGCGGACAGATTCAGAGCTACACAACGTGCAGCTTATTGGGAACTCATGGAAAGAAGCAAGTCTTGGGCAGCAGGGAGGGAGAATTCTTGTACCTCAGGCAGGAGGAAGGGGTTTACATGTAAGCTGTGCAAAGGTGAGCTGTGACCAACTGAAATGTACTTGACCTTTCTCCAAAACAATTAGCACATCAAGTGTTAGTTAGGAAACAGCTCAGACCCAGGTGGCCATCAATAAAAGCATGGCCAATTATCTTAACAGTTTGATTTACCCTTCTGACTTTGGGAACTCCTAGGTTCCCTGACAGGCAAGATGTTTGTAACAATTAAGACCTCTGTAGCCATCTTGAGCTGGGTCCATCCGGGGTAGAATTAAGGAGACCATGAGAATCAGAGGAAGACATGCAGTGTGAAGAAAGAAAACTGGCAAGACCAGAGAAGAGGAAGAAGAGAGCCTGGGAACAAACTGTGCCAAGTGTGGAGGCTTCAAACGCTTACTGCCAAAACACACAGCTGAGCCTCTGAAAGGGCAAAGCATTCTGTCTGCAGGTCTGTGCCTTTGCTTCCATCTGCTAGACGATGAAGCTTCACTGATGATAACTGAGCAAGACCTGGATCAATGAGTGTACCAGAATGTCATTAGGAGTCATTTTATTGCTACATTCCTTTAGTAGAACAGTAGTATATGGTTTTCTCCTAGGTCCTTGGCCTATCCAATCCAGGTTCTTGGCCACCTAAGCAATGTTGAGTATGGGTTCCATCTCATGGAGTGAACCTTAATTCAAATCAAATATTGGTTGGTTACTTTCACAAGCTTTATGCTAATATTGCACCAGTGTTTCTTGTAGGCAGGGCAACATTGTAGGTTGAAGAATTTGTAACTGGGGTGGTATGTACCTTTCTCCTTTGCTAGCATGCAGAGTACCTTCTGCTACCATGGACATTAGTCAGTAGGGGTGGTGAAGGCTCTAGGCAGGCACTCTTGATTTCTCCAGGTTTAGTGGATTGTGCAGGTGTTGTCTTTAGCAGTAGGTCCTTACCGTCAGTTTGTGGGAGCCACCAATGACCTGAGCAATAGCCTGAGTTGTTTGGGTGTTCCCGTGGGACCCATTTGGCCAAGAACTCAATTAGATATATCCTATTCCCAGTATTGGCAGCTTCCTTTGGTAGCAAGAGATGACTAGTTGGGTCTCTGTCTTCCCCCATTATTTGGCAATTTTATTTAGAACTCCTTCATATATGTATATATTTTAAGAAACTTCTACTGTATTACATTTTCATATTATATCTCAAATAGCTTAATTTTAGCTGGTCCTCTCTGTATTCCCTCCCTTGTCCTACCCTCTTTCCTTTCCCTCCTTGTTTTAATCCTCCTGTTCCAGGGCCCCTCTTCATCCATCACTAATTATCTATTCTATCTCCCCTTCCTAGGGGACTCCATCCTTACACCTTAGCCCCTCACACACTACTCTGTGACTGCAGGGGTTGTCGCTTGCTTATGAATGACTTAAAAGTTAACACCCACATATGAACAAATACATAACATATTTGTCTTTCTGGGTCTGAGTAGCTTTATTTAGAATAATTTTTCTAATTCCACCCATTTACCTGAGACTTTTAATGATTTCATTTTTTAATGACTGAATGTCATTCCATTGTGTACATGTTCCTCATTTTCTTTATCTGTTCATCCATACACAGACATCTAGGTTGCTTCCAATTTCTGTCTATTGTAAATAGAGCAGCAGTGAGTATACATGGTTAAACAAGTGTCTCTGTGGTAGGATGGGTTGTACAATGGTTCTTGAGGTAGAATGAGCCTGTGAGTTTCATTTTCCTCCTGTGGGATCTGAGAAACTGCAGCAGGTGGCACCTCCCCACTGACTTTTTACCCCGCCCCTGCTGTCAGGTGTCTTCGCCATTTCACACCACTTTCTCCACGGCAGACTCATTAGAAATGTCAATAACAGATTTTTTAAAGCTTAATATTGATACTGTGAAGAACTTTCCCTTATCAAACCAAATGGTTAGGAAATAGAATGAAAGAATTCACTCAGTAATTTTTTTAATTTAAAATTCTTTAAAATTTCACTTGTTTTTACTTTTGCATGCTTCTGTTTCCTTCTTGGGTAGGATCAAAGCTAATGTTTTTGCATCTCCCTCCTTATATTATATTATGATCTATAGTAAATTAACAACTGTGTACATAGGCATGCACATGCGATATGATCCCTCAGTGTTAGCACATGGTCTCCATATATATGAACTTGAGGGTTTGTTGATGTGTTTATCATATGCTCAGAGACTAATGTGGCGATTAGAGAGCCCCCACAGGCTCACAATTTACAGTGTCTGCTGCAACACATAAAGATACAACTTCTGTTTCTCTATGCATGGAAAATTCCCCAAGCTGCACAGGGGCTCCTGCCAGATGTGGGGGGAGCTGCAGCTACAGATAAAGACCTTATATCTGCTTAGAGATTGCCCCCAAATGCTCTGCAACAGCTTAATGTCTCCTGCATGTCCTGACACAGAACTCATTAGAAAGGACTCCAGTCGGGTAGGAATGGAGCCCCATAGAGTGTTTCCCTACTTGAAAGCCCCGGTTCCAAAACAGTTCTCAGTGCTCTGCTCCACTAAGAAAAGTTTCACCATATCAGCAAAGGGACCAGTCAGGTTAAAGGTTCATGATGTTGTGGTTGAGCTTGAAGACTGTAAAACTACAAATAGCCTGCTCTCATCTTCAAGAAAGGGAGAAAGACAGAAGCTTGCTGAGCTACACAGGCCTGTCATCTCAGTAGCTGGGAGACAGATGCAGGAAGACCAGCTTCAACTACATGAATTTGAAGCTAGCCTTGGCTTCATGAGACAAAGATGTGAAGAAAAATAAACGGTTGCATATTATTTATATGAATTCAAAATAGTGAAGTACTGTGGAAAACAGTATGGACGAACCTCAGAAATGTGAAATGGGATTATAATAGGACCTAACAGTCCCGTTCATGGGTGTTGACAAAGAAAATGAAGTAAGTGTGTCGAAGGGTAATTATTGCAGCATTGATCACAATGGCCAGGGAAAGGAATTGGCCTAAGTGTCCACTGACAGACAAGTGAATGCACAGATGATGTAGTGCCTGGAGAGATGGCCCACTGCGAGCCTGACATCCTGAATTTTATCCCCAGAATGAAGCCACATGAAAAGTCAAATTTATGGGGCTGGAGAGATGGCTCAGCGGTTAAGAGCATTGCCTGCTCTTCCAAAGGTCCTGAGTTCAATTCCCAGCAACCACATGGTGGCTCACAACCATCTGTAATGAGGTCTGGTGCCCTCTTCTGGCCTTCAGGCATACACGCAGAAAGAATTGTATACATAATAAATAAATAAGTATTAAAAAAAAAAGAAAAGTCAAATTTATGATGGAAGCACCTCAGTAGTGAGGTGGGAGGCAGAGGGAGGAGAATCACCCAGAAGCCTGGAGTGTGCCGCTCAGTAAGAAATGAGAGAACACTGCTCAAAACAAAGGTTGAAGACAAAATAAAAACAACTCCCCAAAACTGTCCTCTGATGTCCATTATTGCATTGTACTGACACACACCATATACACATCATACACACACACAAAAGAAAAGAAATATGTTGTTCATTGCAATGGAGTACTATCTAGCTATAAAAAAGAAAGAAATCCTGCCATTTGTGTCAACATTGATGAACCTCAAGGAATTATGTTAAGTAAATAAGACACAACAGAAAGACAAATCATGGCATCATTCATATGTGGAATCTAAAGATATTGAACTCATAGAAGCAAAAAACCAGAATGGTCCTGGGGTAAGAGCTGGTCCAGGGATACAAGATTTCCATTAGGTATACAAATAAATGTTGGTTTATTATGGAACATGTTGGTGCCTGTTAATAGCAGTGTGTTGTGTTGTGAAAATCACCAAAAGTGTGTTTTTGTTATCAGCACAAATAAGCAAATATATTAGGTAATGCATATGCTAAAATTACCTGACTGCATCATGTGTTACCTTTCCACAGCTTTGTATGGCAAAATACTTGAGATACACAAACTTCATCTTAACTTACAGTTTCAGAACAGGGTTAGCTGACTGGTACTTTGGCACTGTGGTAAGACAAAACTCCTGGCAATGAGGGTGTGGTGGATCAGTGCTGCACGCTTCAGTGTAGAAGGAAAGAGAGTGGAAGTGCTGTCCCTTCAAAGTCCCCACTCCGTCCAGCTGAGCTCTCGTGTATACAGCCTGTAGTCCTAGCTGCTAGTCCCACTGCCACCCAGGCGTTCAAGACCAGCCTGAGCCTGAGCCGGCATAGCGAGACTTCATTTCCCTCCCTCCCCATACCTGAGGCAGCAGCACTGCACTGGCATTTTGGGGCCATTTAACCCGCGGTGTGTAGGTGATCCTCAGCACCATGGGGAGATGATCCAAAGCACAGCAAGCCACAGACCACTGCACAGTGCGCCAGAATATCATCCACATACAGTGAAGGTGTTTACAGCCAACAGACAAGGTCACTTAAAGGCTGTGCAAACTGCTTTAAACAGTTTCCTTTTTTATTATTTAAATAGAAGTAGGGGGCTAGAGAGATGTCTCAGGGGATGTCTTCAGAGGACTTGAGTTTAGTCGCAAGCACCTTGCCCTACAGCTCACAACTGTAACTCTGACTCTAGGGGATCCGGTACCCTCTTCTGGCTTCCATGGGCAGCTCCACTCACATGCCCCTCCCCTCCCCCACCTACTGTGTGTGAAGGGAGGGGAGGATCTTAATTAACTGTATTAAAGTATTATGCTTATTCTGGACAGGTTAAAAATTTGTTTTTAATTAAATTTTTCACATAACCTAAGTTGGGTATTTAGCCTCTAAGTATATAAAAGGGATTAGATGAGGCTTATTTTCTTTTTCCAGACATTGGGGTGAAATAGGGATGTGATTTAGGTGTGAGTTCAAGACAACCAGAAGTTCCTTCATGGTTCTTTGCAGTTTTCTCCAAAGTTGTGTTTGTGGTGGGGCTTGACGATTAGTTACTGGCCTTGATAAAGATCATCAGACTTTATTTGGATGTTGATTATAATCATAATGTAAAAATATTCTGTAAAGTTACCTCATAGATGATGTGTTTACCCCTTAAATTTTATTTCTACTATTTAAAACACTAGATTTGACAGTCAGTGCTTTGCCATTGTTTTAATCTGAAACAAACTGGGGCTTCATTATCTTAAGGTGTGGATGGAAATAATTTTGTCTTGTAAATGAAGATTTTTTTTTCCAACTTCTGTGTTTGAAGTGAATAGATTTATCACCCCATAGAAGCAAAGATTATCCTCCATTTTAATGAGCAAGGTCACTAGCTGTAGTAATATGTCTTCATTGCTTGTTCTTTTTTAGGATTTGTTAACCAGACACAAAGTGTTGGTAGCGGACTTCTTAGAGCAAAATTATGACACTGTAAGTAAAGTCATTTTTAAGACTTCTTTCTTTTTCCTTCTTATTTGTTACTCATGGCTGGCTGTTTAGATGGAACCTGCATATAGATAGTACATGCAGAAGGCTTGGGGCCTGAGCTGGCAGTCTCAGAGGCTTATAGTTCTAAGACCTGAGAACTAAAGGCCTGTGTCCTTTGAAACCAGAAATTTGCAGTTCTAGATGACCAGGCTAGAGGCCTACGGCTCTGAGTTCAGATTGCCCATTGGAAGGAAATGTGTTCAGCATAGATATCTGATCTTGTCTGTTTTGGATGGGTGTTCCCCTCTATGGCGGCTGTGGTAGAAAATGTTTCTGCAGCAGGTGGGTGTCACAAGGAAATGGAGCGGGACAGGAAGGAAAGGCTGAGAGGGACAGTGGGAAAGAACCAGGAGGATTCTGGCTCCGCTGTGTTTATATTTTAGATTCACAGTGAACATAATTTGCCTGGTGAATATATTAATCTATAAAATGTCAAGTGTTGGTCTTCTTTTTGTTGCTGTGACAGCATATAAGAAGAATAACTTAGTTTATTTTGGAATGTGGTTTCAGTCCATGGTCACTTGGCTCTGTTACTGACTCTGTGGGTCAGAGCTTCACGGTGGAAAGCATGTGGCAGTGGAAAGATACTCACCCTATGGCAGCCAGGACAAAATGCACCCTTCAAAAGCATGCCCCTGGGGTTGGAGGAGAGGGCTCAGCAGGTTTAACTTGAAGACTGGAATTTGGGTCCCCAGAACCCACTTAAAAATTCAGATGGGCATAGCAGAACACCAGCAATCTTAGTGCATAGGAGACAGAAACAGATGAACAGACAGACGATCCTTGGAACAGCAGACTAGCCACTAGCTGAACTGGTGAACTCTTGGTTCAATAAAATACCGTGTCTCAGTATCTACTGTAGAGTAATCAAAGAAGACAACCATCAATGTAAACATGTATACTGTATACACACACACACACACACAGAGAGAGAGAGAGAGAGAGAGAGAGAGAGAGAGAGAGATCATGACCCTTAGAAGCGTATCTCTCCTCTCCTAAAAATCCATTCAACTATGACTTTATCAAGGAATTAGTCTATTGAAGAAACTAACACTCTTACTATTAATCATTCTTAATAGCACCACAAGCTGGGGGCCAGATTTTCTCCGTAGCTGAGCTATAATATTTCCCCTGCGTTCAAGAGAACAAAATGGCTTATGAAAGAGAATAGTGCCATGACTTTAATCTGAGCTGCATGCATACTTGTACTTCTCAATTCTAAATCAAAAGTTTTGATGGGTGTGCACATAAGCCTGTGACTCAGCCCCCTGAGGCTGTCCTGTCCCTCTTTATCCCCTGGGTTTTTGCTTCTGTCTGTTTGCTCCTCCAGCTATAATGTTCTCTGAATGATGCGCCCACAAATGGAGGGAAGTGGATAACAAGCTTCCCCAGCTGCTGTGCTCCAAAGGCTCTAGCCCTTGACCAGTGACTGCAATGAGATGCAGGAAGATCCATGTCCCGGGGTCATGGCTTCTTGTAAGAATGGCGAAAGTTCACACAGGCCAAAAGGAGTGACATGGTCATTACATAGCAATGGTCACCCAAGCCTCACCTGTTGACTCCTGTTGACGTTATGGATTTGACAGTCCTAAGCAAGCCCTAAGTATAGTTCACTCTTTTCCCAGAGTGTGGACCTGCAGCCTCCAAATGACAGAAACAGATTTCTTTAAAATGTGTTATTTTGAAGCTTTTAGTAGATTTAGAGGATTCAAAATTATTCTTTCAACTGAATTTCTGGTTTTTTTTATTTTTATTTTTTTTGAATTTCTGGTTTGTAGAACTAATGGTCAGCATGGATCCCATATGCCTTCAGTTTCCTGTCCTGGGCCTGTGTCCAGATGAGGAGTGAGCTGCTGAGCCCTCTGTGTGCAGCATTGATGGGGCTGGGTCTGAGGACCTCTGGAGGGGTGAGCACGCTCCTGCTGCAGAGGACACACTGCTGCTCTTACAGACTTCCTTTCTTCTTCTTAGGTCTTTGAAGAGTATGAGAAACTGCTGCAGTCGGAGAATTACGTAACTAAGAGACAATCGTTAAAGGTAATAGCAAATTTCCTTAAGTCCTTGTAAGCTGCCAAACAGTGTCTACTCTGCAGAAGGAAATACAGAAAATTCAGGGTCCTTCAGTTTGAGAAATAATTCAGCGGTTATGCTTTTATGCTCTGATTGAGCTTTGCTGCAAAATAATGGAAGTGTCCTACTTCAGATACTCTGGAAACAGCAACATCAATGATAAGTATATGCTGAAGTCAGATGTGGAATATTTCACTAAGGAAGATGACCAAACCTAAGCTGACTTAAGCAGAACCACATGGTTCTCTTCTGAGAATATTTTAGACATGAAGAGAAAGAAACTGGTCACAGTGACTGGGATGGGGTGACTATCAAGGACAACCCAGTAAAAAGCCCCTAGAAATCACGCCAGTGTACCTTACAACAGAAACTTCAGAATGAACCAATCCAGTGCCTCTCCTGCATCTCTGTGCAGGACACTCAGAGAAGTGGCAATTCCAAAATATAGCACACAAAACACAAATGTTTAAATTTCAATGCTTTTAGTTTGGAGATGATAAACCTAATGTTTTTGCATAGGAACAGCTCTTAGTTATGATACAGGCTTATAGCGTTGAAATGTCATGGGGCTTCTATGTTAGGAGAAGCATTTCTCCCCCAGGGTTGTAACTATTTTCCTGAAATGCATTTGCCAAATGCATTTCATTCTCAGAACCCTTTTTATCAGCTAGTAATCCTGAATCAGCCATGCAGGTTGTATATATACCTTCTAGCTGCTGCGCAGCTCACTTGGGATGTCAGGATGGTAGTGACCACAGGACAGACACAGTGCATATATTCTCAATATTCGATGCAATTTTAAAGTAAGGTAATGAACTAAGTCTGTTTTGTAAGACTTCTACGTTTTTTCTCCTGTGGTTTGCGTTAGTCACGCTGTGTTCCCGTGTATTCATACTTTCACTGTCCCAGCTTCTGACTTAGTTGACGTCAGTTTTCAGCCAATCATTCAGCACTTGTTATTGAGGTCCCCTTGCATGGAAACCAATGAAAGGTGATCCATTTAGAGAAACTTTGTCCTGTTCCAGAGCTCCTCATATTGAGGCCAAGGAACTGACCTTAGGCAGAGCAGTGACCCCAAAACTGTGTTGTACTATGTCCAGAAATGTGCTGAAGCCCCCTGCTAAACTGCCACTACTGAAAGTTCTGAGATAGGAATCTTTGTGTTTAGTTGTGTATCCCCTGATGTACCCATCAGAGCTCTACTGGATAGCTCCAAACCATGATCACATCAATGGCCCTGGTTAAACAGAAACACCTGAATGTGGAAAAGAACTTGTGGGGATGAATGGGGCTTAACAGGAGGGAGATGAGAGTAGGGGCATCAGGAATGTATCACACACAGAGTTGTCACAGAGCAAATTTAATTAGCAAGAAAATTAAGATGTGCCCCACTGTCACAGCTTTAGACCTATATAAGGGGCAAAAGGACAGCCAGAGGAACTATAGGAGAGAGGCGCTGGAGGGAAGTGGCACTGGAATAGTGAAGAAAGTAAGAGTGCCCTAAGACCAGCATGAGAGGTGACTTAGAGCAGTGGTTCTCAGCCTATGATCACAGCCCCTTTGGGAGCTGAACAGACCTCTCATGGGGTTCGCATGTCAGACACCTACACTGTGATTCATAACAGCAACAAATAAACAGTTATGAAATATCAGGGAAAATAATTTTATAGTTGGGCGTCACCATGACATGAAGACTTGTATTAAAGAGTCACAGCATTAAGAAGGTTGAACCACTGCCTTTGATATTTCCCAAGTCCCTCTTTGTTTGTTTGTTTGTTTGTTTGTTTGTTGAGACAGGGTTTCACTGTGTAACTCTGTCTGTCCTGGAACTTGCTTTGTAGACCAGGCTGGCCTCGAATTTACAGAGATCCACCTGCCTCTGCCTCCCTAATGCTGGGATTAAAGGCATGCGCCACCATTGCTCAGCCTCAAGTCCCTGTTTTCAATGTGAGGCTGACAGATACTGAGCCAAAGTAGAGTTTGTATGACACTAAGTGATTGAACCAAATTAAAAGAGGAAAGATGAGGGTCTTTGGACTTTATTCTTGGTCTTAAAATGTTATCCTCAAACCATTTTCAGCAATGACCAGAAACCGGACCAAACTTTTCCTGTCTCTGAGACCTCAGGCCCAGTCAGAAAGCTCTCCCTCTGGTCTGTCTTGCCCTTTCCTTCTAGCAGATTGTCTCCCCACCCACCTCTCTATTTCTTTTCTCTAGCTGGCTTTGCCCCATCTTGTCCTCTTTTCCTGTCCATATTTTAATAGATTAGAACAGAGCCTTACTTGTAAGAACATACTGGCTTTTTAATTTATTTGTTTATTTTTATAGTACGGGGGATGGAACCCAAGGGCCTGGGTCAACAAGCACCACTGAGCTACATTCCTGCCTAGAAGTAGGAGCTATAGGTATTTGTTCAATGAATCAAACCAAGTTGTTCAAGTAAATATTGCTAGTCATTAACCCTAGAATTCACCTTCCTCAGTCAGTCTCTGGAAGGGTCCAACAATATTCTGTTGGTAAAGCTGGGATTGGTGGACTTATGAAACTGGTTCCAACAGTGCACATCTGTACCCAAGAGTAGAACCTACCCATCCAGCACCTGAGTGATGATGTGGGATCCCCCTGTATGCTGTGGTTACCATTAATGAATAAAGAAAACTGGCTTGGCCTGATAGAGTAGAACAGAGGTAGGTGGGGAAAACTAAACTGAATGCTGGGAGAAGGAAGGCGGAATCAAGAGAGAAATCGTGTAGCCCCACCGCAGCAAGCCACCACCATGTGGCGATACACAGATTAATAAAAATAGGTTAAATTCATATATAAGAGTTAGCCAATAAGAAGCTAGAGCTAATGGGCCAAGCAGTGATTTAATTAATACAGTTTCTGTGTGACTATTTCAGAGCTAAGCAGCCAGGAACCAACCAGTGGCCTCCTTCCAACAGAGTGATGGACAGTAGAGTAGACAAGAAGTTCTCTGTCCTTGTTGCCTCAGTGCCCTTCCCCTGCCTAGACGTCCACTTCAGGCCTGGAGCAGACTTTTGTACCTAGTTCAGAAACACCTGTAACTCTCCCTTTCCTACTGATTTACAAATGTTCCTGTGTACCCAAGAGTATTGTTTGCTGTTCTCCGTTAATCTCCTGAGACTTGCTTTTCTTGTCCAAATTCCTTTCTAGACCAGGTATCTCAAATTTGGTGGACACACATGGTAAAGAAGAGCATTGCTTAGATGGGAGGAGCAGACCAAAGTGTGTGTCAAAATGCAGAGCTATGAAAGGGCAAGTTGGCTTCAGAGTGCTGGCTTAGAAGCAGGGATGCTGCTGAAAATAGTGCTGCGGCTGCCACCCTTGCTAGGAAGCTGAAGGGTGGTGGACTGAAGTGGTCCACATGTCAGCGTCAAGCTTACTCAGCAATGCTGGCTCCCTTCTCAGAGAAAAGCGCTACTCTGGGGAGCTCTGCTGATGCCAGCGTGATTTTTTCCTTTGAGGAATTAGATGTACGGTCTCAGTAGCTGCTGTCCCAGTAACCACATTTACAAATACGGACCCTGTAAGTTTGTGTCTGTGATGTCCCCAGCTGTAGGAAATGAGAAGTGACATAGTTGCAGGGGCAAACAGCTCCATCATATGAACAGGCTGAAGTGCTAAGTCACCTTCTGGTTCCAGAGCGTTGGTTACCCGCTGCCTTTTGTCAGCCATGTTCTAAAGTTTCCTAGACTTTCTTGGTCTTGGGATGCTTAGACTCCTGGGCCAGGAAAAAGTAATTAAGAGAGAGTTTCCTTTCCCTTGTGCGCTGGAGCTTAGGACCTTATTTCTGACCTTCAGAAGCCTGGCTTTAATTACTAGCAAGAAAGATTGTGATTAAAAAGAAGCTTGGTGGAATTTTTTGGCGCTTTGGTCAATTTCATTAAAACAGCACATTTTAGAGGAGAACCTCTTAATTACACTAGCCTCATGATTAAGTAAAACGCGGATGTGTTCCATTTCCTTAGAACAATGCGGCTTTGTGATGTGTTGTGCTGCACAGCAGTGCGTCACCATTGTCCTTGTCACTGCTAATTAAAGTAGATTGACATCTAATGGCCAAAAGACTTTAAAAAACTAAACATATTATTCACATGTTAATTAACACAAAGCTTGAAGAAGCATGGCCCCCCAAAATAGAAGAATAGAGAAATATTTATTGCCCGCAGCACTTAGGAA
The DNA here is from genome assembly GCA_025134845.1 of Neodon shergylaensis. Taxonomy (NCBI): domain Eukaryota; kingdom Metazoa; phylum Chordata; class Mammalia; order Rodentia; family Cricetidae; genus Neodon; species Neodon shergylaensis. The sequence continues at coordinate 50,748,876 of JABTXL010000002.1, read as the reverse complement.
AATACGGGAGTCATTCCAAAGTAATGCCCTAATTACTGATTCCAAAGTAATGTTGAGTTAGAGATATAAGCTATGAATATCCATGTAGGAAATCACTTTAGGGGTGGGTGTACTACTGAGCATGCTCAATTAAAAATGCATTCCTGAGCATGCTTATTTTAAGGAAAGCTAGTAATAGCAGTTTTGGAACACATTGAGCTCAAGGTCATGTGTGTCTGTGAGAGAGAATATAGGATTCTGGAGACACAGGGCTGTGAGCATGTTGTGCGTGCTCCTCCACCTAGCTATACTCCCACCCTTCGTTTTTCAAGACAGGGTTTCCTCATGGAGCTTAACTGGCCTTGAACTTGTTTCCTGTGTCCACAGCTGGGATTTTTAAGTATATCACACACCTGGCTAAAGCTTGTATGAGCAGAAAATAAAATTGAAATGACTTAATCCAATTGAAGTCATCAATGGAACCTCAACAAATCCTTACTGAAGAATTGGTGTAAATTTTTATGTAAAAAGTTTTTATAGTATACTTACTGCATGTAGTATGGGGGCTTCATAAAGATTAATTTACATAATAGTATATCATACATTTTTTTTATTAAATTTTTTTTATTAAAAGTTTCCGCCTCCTCCCCGCCTCCCTTCCCCCCCACTCCCCACGCCCCACTCCCCTCCCCCTCCCTCTCCAGTCCAAAGAGCAGTCAGGGTTCCCTGCCCTGTGGGCAGTCCAAGGTCCTCCCCACTCCATCCAGGTCTAGGAAGGTGAGCATCCAAACAGGCTAGGCTCCCACACAGCCAGAACATGCAGTAGGGTCAAAACTCAGTGCCATTGTCCTTGGCTTCTCAGCAGCCCTCATTGTCCGCCATGTTCAGAGAGTCCGGTTTTATCCCATGCATTTTCAGTTCCAGTCCAGCTGGCCTTGGTGATCTCCTAATAAATCAGCCCCACCGTCTCAGTGGGTGGGTGCACCCCTCGTGGTCCTGACTTCCTTGCTCATGTTCTCCCTCCTTCTATTCCTCATTTGGACCTTGGGAGCTCAGTCTATTGCTCCAATGTGGGTCTCTGTCTCTATCTCCATCCATCGCCAGATGAAGGTTCTATGGTGATATGCAAGATATTCGTTAGTATGGCTATAGGATCAGGCCATTTCAGGCTCTCTCTCCTTAGCTGCCCAAGGACCTAGTTGGGTACATCTCTCTGGACCCCTGGGAACCCCTCTAGAGTCAAGGCTCTTGCCAACCCTAAAATGGCTCCCTTAATTAAGATATATACTTCCCTGCTCCCATATCCATCCTTCCATTATCCCAACCATCCCATTCCCCCAAGTTCTCCCTATCCTCCCCTTCTCCCTTTTCTCTCCCTATCTCCCCTTTCCCCTACCCCACCCCACCCCCCAGTTCCCAAATTTTTGCCCAGCAATCTTGTCTACTTCCAGTATCAAGGAGGATAACTGTATGTTTTTCTTTGGGTTCACCTTCTTATTTAGCTTCTCTAAGTTCGTGAATTATAGGCTCAATGTCCTATATTTATGGCTAAAAACCAATTATGAGTGAGTACATCCCATGTTCATCTTTTTGGGTCTGGGTTACCTCACTCAGGATAGTGTTTTCTATTTCCATCCATTTGCATGCAAAATTCAAGAAGCCATTGTTTTTTACCGCTGAGTAGCTCTAATGTGTATATATTCCACACTTTCTTCATCCATTCTTCCGTGGAAGGGCATCTAGGTTGTTTCCAGGTTCTGGCTATTACAAATAATGCTGCTATGAACATAGTTGAACAAATACTTTTGTAGTATGATAGGGCATCTCTTGGGTATATTCCCAAGAGTGATATTGCTGGGTCCTAGGGTAGGTTGATCCCAAATTTCCTGAGAAACCGCCACACTGCTTTCCATAGTGGTTGCACAAGTTTGCATTCCCACCAGCAATGGATGAGTGTACCCTTTATTCCACATCCTCTCCAGCAAAGGCTATCGTTGGTGTTTTTGATTTTAGCCATTCTGACAGGTGTAAGATGGTATCTCAAAGTTGTTTTGATTTGCATTTCCCTTATCACTAAGGAGGTTGAGCATGACCTTAAGTGTCTTTTGGCCATTTGAACTTCTTCTGTTGAGAATTCTCTGTTCAGTTCAGTGCCCCATTTTTTAATTGGGTTAATTAGCATTTTAACGTCTAGTTTCTTGAGTTCTTTATATATTTTGGAGATCAGACCTTTGTCTGTTGCGGGGTTGGTGAACATCTTCTCCCAGTCAGTGGGTTGCCTTTTTGTCTAGTGACAGTGTCCTTTGCTTTACAGAAGCTTCTCAGTTTCAGGAGGTCCCATTTATTCAGTGTTGCCCTTAATGTCTATGCTGCTGAGGTTATATGTAGGAAGTGGTCTCCTGTGCCCATATGTTGTAGAGTACTTCCCACTTTCTTCGATCAGGTTCAGTGTGTTCAGACTGATATTGAGGTCTTTAATCCATTTGGACTTGAGTTTTGTACATGGTGATAGATATGGATCTATTTTCATTCTTCTACAGGTTGACAACCAGTTCTGCCAGAACCATTTGTTGAAGATGCTCTCTTTCTTCCATTGTATACTTTTAGCTCCTTTATCAAAAATCAGGTGTTGATATCATACGTTTTGAACATACTCATTTCTCTCTCCTTCCTCTAGTCCCCTCATTTTCCCATTCTTGACTTTCATCTCCATAGCATATGTGCATACAGGTGATTTTATGTGTCTGTATAAATGGGAGAAAACAGGTGATTTTTGTCTTTCTGATCTGTTTAACTTAGTGTGGAGATCTCCAGTTGTTAACAACTTACTTCTAGCAAACAACTTACTTCATTCTTCTTTATGACTAAATGAAACTCCACCGTAGGGGGATTTTGTAGTTCAGTTGGCAGAGTCCTTGCCTAATGTGCACAAAACTCTGAATTCAGTCACCAAAAGTACATAATCCAGATGTTTTGACACATGCCTGTGATCCTAGCACTAGGGAGGTAGATCCGAATTTCAAGGTCATCCTAACTACATGGTGTGTTCTAAGCCAGCCTGGGCTATGTGAAACATTTCTCAAAAAGAATCAATTGTATATGTATATCATATTTTCTTCAATATGTACCAAATAGAAGAATACACTCTGTATAGAATCACCAAAGATCCCAGGTTGCCAAAGCTAAAGAATAGCTCAAGTAAAAGGAAGGAAGCCAGAGAAATCATCATACCAGAGTCCAAGTTATTCTGAAGAGCTATCATAATGACAACAGACACGTGGACTCATAGAATGGGAGAGCAGAGAAAGAAACAGAGCCACACAGATAGAGATAAAAATGAAATGAAGCCACACGGTTAGAGATTCCCTTTGCTACTTGTGTTATGTGTGTGTCTCATTGTTTTATTGTGTGTTTGCCAGGTAGAAAGGGAGATAGTTTTAGTGCTGAAAAGCAGTCACTGTCCTGACAGGGCTGCTTTATCTTGAAGGCTGAAGAGCCCTTAGGAAGGTGACACTCCTGTCTCCCTCTTCAGGGATGCTTGAAATGAGAACTTCTCATATAGATTCAGGATACATGGTTTTTTTTTTTTGTTTTTGTTTTTGTTTTTGTTTTTGTTTTTGTTTTTTTTTTTTTTTTGGTCTTTCGTCAGGCTTCATAATAAAAGTTGGTGGTTAAAAGCATATTTTGCACCAGGCTGTGGTGACACACCCCTTAAATCCCAGAAGTTGCAGATAGATCCAGCACCCTCCTCTGATCTCTCTAGGCACCAATCACATATATGCTACAATCAGGTAAAACACGTACACATAAAATAAAACACATCTGATTTAAAAAAAAATTAAGTCCAGGATAAAATAAGACTTCCTTAACATGAAAGCCTTTCAGCAAACCAGAAAGTGCGTTCATGCATCAGTTTTGTTACTTGTGTTCTGCCTGAATGTTCTTAGAGCAGCACATGGCTGGGAAGCAAGGTGACGGACGCAGATGTGGATCAGGCTGTCTCTTAGTATGCTGAGCAGTGAGTGACTGAAAAACTGCTTTGAGAACTAACAATAAGTAATAATTTCTTATCCAAGCCATATGAAAGCTTAATGAAATAGCAACAATACCATTCTCAGGCCTGACTGGTTGATTGTTGTTTCTTTATCTCTTGGTTGGTTGGTTGGTTTGTGTTTGTTTGAGATAGGGTCCCACTGTGCTCACTGGTCTGCAGCTCATGGACTCAAGTGCTCTTCCTGCCTCCACCTCCCAAGTAGCTGGGGCTGCAGCAGGTGCTGCTGTGCCTGGCACACACCTGTCATTTACGGTGCCTCACAACTCTTCACACCAGCCTTGGGTTTTGATTCCGTCCTGGTGAGCTATATTTGAAGAGTCAAATAATGGCTTTGGCTTTGTGTCTTGCAGCTGCTAGGCGAGCTAATCCTGGACCGCCACAATTTTGCCATTATGACCAAATACATCAGCAAGCCCGAGAACCTGAAACTGATGATGAACCTACTTCGAGACAAAAGTCCTAACATCCAGTTTGAAGCCTTCCATGTCTTTAAGGTAAAGAGAGCTGATACCTGACTGTGTTTTCCTTCAGCGGTGGGATGGCAAAGTATCTGCTTTTTCCTTTCCTTTACTTGGGAGAAAATAAGATAATCCTTTTGTTTTGCAAACTTAGACTATATTCTTCCACTAATCTAATTGTAGAAAACCATTTCTTCAGTTCTAGCTACAACTGGGCAAATTTGCCTCTGGTATTTACATATAAATTAGGAGAAGTTTGACATCTGCTACAAGCTCACCTAACTTCAGAGGGTCTGCCGCCCAGTGTCGTGCAGTAAGATAAGCAGTTGTTTTCAAATTAAAATCCACTGAAAAGTAAATGATGTCTGACCTGCCTGGTAAAGGCTTCTTTAGTATCCACTAGAAGCCAAGAGGATGGGAAACACAGTGAGGCCAAGCTTTGTGACTCTGCCACCATACTTAGCAGCTCAGTGCTTCCCTCGTAGGGCCGGAGAGATGGCTCATAGGTTAAGAGCACTGGCTGCTCTTCCAGAGGACCCGAGTTCAGATTCCAGTACCCATATGTGGTTGCTCACTGCCATCTGTAATTCCTGCTCCAGGGGATTTCATGCCTCTGGTCTCTGAAGGCCCCTGCAGTCATATGCACATGCTCATATGCAGACACACATACCTACACATAACTAAAAAGAAAGACTTCTTTTCCCCCACAGGTTACAAGTGTGATCCAAGATTAGCTAGAATGGAAGACCTAAGTGTTGCCTTCTGCTTTTGCCAGTCTCCTCTCTGACCCCAAGGGGACGTCCTGAGGCTGCACCCAGCACCTAGGGCTCATTTGTTACTTCTTTAGAAATGGGGGTCTTTTTGTTAACATTGAGTAATAAAACTATCTCCTGGAAATTTTAGATAATAGACTTAAATATATACCGATAGAAGGTAAAAGTTAGTTTGTAATCCCGTACTCCTAACTACTATGGACATATTTCCTTCGACTGTATTGACATTATCCCACTAATATATCCTAGTTCGTCACATCATGCTGTGCCATCCGTGAACATGTGTGCCGTGTGTAATGTCGGAACAGTGGGCATCCTCCTTAGTCATTGGGCATTTTATTCTAGGATAAATGGCCTTGAGTGGTTTCTTACTACTGTAAGGTATGTTGCAGTTCACACTATGCATCTGGCCAGTTTTTGCCAGTTTCAGGTTGTTTTTCGAAGTTGATGTGTAGAGTAGACATAAAAAGCTCAGTGAGCTTCAAGAATTTTTGGTCTTAAAAGTGTATATTCAGAGACAGAGTTCTTTGTCTTTTAGTGGAGAGCATAGCAGTTTATAAGGCTATGGTTGCTTTGACAAGATAGAAACTTAGTATTTCTGCTACCAGATATTTTCCAAGAAGCCACCAAAATAATTAAAATGTTAACTTAAAATTTTCATTTATTCCCACAATTGACAAGCTGATTTTTTTTTTAATTTGAAAACTTGACTCTGCCTAGATTTATACATTTTCAGGCACAGAGGAAAGGAGTGGGGACAGGCGAGGTGTCCAGCAGTTGCACTGTGGTTGAAAGCAGCCCAGGCTGGCGATGTACAGCTTGTGTGTGTCTGAGGTGCTGCGTGTCATCTGTGTTAGAACTGTCTCCTGAACAGTAAACAAACAATGAAACAAAGAGTGGGTGTGTGGTTCCAGGAAACACAGTGGCAGAGAGCAGCAGACGTGCCTCAGACTCTCCTGAGAAATGACAGCACAGAAAGCTGTGTGCCAGGCTACCCTGTGCCTCATTTTGTTCAGAATGCATGAATATAGAAAGATTTAGTGTGGCCAACCAGAAATGGCCTGCTCCTGTCCTTGGACAATCCGAATTTCATTTCCCTAATCAGTGGACAGAGTAGGAACATTTAAAAATAGTTGACCACTGTTTACTTGTATGTGTGAATTGGGCCTACCCTGCACCTCAGCTTTTTCTTCCACTCAAGTATGACTTGTTTACTTCCCAAAAATAATGTTTTGCTATTTAGAAAAGCAAAAGGCCCAGACCTTGTCACTTCTTTATGAACAGTTGCCCTCCCCTCAAAGGGTCCTCTGTAGAGCTACAGAATCTGGGACAGGCTCCCGGAAATGCCTTCGCAGGCCAGCATTGCCAATCCCATTACCTGGCTGAGTTCAGGGATTCTGTGCAACTCCACTTCAGGAAGTCCATGGCCCTGGACAGTACAGCCACAACATGGGAAATCCTGGGGTGAGAGTCAGGAGAAGCAGTCTGGGTTGTGCACCAGGGCCAGCAGAAGGCATGGGCATATCCACCTGCTCTCTTATTTGAAAATGAAGTGCTTAAATTAAAAACGAAGTTACTGGGCTCTGAGGCCTGTGTCTTTGTGTTCTTGCTGTCCCAGAAAAGAACTTGAGCCGCTGTTAGCTCACCTCTCCCTGCTCCTTTTCTTTCCCGTTTCCCCAATAACAGTGGGCTATGTTGCCACTTCCCACCAAACCTTGAGAGGGGTTTGTCCATGGCATGGACTGACCCCTAAAGCCACTGGAACTCAGATATGGCCAGTGACAAGACTCGGGCCCCAGTTACTACAGATGGACATGTATATGAAAAATGTCAGGTACAGAAGCCAGCCTGACAGTCCAGCTGAAAGTTGGCGCACAGTGCCTCTGGACAGGAGGAGCTTTCCTACCAGTCGCTCTGGAAGGAATGCCAGACCGTAGGTCAGCTGGTGAAGAACCAGCCATGAATTACTCACTTCCTTGAGGACAGCTTTCCCCAGAACACCTGCTCTGCTGGCAGCAGCTCCAAGGACATTCCTGGACTAAGTGAGCTTGAGGACTGGCAATGATTTACTAACATCCCATGTTGTAACAGTACCTGAAGGAGTGTGTATTTGGGCGTAGTGGTGCATACCTGACCATCTTAGCTCCTCCAAAGGCTGAGGCAGGACAGTCGCCTGGGTCCAGGTGTTTGGTGCCACCCTAGGCAGCTAGTGAGACTGTCTCAAAACACACGGACTGTTTATAGTTCTGCTGGTTTAATGGTTCAAGGCATGATTTAAACAGTGAGTGCTCGACTTCACGCTGTCCTCGTTTGGTGTTGCTTGGCTCCGATCAGTTATTAACACAGGCAGAGCAGGGAAGTGAGAACGCGCAGTCAAGACGCTGCTTCTTCCTAGTTAAGATGTGCTTCCCTCAAGAGAGTCATAAAAGGTTTTCTTTGCTGTGTGTGTGTGTGTGTGTGAGAGAGAGAGAGAGAGAGAGATTGATTTTAAGAAACAAAAAAATAAAGTTGGGTGGATAAGATCTGGGAAGAATTGGGAGGGGGAAAACAAATTCAGAATATATTTTATAAATTTTTCAATAAAAAAAGAAATTCCTAACGTGAAAGTAGAGTGTACAGCTTAGTAGGGCTCTGCTTGGTGTTGTGAAAGTTCTCAGAGCATCCCAAAACATTTTTAGAAGAATAAAAAGTGAAGCTTATATTTAGTGCCTGTAATGCAGAATAAGAAAATAAACCATTTTTCTCTGTACTGGAAATTGAGCCCAGGACCTCATGCATGCTTAGCTATTACTCTAAACCTGAGTAGACTTCAGCGCTAGAAAATTTTAGGTTGCTTTTGATATAATTTTGGAATGGATACATCATCTCCTACATTATTTCCCCAGTTGTGTGAAGTCTCCAAGATGTATCTGAATACCTACTAGTCAAGGGCAGTGCCAGCATTGCATCGTCTGTGTTGGCAGTGCTTTTCTCAGTGGAAGATGCCCCTCACCCTCCTAAAGTTAGGCAGGTGGAGGACCCTCATTTTGTGACTGAGGAAGCTGTTTGTGTGGGAGATTTAAGGACAAGTTTATTAGCATACATTCTGCCACTGAACCTCATCTCCTAGCTGTGGGGCTGTAGTGTGACCTTGGGTATTTGGGAAACAAGTGTGTGGTTTGGTGACAATTTAAGAAAGGAGATAGATAATAATGAAGTCAGCAGTGACTGCCAGATGTATGGAAGCAGGAATGGCATCCTTTAATCCTTCTCAAAACTCAGTAATGTTTTGACAATAAGTGTGGGGAACTACTGCTGCCACAGCACGAACAGGTCATGAGAACGCCGTGCTGAGCTACATTGTCACTGATGTAAACTGTCTATTGATAGGAGGTGGTGGCGGGGGGGCACAGTAGATGTGACTGATGCTGGATGTAGGGCTTCTTTGGGGTGACAAAAGTATCTTAAAGTTGACTATGTTGACACAAAATTCCGTGACCATACTAGAAATCATTGGGATATATTTTTTAAATGGACAGACTACATGGTATATGAATTATGTGTCGATATGATTGGTTCTAAAAACTTTAAAACCTAAATGGCTTGCAAGTCATCAGAAAGCTTCATATCTGTTCAACAGACTTACAAGGCTTGATTTATATGAGTCAAATTAATGTATTCATTATCTCTAAGTAAATTCCTGGAGACATCCAAGGACAATATGAAGAAAGCTGAAAAAAACTTCAGAAGGAAGGTCAGAGGCACTCCTGTTCCCTTGACCTGCTCTTTGCTTTTGAAGCTGTTTTACAGAAGAGTGCTGTGACCATACCCTTCACTTCCCTCTCCTTGCTCTTGTCTGTGGGTAAGAGCACGCACATTAAACCAAAGGCATGATCTGCCTGCGTGTGGCACAGAACTGGCCTGACACCAGCAGTAGCCATCACCTGTATCAGTGCTCTAAGCCTCACCTAGAGAGCACAGCAAGCAGCCTCTCCCCCACCCCACCCTACCCCAGACCTGTAATGATGAGAGCCTATGGCACATATAAGTCAGCTAGCCAGTTCCCAGTGAGTCCACCCTGGCTTTGTTCAAGTGGAGACCAGCTCTAGAGACTCTGTTGAAGGCCTGTAATGGCTTGTAATAGTCGCTGCTCCAGCTGACCAGGAAGATAATAGGATCAAGACCTGCCTGGGTTATAGAATGGTTTCAGGAGCAGCCTGACCAATGTCCCAAAAAGTAAAACAGGGCTGGCATCTGTGTGACTCAAAGGCAGAGGGCTTGACTGTAATGTGTGAAGTGTTACCTTCAACCCTGGTACCACAAAAACAAAACAAAACAGCAAAAATGCAGAATGATAGAACAGAGTACAGACCAGTGTGTAAAAAAAAAAAATGCAAGCTCAGTTTTCTTTAAGATGAAAGACTGCGTAAGCCTTTCTTCATAGTGAATCTGTCCGAGTGGAGGGGTTTGGAGGAGTGAGTTAGTGTTATTTATTGTGGTGCTGGGATGGAACCCCCGCCACTGTAGCTGCTCTACTCACTTCACGTGTCATTTCCCTGGTTTCTCTCCTCACCACAATGAGAGAGCAGTGACAGAACAGTGTCTCTGTTGTGAGCGCTCTGCGAGTCAATTTCCAGCCCGCTGGCCTCTGCCACCCTCACTTCCTGCCTTGGTGCTCAGGGAGCCTCGTCATCCATGGCGTGGCACCTCCCTTGTAGAGCTTGGCCAGTCACTCTGTAACAGAAGCAAGCTAGCCGTCTCTAAGATCACCAGTTTCTGGTGTGCGTGTGTGTGTGTGTGTGTGTGTGTGCGCGTGCACGCGCGCGTGGGGGGTGTGCATGTGCGTGTATGTGTGTGTGCATGCGTGCGTGCCTGTGCGTGTGTGTGTGTGTGTGTAAGAATGGCTACTTTATTTTTACTTCTGTGGAACTCCATATCACATGTACAAAGTGTTCCGGCAGACAACAAAGCTGGGCAAAGCCCTCCTGTGCCTCATCAGCTCAAATCCTTCCTGGTGAAAAAAAAATTTGGATAAGATCAGTGAAGATGTATGCAAGGTTTAATATTCATAAGAAGCATTCGAATCTAAAATGAAGAATAAAATATTTTGTTTCCTGAATTAAATATTTGAATGTGGCTACTGCCTTTTCCTCTGTGCTTGAAAACTCCATAAATTACATTTCTGAGACCTGTCATGTAAACTAAGTTAAGGGATGCAGGCCATGAGACAACAGTCTAAAACACAACAGGCAGTTTTCATGTGTTTACAATGGTTTAGCGGGACTCTGAAAATCGCATGTAGGATGGGGGCTACAACAGCTATTCTGTACACATCAGTCAGCAGTGAGTTTCTACCCTGAGGTCTCCTTCACATCAACTGGTGGTCCTGCCACCCCACCAGTAAAGCCTTAGACAGTGGCAGTGTGAGAGTCTAGTGACCAACTGCCTTCTGAACAGAGGGCTCAGGAGTCATCAGCAGAAATATAAGGGATAGTGTTGAAGCTTGCAAGCCTCCTGACCATTTCTGCAGGTTTGGGTCCAGGGTGTGGGCTCTAGAGTTCGTCCAGCATGCCTGCCTGGTTTGTCCAGTGCGCTAGTCTCTCTTCTTTGTAAACAGAGCTTTTGTGAGTTGTTTCTGTAGTTCCCACAGAACGCCAGGCCGTTTGTAGTGAGAACTTTAGCAGCTCTCCTATAAACAAATGTCAAGCAGAAAAGGCCAGAGCGTGACAGGTATTGTGTGAACAGCAGGCAGAAAAGGCAGAGCTGTGTTTAGAGTTGTCACCCCCCCACACAGGTTATGTCAGGGTGTTCCAGCACCCCAGAAGGAAGCCCTGTGCACTAGACAGTCTCCCCATTCCTTTCTCCACTACACTTGGAAGCCACCAGGCTGCTCTTCACTCTGGATCCGCCTGTTCTGACAGTTGTATACATGGAGTCAAATCCATGTTGTGTCTTGTTCAGCACATTGTTCCTTGTGATGTCCATGGCAGACCCCATGGCATGGTATCATTCATCAGTTGGTGGGTCCTCGGTCTGTTAACACTTGGGCTGGTGACTGCTCCTGCGGTCAACACTGAGCACAGGTATTATTTGGACATTCCTTTTGCCTGGGTTGACAGCATGCTTTGGTCACACAGTTACTCACTGCTTAGCTGACCGGGTAGATGCCAGACTTTTCCATGGCAGCTCCACCATGTGCATTCCAGTTTGCAGTGTCTCCTGTGCTCGGCATACGTTTTCTGTTTTATATTTCAATGCCTGTACACCCCACGGCAGTGTGGCCTGCATTGCCCTATCTCTTTTCTTGTGGATTACTGATCACTTTTATTTCTCTTTGGAGAAAGCTCTACTCAAGTCCTTTGCTCCGTGGATAGATTATGCCTTGTTGAGTTACATAGTTCAGATGTGAGATCTGTAAGATCTATGACTTGCAGATACTTTCTCCCTCCCTCCTAACAGGGTCCTTTATACCGAAGAGTTAACTTCAGTGCCGCTCATCTGATGGGCAAGGTCATGACTGTGTCCTCTGTAGTTTTCTCCAAATGTCCCAGTAGCTCTTATATTTAGTCCTTTGGTTCATTTTTAAGAATTTTTGTGTAGGGTGTGAGGTGAGGACCCAGCTTCATTCTGTAATATTTTTTAATCTGAAAAGTATTGAACTTTGTCAAATTCTGAAAAAATTGAGATGACCGTGTGGTTTTCCTGCATTCACTCAGTGTGACATCAGCTTCCTAGGGCATGACAGAGTACTAAAGAGCAGAATATATTCTCTCCCACTTCTGCAGACCAGAAGTCCAAGGCTGAGGTGTCAGTGAAGTCGATCTTTTCAAAGGCTTCGAGGAGAATCCTTCCGTCCTCTCTCCTAGCTCCTGGTGCTTGCCAGCAGTCTTTCCTCGTGGGCACATCACTGCATTCCTCTCTGCGCCCCTGCACCTCTGTATCTGAAATTACTTTTTACCAGTTATGACATTGGGGTCCCTTAACCCAGTATGACGTCATCTGAGCCTGATGAATCTGTAACATTCGTGTTGCCATAGAAAATGACACCGTCAGTGCTGAGGGACGGGCTGTAAATGAATCTGGATGGGAACACAGTACATCTGGTGTTTCGATGTCTTACGATGAACTAAGTTTCACTTGGTTGCTCTGTGTATCTGTTAATTGCCTTTTCATTCATGAGGGATATTGGCCTTTGAGAGCTCTCTTCCTTGTTTTTTCTGGCTTTATGTCAAGACATTGCTGTCCTCATAGGATGGGCTAGGAATGCTCCTCCTCCTTTGAAGAATTTGAGAAACGCTACATTCATTTTCTTCTTTAAATGTTCGATGGAAATTTTAACAGTGAAAGTCAGCTGGCCTGGGCTTTTTTTTTGTTGTTGTTGTGGGTTTCGGTTACTGATCTCTTATAATAAGTTTGCTGAAATTTTCTATTTCTTGAGGAATTTAAATATCTTTCTCAGCTATCTGTGGTGGTTAATATTGCTTGTCCACTTGACAGGACCTAAATAACAGAAGAGACAAGGCTCTGGGCACATCTGTGAGGAACTACCTAGATCAGTTTGCCTGAGGTGGGACGCCCCACCCTAAATGTAGGCAGTGTCTTCCTGTGGCTGGAGGAAGGGACTGGGTGAGGAGGGGACAGGAGTGCTGGCCTCTCGTTCTCTGCAGCCTCCACGGAGACCAGGAAGTAGGCGTTATCTGGACTGGACCACTGCTGGTCAGCTTTGGTCTCGGTCAAGTTGCTAGCAGTGTTCCACTCTTAAGTTTAACCTTTCAGAATCCGGCTCCTAACAGTCTAGGCAGAGGCCTGTCAAGGTGCTTCATCTCAAGAGCCAGTTTCTGGCTTAGTCATTTCTCTCCTCTGTCTCGCTCCTCTGTTTATTGCTTCGATTCACTGCGTTTCCTAGTTTCTTAAAGTGTGAAGTTAGCTCTCTTCAGAATGTAGGCATTTACAGCCACGATTTGCCTGCCTGAGTGCTGTTTCTCATATTTTCATTTTCACTTGTCTTAAGGTGTTTACTAATCACCTTTGTGCTTTCTTTGTTCTGGTGGCTAGGAAGAACCTAAGATACTGTGTAACCAGGAGGTCAAAGCCTTGTCACCTTATGGTTCTGGACCTACTGGGTAGAAGTCTCCGGAGCCTCTTCCTGGCCTGTGTGGACCCCTGGCCTTCTAGGGATTGAGGCATTGTGGGTAGCAATGCTAGAGACTGTTCCATTATGAGCTGTAGGGACCAGGGAGACCATGACCTTCTGGGGGGGGGGGGCTGTGCTGCTCCCTCCTGCCGAGGAAGCAGACGCCTCAAGGCTGGTGATGGAGGAAACCAGCAACAAGGATTACTGAGTCATATTCCTGTCACTGGCGTGTGAATCGTTCCAGAAAGACATTGCTCAAATGTTTCCCTCTGTTTTAGGTGTTCGTGGCCAGCCCTCACAAAACGCAGCCTATTGTGGAGATTCTGTTAAAAAATCAGCCCAAACTCATTGAATTTCTGAGCAGCTTCCAGAAAGAAAGGACAGATGACGAGCAGTTTGCTGACGAGAAGAACTACCTGATTAAACAGATTCGAGACTTGAAGAAAGCAGCCCCGTGAAGGTGGCCCCTGCCCTGACGCTGTTTGTCTCCCTTGCCCAGTGTGTACAATGCTGTTTCAACAGTTTCTACTCTTGGGGAGGCTTTGGAGGTGCCTGTTTCCTCAGCTGATTGTTCAGGGTAGATGGAATATAAACATTTGAATGGAAAAAAAAATCAATCTAGAATAATATATTCATTTTAATCAAATCTCTGATTGCTTATATGGAATCAGCCATTATATTAAACATTGATCAAAGCAAGTGTAATTCCAGAGTTGGATCCTGGATCACCCAGGCCACCAAGTAGAAGGACCACAAGTGTCTCTTGGGACAGAACGGGGAGGGAACCCTGTCTATGTGTATTCATTTAGACAGGATTTTTCAGACACCAAAGAGACGGGAGACGAGGCTGTATGTGTGTACACTTTGACCTCTGCCTGCTCCCTCCTGGCTGCAGAGGAACAGTGCTCAGTTTCTGTTCACTGTCCCTCATTGTGTCCCAAGCCTGATCCAGGGCTCATGCCCATTCCCACTCTAGATGGCTAGCCTGGGAGCAGCTGAGAGCCAGGTGAGGTCAGCGAGGGCCACGGGGGCAGAGAGCATCCGTGGGTGTGACTTTCAGAGGAGAGATGCAGACAGGTGGCTGTAGAGCACTGCTCTGTGCACTCAGGAGGGTCGGTGAGTGTGGGGGTATTTCACGAGCATCTGTTGTCGTGGGAAGAACGCATTGTGGTGACTGGAGAGGTGGGGGTCACAGTGGAGGCAAACCGTGGGGCCAGAGGGCTGTGGTAGGCTTTCATCAGTAGAGGGGGAAGTGATTCATGCATAAAAATTCTCAAATGACCGAAGGTTCTCTCTCGTCCAGTTTGTTCTGTAATAAACTGCACTCCGTAATTGCCCACCGGTGTCTTCCGTGAGAAGCTAAAAAGCCTGAAAGTGTTGATCCCAGACACCCTCTTGTGTGCTAGAGGAACTGAGGCGCTCCTCTGTGCCCCACAGGCATAGAAAGAAAAATTCATTTAAGTCAATGATTGACTTTCAGACCTCAAACCTCTGAAATGGAATTTGAAAGTGGTATTTCCCAGACGCTAATGCTGCGATCGCTTGTCTGCTCTCCATTGCCTGAGTCCCCATGACCCTTAACTGCTGTCTTTCTTGTCTTTGGCCACATATGTCTCCACCCAGAGACAGGAAGGGAATGTGTTCTCCAGTGTAAATGCCTCTAGTGGTTTTTCCATGCAGAGAACTCCCTGGCAGGGCCCTTTGCTTTCTGCCCAGGGTTCAGGTGTATTGCTTCTGTGCAGCCCCTGTGACCTGCATTTTCCAGTCACAGAAGTCAGATTATTTTTATAATATTTCCTTATAGTACAGAGGCCCTTAGAATTTGACCTTTCTGGATTTGCTTATTTGATTAAAAGAGATTTAAAAAAAAACTTTTTAAATGTGTTTCTGTAGCATCATGGAACACAGACAAGGCCATGTACTAATTTTATTTCAGTTAAGAACATGTCTTTTCCCTGCGTTTGAATTCGCTCTCTCCCAGCATCCCTTTATGGAGGCTGTGTGCCTGCCCAGTGGGAACTGTAGAGCCTGAGATGCTCTACAGTCAGTGAGGTGGCCGGGGTGTGGGTTTGAATCGAACTGGCACTGGAGCTTACGCTGTGCGCACACAAAGGTCACCGCACATACTGTGAGACTGGAGCTTGGCGAAGGTCACATTTAATAAGAAGCACAACTTAAAGACTGAATAAAAAGTACCACACACTCTGTTGGTCTTGTTCCTCTCTCTTTACTCGTGCGGGTGCGGTTGGATTCTTGTCCTGTCTCCAAACAGGAAAGGGCCCAGGCCAGGAGTACCCCAGGGCCACACTGAACACAACAGAGACCCTGTCTGCATCCCATGACCAAGCACTAGCCAGCGGGTACTCAGTCTCACTGTTGCTGCCTCCTCAGTTAGGAGCCATTCCCACCAACAAATGTGGAAGTCGTAAGAAGAATGTTCCAGACCTAGGGTGGGACACACCACACAGGCGTGCAGAGTGACCTGAGAAAGGTCGTGGCGTTGGAGCTATGTGGTGTTCCCCTACTGAGACCTGGGAGGTTCTTAGTGTCAGGGTCCTGGAATGCAGCCAGTGGGGATTGAGATCACAATGTTCTTGGATGGGGCTCTCGGCTAAAGCCAGGCATCTGCCCAAAGTTAGGACTGTTCCTGGAAAAAAGGCTGGGAAGCAGCATACGCCCCTCATAAATGTTCTTGACTCCAAGCCTCAGCCATTCCTCATCCTGCGGTGCCTCTGGGGAGTGATGTGTGAGCATCTCAAAGTCTCCATCACTAGCCGTGCTGGCTGCCGTAGCCACGGTGGCACCTGAAAAGTCCACAAGTCCCAGGAGTGGTTAGGATGTGAAGGGAACAGAATTCAAAACCACCACAGTTGTTGTCTTTAGTGTGTATTCACTGTCAAATTATGGGCTTAATTACAACATCTTCATGCGTGTATCCTACACTTTGAGTGTATTTGTGACCCTTACCTTCCATCTCCTCCCCGGCCCGCTACTCTCCTTCCTCTTCTCTAATACTCTCCACCATGAACTGTTTCAGTATGCAGACGACTATGGTATCAGAGACAGTTAGCATTTTATGTGTTTTGGTTCTTTTCCTGCTTACCTGCACTGTGGTGTGAATAGCCACACCTCCTCACTGGCACTCCTTCAGGAAGGTTTTTGGATAAAGACCTTGGAAGGCTAGACTTGGTTTGCCTGGGGCGACTGGACTGGCTGAAGGACATGTACAGGAGTGTGATTTAGTTTTGAAGTATGGAGAATGTCTGTGTGTGTCTGCCATGATTAAAGATAGCAGAGCTAAGCCTACCTATGCTGGACTATGCATACTTAGCCGCACCTGCCCTGGCAGGGAACACGTAGCCTCAGAAAGAGCAGCAGGATCAAGGCCACAGGATCAGGGCCACCTCTGACCCAAAAGTCTGAATCTTGGAAGATAGGCTGTCTCCACTAGGCCCTGCTTCGGCCTCCCTCCCAGGCAGGCCCTTCCTTCATTTGAGCTCATGAACTTCAGACCAGCCTGGGCAGCATCCTCAGACCTGTCTCCAAAGGGAATGTCAAGGCAGGAGGTGTAACTGAGTTGTTAGTTATGTTTACCTAGCAAGCCTGAAATCATGAGTTCAATCACTGCGTAAACCAGGCATGCTGGCACTCAGGAGATAGAGGCAGAAGAATCAAAGTCAGCATCCTCAACACATAGCAAGTTCAAGACCAGCCTGGGATACATGAGACCCTATCAAACAAACAAAACCAGCAAAAAGAAAAAAAAACCCAAGTGCCATCATGTCCAAGTAGTTGATCACAGACCAGGGACTCTCTGTGTGCCCAGCCTGCCCTCTTGACCTGGGATTCAGAGGAAGGGCAAAGCTCTAACTGCAAACTGTTGTCTCTGTGAGGGGAAAAAGCCTCTGCCCGTCTCTGCAGGCACAGAGTGTGACATTCACATGGCCGTGCCCTGCCCTGCCTGGATGAATGAGCCTCTGTATTGCCTTGGGTGTGGGAGGAAAAATAAGGGCACACCCACAGCTGGCCGGCCTGCTTCTGGCAGCTCCAGCTGTGACCTTCACCTTGACTAGGGCAGAGCAACTTTACCCAGCTGTCAGTGTGCTGTGCCCGTCTGAATCCAGGTGGAGCGTGTGGCTAGCAGCCAGAGGGTATACACGATCAGAAAGCCAGGGCAAAGGAAGTGAACAGCACCCTGAACCTCCATACGGGAACGGCTCCCACTCTGACCACAGCCCACTGGCCAGATGCTGTCCCTTTCCTACCAGGACCTTCGGGGGCGGGGGGTACCAACCTCCTAAGGCTAGTGTGCCAGTTTGCCATAAAATGAGACCTCCTTGGGGGTTAAGCTTGGAGCGGTGTCAAGGGTTGCAGTGAGGCTAACTTTGCCCTCTAAACAGTGACTCATCTGGGAACAAAGGCTGCAAGAGAACCAGAGCCCCAAGAAGCTTGTGTCCAACTGTGAGTGTCTCCACTTGTCCCTTCCCAGGTGCATCTCTCCAACTCTGAGAGGGAGGGAACATTTTTGGCACTCAGGTACATTTGCTGCTCTGTCCTGAACTGGGTGGGTAAGAGGGCAGTTGGTGTCACTCTTACTTGAGCACAGAGAGAGGTCACCTTTCGCCCTGAGGGCTCTGGTTGGCTCTGGGGTCCTGTCCGCACATCCATACTCAAAGGCAATCTTCTCTAACCCTTTGCGCTGGTGCTGGGCACTTCCTGCTCAGACTGTTCAAAAATCTAGTTTAGAAAAAAGTGCCCAGGTGGAAGAAAGAAGGGCTGCCTTGGAGACAGAAAGAGACTGGTGTTCACGAGTAGTAGGCATTGCCTCTGCCTCTCCGAATTCTTTGCATGTTCTCCGTGGCTCTGAGTCTTCAACCAGATCCATCAGCTCCATGGTTCTCAATCTTCCTAATGCTGTGACCCTTTGATATGGTTCCTTATTTTGCTGCTACTTCCTAACTGTAAGTTTGCTACTATTATGAATCATTATATAAATATCTGCTATGCGGGATACCTGATATACAGCCCACAGGTTGAGAAGCACTGCTTTAGCTGAGACCTGGTTTCCATCTGTCCTTGCAGAGACTGAATCTACAGGCAACTGCTTTCACTTGCCCTCTTAACACCTCAGCTCGCTTAGGCAGGGAGAGATGTCTCCCACAGTCCACTACCCTACCTGCCTGGACCGCTAGGCTCTCCCTTCAGCCTGTCTCATGCTCATTACTGAACTTATCAGAGTGCATCTTCAGTTACTAGTTCGCCACCACCCTCTCCTGCCCTGCCGGCCCGGGGGCTCACCCCCTAACAGCTCCTTGTTTCACTGTATTGCCTTTGCCAGCCAGAAATTCCCTGCCCCCTTCTAAGTCCTTTGCAACCTATGAAGGGTTTACACTCCAACTCATCATAAAGCAATCTTTCATTCAGCTCGGGAGCACCAAATCATAGTGGCTAAAGAGACCCAAATAGGACAGGACCTTTGTAAGTTGCAGGAGATAGAAACACATTTCAAATTAGCTTAAGGGGAAATATATATATACATACACAGACACATACACACACATGCACGCACGCACCTGGGACCTCCTAAGATCCAGTTTCAGGTATGGCTGAATCCAGAGACTCAAGCCCCATCATTAGGGCCCTTTTCCACAACCCTAAATATATGGTTTTACTCCTAGACAGGATGTGTCACATGTTGAGCAGGGTGTTATTGACCTCCCAAGGCCAATACACAGTGGCACATCATTGAAAAGGAGACAGACCTCCACCCAGTGTCTGTTTAGCTCCTCTCCTGATGAGGCTCTGATGGCTACTGATGATCATGCTAACCCCTGAACATTGACCTGTGCAAACTGTCACATACAGAAAGAATGTCGGGGCCAGGAACAGGGCACTATGGAGTTGGAGCAATTTGGCACGTTGTCCTTCTTTTCCTGTTGTTGGAATAAAGGCTCTACTAGAGCAACTTAAGGAGAAAAGAGTTGGGGGGTTGTTTTGGTTTGTTTTATTATCTTTTTGACAGCGAAGGGAGAGGTCACAGTTAAAGGGTATTGTAGCAATATTTTGTTTGTGATCTGAACAAATAAAGCTTGCCTAAAGATCAGAGTGCAGAGTTAAGCCACTAGTTAGCCTTAGAAGCCAGGCAGTGGTGGCACACACCTTTCCCAGCTCTAGGGAGGTGGAGACAGGAGTGATATGGCTGGGCAGAGAGGGGAATATAAATTGGGACAGGAGCTCATTGCAGTCTGAGGATTCAGTCTGAGCATGCAGCCTGAGGTTTTGTAGAGACAGCAGCAGTCTGAGGATTCATAGAGACAGGATCACCCCTGTGGTCTGAGCATTGATAGAAGTAAGAACGCTCTAGTGGTTGACTGTTCTGCTTCCCTGATCTTCAGCATTAACCCCTATATCTGACTCTGGGTTTTTATTATTGGGAACAATTAAATTCTTACTACAGGGTATAGTCAATCATGGTTGTAATGATCTGTCCTGTCCCTTTAAAAGACAAGCCCCTCCCACTCCCTCTCCATCCACCACTGGGGCAGGCAGATCTTCCTTTCTGCTTGCAGCCCAAGCCCCTTTCCTTTCTGGCTCTCTCCCAAAGAGGTAGCTGGTACCATGGCTCCTCTCCTTCCCCTCCCGTCTGTTTCTCTCTCTCTCTTCTTCCTTCTTCCCTTCCCCCTTTTCCCTCCATAACCCACTAAATAAACATCCAACCTCACTCTGCATGGTGTGCCTATCTGTCTGTCTCTTACCTGTGCTGTGGCTCCTCATGGGACTGGCTGCCCCGCCGAGGTCTCTCACCTGCTGCGTGGCTCCCTGCCGGGGATCCGCTGCCCCTCGTGGCCCACAGGCCACTTGGGGGACAGTGGGCCACTTGGGAAACAGCTCCGTTTTACTTTTACCATAGCAATGGTGGGAAGACATGCAGCTTCCAGAGAGGAGAAATAGAGAGACACCAACAGTGCCACTTCATTCACTTCCTCCAGGATCCTAGCTCAGGAAGCTAAACACAGATCAGAACCATCATGACCAATAGACAAACAAGCCAAGGTAAAGAGGATAAAAAAGTCTGATTTGTGGTTTGAGGCCAGCCTTGACTACATTGTGAGTTCCAGGCTAACCTTAAAGAACACACAAATAAAGAAGCAAGCTAAGATACCAGAGACACTGCTTCATACTCACTAGAATGGCTAGAATCAAATGGTTAGTTAACATACAGATGCAGAGAAATTAAGACTCATGCTCTGGGTGAGGATATGAAATCGTGGAAATCAGTCTAGCAGTTCCCCATACAGTGAAGCACAGTGCTGATCATGCTGACCAATGGCTCAGCAATTTCCCTCCCAGCTGTACACTCAAGAGAAATGAAAACATGCCCACACAGGAACTCACACGAGGAATTGTGTATAGAGGCATTCTGATGAGCGCTGAAGGCTAGAAAATGGACAGAATCTGCTGTAGCCACACAGTGACACTATCAGTCACAGAAGTAAAGGACGCTCTGATCCACAACACACTGTGTGAGATTCTCGAGAACACTGTGCTAAATGAAAAAAGCCAGACACCAAAGCTCATTGTCTGCTCATTTTCTGCTGCTGTAACCGAGTGTATGAGCTCCAGTCCTGTGAAAGGAGCAGAAATGCTTCCGCTCACCGTTCCAGAGGCTGGGATGTTCAGTGCCAAGGCACCAGCATCTGGAAGGACCCTCTCACTACATCAACACGTGATCGCAGAAGCCAGACAGCAGCACCGTGGTCGTGCATGAAAGCAGAGCCCATGACCTGAGCATTATGTCTTGTAGATTGTTATACCATGCGTTCGGACCTCTCCCAGGTTCTCCCCACCCCCACCCTCCCAAAACCACATCTTTTCCTGCTGTCATTTAAAAACAGACATCTAAATTAAAAGAGAGGATAGAATAAAAACAAACCTGACTAGGACAAAACAAACAAACGTTCTCCTTTTGCAACTTTTGGGAGAACCATTGAAGTCACAGAGGCTAACATTAAATGATCTGTTCACATAGAAAGTCCAGCACAGGAGTCTAGAGACAGAAAGCTTCCTGATGGCCTGAGGCTTGGGGTGGAGTATGAGACAGATGTGTGAGGAGACAGCTAAAGGTTGGAGTTTCTGAAGGGACAGAAATCTTTTAACTAAATATCATAGTGCTTGAACATTAATAGGTTTTCTGTCCCCCATAATAGGTTTCTCCACACAATAAGCCAGATCAAACCGAATTGAAAAAGTGTAACAACAGGTATGTTTGAGCAAAACAACTCTCAGACAAGTGCTCCGGTCCCAGAGATGGAAGCCAGAGAAGGCACACCCCTCGAACTGAAGCAGGGAGACTATATAGGTTGTTGGTGAGGGATGGTGATGTGTTTGCCACAAGCTGGGTTTGTGCTCAAGTGTGGTCCAAAGCTGAGCACTTTAGGTGGGAACTTGGACAGTTAGCCACAAGGGAGGAAGCTGCAGTAGCCACCAAGAATGTAGAACTGGTGCCTTCCCTTTGTTTGGTGGCTCTGGGAGCTGGTGGAGTTTGAAGAGAGAGACAGGAATAGGGATTTCCGGATCACGCAAGGGCAAGCTGGAGGTTCCAATTGAGCACACATATCTGGAAATTAACACTCAAAAAACATTGAATTTTTAGTTTAAACGGGTGTGTGAAATAGTAATAAAGCTGTTTAAAATGTTAACACAGACTTGAAATGCTTATTGTCCACAGAGCTGGGGCCAAACACAGGCTAGACAAGTGCTCTGCTACTGAGCCGCAGCCATTGTCTTGTGACCCAGTTTATCTCTGTGTTATCTGTATTTTTTGTGTTATTTAATAATGTGTATCATGCTACGTATTATATATTCCATGCACTGTGCCAGACAGCCCCAGCCAATTCTGGTATCCCTTTAGGTCCATGTGAATATCAGGATAAGGAAAGTG
The DNA here is from genome assembly GCA_025134845.1 of Neodon shergylaensis. Classification (NCBI taxonomy): domain Eukaryota; kingdom Metazoa; phylum Chordata; class Mammalia; order Rodentia; family Cricetidae; genus Neodon; species Neodon shergylaensis. Next base: position 50,726,558 of record JABTXL010000002.1, on the reverse strand, counting down.
TTTGTGCCCACCCACCAGTCTCTCCTTGTGAGCAATCCCAGACTGTATGAGGTCCTTCATGCCATCCTAGCAGCCCTAGGGTAAGAACTCTGTTCTCACATTAGTCCCTGCTTCTCTGCCCTCTAGGTCAGCCTGATGCTCTTCCTTGGCTCCTCTCTAGAAGGCCTTCCTGCACAAGTTGTGTTCCAGACCCACACTTCTATAGCTCTCTCCTCCTGACTCTCAGACTGCCCTTAGTTATGCTTGACCATCATCCCAAACTCTTGATTTAAACCAGGGGGCCCATTCCCCCGTGGACCTCTGTGTAGTCAGATCTTCCTCACTGTGACAGGACCCATTTCTCCCCTCCCTCTCCCCCTCATGGACCTCTGTGTAGTCAGCTTTCCTTCACTGTGACAAACCCCTGAGGAAAGCAAGAGAAAGGAGGGAACGAGTTGGTTTGGCTCTGTCTGGTCCTATGCTTTTAGGTGTGTGGTGAGAAAGAAGCATGATTAAAAGGACACACAAGGAAAAATGCTTCTTTCATGGCAACAGAGAGGGGTGTGAAGAGCCTGGGACCATCAATCCTTCCAAGGCATGTCTCAGTGCCCTACTTCCTTCAATAGGCCCTACCTCTGGCCCTGCCTCCTAGGGTTTCTACCATTGATGAACCCATTGATGAGATCAGCAGCCTCGTGGTCCAGTCACTTCCCAGAAGTTCCACATGACTCTACAGGCCTGGGACCTGAAATTTCCTGATCCCTGGACTGCTACTTTGTCCCCATGTCATGCATACTGATCCATGTTGCTAATCCCTGGCTGTCTCCATTGTAACAGGCATCCATATGACCTCATCAGCTTCTGCTCTTCATAAGTGCTCTGCAACCCACATTGAAATCCTTCCTTTCTGGAGCTTGCCCACCCCAAACCCTGCTTCTGTTGCTCAACACTGATTGAGTACATTTGTCATCTCTTCTCAGCTGGAGGAGCCACCCTTGCTGCCCTCCCCCTCCGCCCTCCCCCCTCTCCTGAGATCCTCTTTTTTTCCAGGCCTTCCGGATGCAGCACGTCATTCTGCAGTGGGACATGTCCTGTGCTGGTCAGACACTTCACTTCTAGCTACATGGAAAGAGACCGCTTTTCTTTTATGACAGAGTCTCATGTGTCCCACATTGGCCTCAGATTCCCTGTGTAGCATGGGACAAGCATGAACTTCTGGCCCTCTGTCCTTGCCACCTGTGAAGGTTGCAGTCCTAGCTACACCAGGGATCAAACCTGGGACCTCATGCCTGCTAGGGAGGTACTCTACTAACTAAGCTACAGCCCAACCCATAGGTATCCTCATCACAGCTCTACCTTCTCAGCTCTCACGGGCTCACCCTCCTTGAACCTATGCTGGAGTCCAGCTGCAGTGGAGCGCAGGTCCCACAGAGGAGGGATGGAGTCTGCAGGGGGAAGGAGGAGGCTGCCGTGATCTAAGGGTGAATCAGGATGGCTGCCCCTTTATTGCAAAAAGGCTTCGCCTTTCATACCCAACTGTTTAGTCACAGGCATCCTCAACCCACATTAAAACCCTTCCCTTCCAGGGCTTGCCCACCTCAAGGACTCCAGGCTGAGAACAGCCTCAGCACAGCTTTTTTCCTGAGACAAAAGCAAGTTCAGCAAGTACCTAAATACCTATTGTCTTCAAAGGGTCAATAACCCCACCAACTGAAGGGCCACAAGTTCCTCCTGCCAGAGATAAGGATAATGACTGCTTTTAGCAAGCAGGAACTTTCCTCAAGCCCCTGAGGGGAAAGGGGGCCCTTATCCAAAAGCCTGACCTTGGAGAAAAGGCTTCCTCTGGGGACCAGACACCGCTCTGTAATTTAAACCACTTTCACTCTTCAGGGGGCATGATGCAATGTTTGTGCTGAGCTGTCCCCTGACCACATCCCTTTGTGTCCTAATCTCGCTATATGGGCGGCCGTTGCCCTCATTCACTCCCCACAGGGAAGGTTCTGATGTCTTCCTCTTTTCCGATAGACCACGTCATTTTGATCTCTCTATACTTACTGAACTTTTGCCCTTCGTGGCTTCAGGCACTGGATCTGAACTGCAGGCACTTCATCCTTGGGCTCAGGTGTGTCTAGTAAACCCCTAATGTTCCTGCTCTTGGTGTAATCAGGAGGACACTATAGGATTTCTGTGTGCAAGAGCCTTCACACCTATGGTTCTGCAGTGGTGAGGATTTTTTTTTCCAAAAACTTATTTTGTTTTTGTTTAAAGAGGCTGCTGTTTTATACATTTTCATCCTTCAGAGCACACACAAAATTTCCCAAAGGAGGAGGCCTAAGGGAACTCCCACAACACACAGTGGGAATCATTAAAGATGAAAGGAAACGGCTGCTGGAGAATTGTGATCCGCAAAGTCGAAATACTGGAACTTTGTCAGGCAGCAATGATGGCCATGAGGGCCACACCAACCCTATGTCTCAGGGACATACATCTAGCGTTCCGCCCTCGCTTGTCTTCATCTCCTTTGCATTCAGAATCTACACCCGCTGATGACTTCATGGCTCCTGAGTGACAGATGACCTCCGAGCTCTCGATGCTCCTGCCTGTTGATAGTTCATAGGCTCTCAGCAGCGGGGGTTTGGGCAGAACTGTCCCTTCTTGCCTTTCTTCTCCTCCATTCCAGAATCCCGTTGTAATACATGCTAACTTGAGCTTGTATTTCCTCTCTTCCAAGGGGCCTCCCCTTCAACTTCTGGTACATGCTGCCCTCTGTTGGCTAAAACAAACCATGCACTTTACCGGAGTCCTGCGGGACTAGAGTTAACAGGATCTGTGTGACTTGGCTCAAGCTAACTCACGTGTCAGGAGTCTGAGAGGCCCACTCGGGTAGCACATATAGCCAAATTGACAAGGAGCTTAGCAAGCTGCAAGGTGGGGCTAACTGTGACCACAGGTCAATACACTGTCACGTCCCTGAGTCCTCAAACAAAATCCCTAAGCAGGGAATGTAGCCTCATGGTACGCTTAGGCCAAGCACTTGCTTGGTCTGCAGGAAGCCCTGAGTTCCTCCCCAGCACTATAAAAGCTAAAGGTGGAAAGAAATAGAGTTGAAAATCCTAAACTTGCAGGTTTCTACCTCTTCAGGGGTACTCTGACAAGGACTTCTGGTGACTTGAATGCCTGCCAGGTTGTCGCCTTGAGCCTGGACTCTTGCAGTATCTTCATGTCTAGACCTGGGTCACTTCCCTGTCATCCACCCCACCCATTCTTCAGTGACCATATACTCTGTAGGAACTGGGAACTGAACCTCTGGGTATGGGAGATGAGGGTTCCTAAGAGAGGGACACCAAGCAAGAGACAGAGCAGGTGTGAGAGGGACCTGGGAAGAGAAGGCAGGGACAGAGTCAGCCCTGGACCAGGGCTGAGGGAACCAAGAACCTGGGGTCAGGAGCCTCCAGAGGCAAGTGAGAAGATAAGATGCCCAGTGGGTAAAAGCTGCTTGGCTATTCAGAGTGGGAAGTATTTTCCAAGCTATTGGTTTGTGATGAGTGAAGATGAGGATGCCAAGGAAGCCAGCCCGTGCTCCCAGCCCATGCTCCCAGCCCATGTTCCCAGCTCATGCTCCTAGCCCATGCTCCCAGCCCGTGCTCCCAGCCCGTGCTCCCAGCCTGTGCTCCCAGCCCATGCTCCCAGGGAAGGAAGGGCCAGGAGCAGGGAGGGCTAAGAGAAGTCTATGCTTGTTGAGTAAGAACCACACAACAAGTTCCCCAAAGTACAGTGACTTCATCACACCCAGGAGAGCTTTTGGGTCAGTAGCCCAGGCTGCACTTGAGTGTCCACTGGCATCAGCAGCACAAACAAAAGAGAGCTAGGCCCGATGGTGCCCCCACTGCAACCCCCACACTCAAGAGGCTAAGGTAGGAAGATTTCCAGCTCAATGCTTGCCTGGGCTGTGTGTGTAACAATAAATAAAATAAAATAAAATAAAATAAAAAATAAATAAATAAATTATTTTCCTATCATTAAAAAAATAATTTAAAAAAAAGCCTGTAGGGACCTGATACCAGAACTGGATCAGGTCATTTCTGCCTCTTGCTATTGCACCCAAAGTCAAGGTTGGACAAATCTGCTCTATCTCCTGATGGGAAGAACTTACAAAACCATTTGGCGAACAGCACAGCATTGTGGTGATTTGAATAAGGATGGCCCCCATAGGCTCACATATTTGAATGCTTAGTCATCTGGGACACTATTTGAAAAAGATTAAGTGTGGCCTTGTTGGAGGAAATGTGTCACTGAGGGTGGGCTTTGAGGTTTCAATCATGCCTGGCCTAGTCTCTGTTTCTCTGTCTGCGTGTGTGTGTGTGTGTCTATCTCTCTCTGTCTCTCTGTGTGTCACTCTGTCTCTTGGTCTGTGTTGCTCTCTGTCTCTGCCTCTGTTTCTCTCTGTCTCTCTCTCCTCTTGGCCTATGAATCAGGGTGTAGCTGTTAGCTACTTCTCTACCGACATACCTGCCTACTGCCATGCTCCTGCCATCATGATAATGGACTAAACTTCTGAAACTGTAAGTGAGCCACCAATTAAAAGCGTTCTTTGATAAGAGTTGCCAGGGTCATGGTGTCTCCACAACAACAGAACAGTGACTAAGACAAGTGTGAGGACAGGAAAGCTAAAACTTGGACCATCAGTGTCTCTCACATAGGAAATGGTTCCTCATGAGCATCAGATGACGTCAGAGGGAGAGGCTGGACAAAAGTCATGACCTCCAGCAGATTGGGAATTAGGAGCAGCAGGCTCAGGCGTTGCTCTGTCAACCACTATCAAACAGTGGTTGAGTCAGTTGTCCTGATGCTCTTTGGAAATCACCCCTGCTTTGTGTTGTGAAACTAATCCCCTGGCGTGACAAGTCCTTTACGGTCATGTGCGGACCTCTGCACACTGGCACAGTGAGGCTTCGGAATGGGTGGGAGGCTGTCATGGGATGGTGGAACACAATGGCCATCTTCAAATACTGATGGGTAGTCATGTGGGGAAGGAAACAAAGAGGTCTGTGTCCCTGCTGAAGGCATCGACAGAGAAGAGGGAATGACCAGGGCAAGGCGATTCCACAAAATTAACAGTTTGCTACAGAGGTCTGTCCCAATGCCGTTTAAAGACAGGGTGAGTTCTTCCTCATCGGGGTCTTACAGCCCAGCCTGAGTGACCGGTCACACCTGGCCACACGGATGGGGTGGGTTGATTCGTCCACTACTTTTGAACAAGGGCCATCCATCAAGCACACGACTCAGTGTGAGGGCCCTGCTGTTCTCAAAGTTTCTGGTTGATAATGGAAAGTGACCACACCCAGGACATCTGGAGCCCCTTACAGATAAGCCATGGCCAGGTGATGTCAGTGGTCTGAATGAATGCATGTCCCAGAATTAGCAAGCCTTCCCTTTGTTTCATCAGGACTTTGCTACCCCAACTAAGAAAGTATTTGACCTTAGATAAACCTTAGAGAAGACTCAATAAGCAGCCACAGAAGCAAAGAGTATATAATCTACCCATGCAGGTATATTATATCTGGTTATATGAAAGGCATAGGCACGCACGATAATTAAACTGGTTGTTTTACTATGTATGAAACAAGAGCCAGGAACCCTGCTTGGAGACATCTCACGAGCCAAGACAAGTAAAGTGGGTGGGGCTGTGGAGATGTAGACCACTGTTTACGAAGCCCCAGTTTATCCACCCCAGCACTTCAAAGCAAAAACAAACTATGCTCACTGCAATGAATGACGGACATTTACTGAATTGCTATTTCATTTGCTTACAGAGAGCCCTGAAAGGCTCCATAGAGAACCACTGGGCGGGCAGTTGGATGGCTGCCTTTCTAATTCTGGCCAATTCCCAGGGAGCAGAGGCAGGAACTGGAGTTTGACTGTCACTTTGGCAGCACCTTTAGCCAAGAAAGATAGAGATCCATCCCCCTGGCCGACATTCATCTGCAATGTGGCTTTCTGCTGTCGGGGAGGGTGGGTGGAGTCTTGCTAGCCGGCTCCCATGGGGCTTCTCCTTGCACACGGAACATAACCTTTCAGTAGCGCACACACATTTGCCTGGGATTTCTGAGGTTCACCAAGTAAGACTGCAGCTGTGGACCTGACAGCCGCAGCTGCATATGAACTACCAAGCTGCAGTGTGAGGGCCGGATGCCATCATGAGATGGTAGTGGTGGTGAGCGTGGTGACAGCCAATGGCCATGCCTCCCTCCTCAGCTGTTCTCTGAAAGATAACGTCATTGGATTGAGAGCATGGAGCTAGGGGAATGGTTCTGTGGGTAAAGCACTTGCCTTACAAGCCTAAAGACCCAAGTTTGGTCCTCAGAACCCATGTGAAAATGCCAGGCATAATGGTGCATGCTTGTAATCTCAGCACTGGAAGAGAGACAGAAGGGTCCCTGGGACTCGCTGTTAGAATGTAATGGGCTCCCATAAACTCATCTGGAGTGCCACTATGAGAAGGTGTGGCTTTGTTGGCGTGGGTATGGCTTGTTGGAGGAAGTGTGTCACGGTGGAGGCAGACTTTGAGGTCTCATAAATGCTCAAGCCACACCCACAGTCTCAATTCACCTCTTGTTGCCTACAAGAAGTAGAACTCTCAGCTCCTTCATTGCCATGTCTGTCTGCACACTGTCAAGTCCTGCTATGACGACAATGCGCTAAACCTCTGAACGGTGAGCGAGCCACCCTAATTAAGTGTTTTCCTTTCTAAGAGCTGCCGTGATCATGGCGTGTCTTCACAGCAATAGAAACCCTGACGAAGGCAGCAGCCTAGCTTGGTCAATTAGAGACACTGTCTCAATATGGAGGTTGTTGTGAGATGCTATTCCTAGGGAGACATGCATAACATTTACTTCAGAACTGACACAGACCAAAGTACAGATACCACTAAAGTTCAGCTTGGAGAACCAATGAGTTTATTGGGGTTACTTGTGGTAATATGGGTGAGGCATTGCTTATAGGAGCAGAAGTGACTCAGAGACAAATGCGTCACCAATGCCCACCCCAGACTAGGTGATGGCTAAGGAAAGCCGGAAGCCTGGACCACACTGACAGCAGCAGGCAGTTAAACAGGGTGGAGAATATCCCTTCTAAGTAGCTCAGTTGGGCTAAGTCTCTTCCAAGCAGCTGGAGCTTCAAGGCAGCTCAGCTGATCTCTGCTTCCTTCCGTTGTTTTTACTCAACACCAAACCTGATTTCTAAAAAGCCTTTTCAACACCAGATAATAGAACCATTATCTTCAAATTTTAATAAATTCTTAAAAAAAAAAAACTCTAGTACTGTGGTCACAAAGAATGTGATGGGCCTTCGGTCTAACTTTTTTTTTTTTTAAGTCAAATACTGATAGTTTTTTTTTTTTTTGGTTTTGTCGAGACAGGGTTTCTCTGTGGTTTTGGAGCCTGTCCTGGAACTAGCTCTTGTAGACCAGGCTGGTCTCGAACTCACAGAGATCCGCCTGCCTCTGCCTCCCAAGTGCTGGGATTAAAGGCGTGCGCCACCACCGCCCGGCTCAAATACTGATAGTTTTTAATGTCAGTGGTGTTTGACATCTGCTCTGAAAACAGGAAATTATATGTAATTAAGATCCCACATGGTAACACATGCTAACCTGCACAGTAAGTACTTGCATCCACTGCAACTTGTATTCTGGGGTGGATGCTGGAGGGTGGTCCCCATAGCACAGCCCTAGAACTTCAGGCAGTCCCCCAAATGCCAACAGTGTCAAGCACTAAAATACTCTGATCTAAATCGATTTTCTTACGCTATAAAAAACAAGGGGGTGAACTCCAAGAGTGTCAGCACTGCGGCTGGAGGACACCAGCAAAGAGCTTAGTGCTCAGAGGGCCGTTCAGATGGTCTTGCCAGCACTCAATGAACTCAAAACAAAACAAACCCAGCTGATCAAGGGGACTGGAGAGGTGGTTCAGCATTAAAAACACTTGTTGCTCTTGCAGAAGACTGGGGCTGGGTTTTCACATTCACATGGTGGCATGCAGCCATTCATGACTCTGTTCTGAACTCTTAGCACATACATCCATGCAGAGAAAGCACCCATATTCGCACACAAAATAAATCTTAAAAGAAACTTTATTGAGTGTCTATGCTATGCTAGGTGCCATTTTAGATATCAGAATTAGGTAATTAAATGCATATTTTTTAGGTTAAGTAACTTTTTAAAAAAGATCTTGGAAAAAACTTTTGATTTTTGTTTTCTGGGTTTTTTTTCCTTAACAACAAATACAAGGGGTATTTCAAGAGCTAGTATATAGCTCAATATGCCTAGCCTATTATGTTATTGTTTTTGTAGGACATCCAGTTTTCCCCTTAGGAAGGAACCATTGCTCCACCCAAATGTGTCAGTGCATTTTCCTTAGGAGAGCAATGGGTTTTTATCTTTCTAGATCAATGACCCCAATCAAACAGGGTCTTCCCGGTTATTTACTGGAAGCATAGTTTCCATTGTCGCGTTCAGGTATCCCCACAAGATTATGGTTGCATCAAATATCAAAGGCTTTGAAACAGCTAATTGGTTTTTTTCCCATCTAAGGTGTCTAAGAAATGCTGAAGCTCTGTCATATTTGAAATACCATCCCTCCATCAAAGACCAGATTTGGACTTTCCCCGTTGGTAGCATGCTTTCCTCTACCAGAAACACTAGAACATAGGGTTGAAGGTTTTTTGCAGGCACCAGCTAAACCTCTCCATGTCCAGTGAGTTGTGTGGGTGTTATCTTCAACAATGTGGAGAACATCCTATTTTCTTGGCAATAGCTTGGGATGTCTAAGGAACCACTTTGGCCAACAACTCAATTGGATGTAACCCAGTCTCAGCATTGGAAGCTTTGGTGACAAAAGATGGCCAGTTGAGACTCTGTCTTCCTCATTATATGAAGACTTCATTAGGATCACATTAATATATTTTAGGAGGTTTCCACTGCCGTAGGTTTCCAAACAACCCTCAAATATCCATCAGTTCTAGCTGTCTCACTCCATTTTTCTTCCTTCAAGTCTACCTTCCCTCCCCTCCTCCTCCCGATCCCCCTAGTCCTGTCCCTCCTGCCCCAGTCCACCCATAAAATCCATGCTATTTCTCCCTCCCAGGGATGTTCATGTGTCCCCCATAGTCCCTCTCTTTTACCTAACCTCTCTGAGTCTGCAGATTGTAACTTGGTTATCATTTAGTTAATGGCAATATCCACATATCAGTGAATACATACTATATATGTATCTTTCTGTGTCTGGGTCACTTCACTCAATATGATTCCTTTTATAGCTCTAACAATTTGCCTGAAAATTTCATGATGTTATTTTTAAGCTGAATACTATTCCATTGTGTAAATAAATGTACCACATTTTCTTTATTCATTCTTTTGTTGAAGGGCATCTAGGTTGTTTCCAAATTCTGGCTATTATGACTAGAGCAGCAATGAACATGGTTGAGCAAGTGTCCTTGAGGAGGATGAAGTGTCCTTTGTGTATATATCCAAGGGTGGTATAGCTGGAACTTGAAGTAGATTGATTCCCAACTTTCTGAGGAACCATCATATTCCACCAGCAAGGGAGGAATGTGACCCTTGCTCCACATTCTTGCCAGCATGATCTGTCACTTGTTTTATTGACCTTAGTCATTCTGACAGATGTAAGATGAAATCTCAAAGTAATTTTGATGTGCATTTCCCCTATGTACTTCTTTGCATGTTCCTCAGCCATTTGAGTTTCCTCTATTGAGAGTTCTCTGTTTATAGCTGTACCCCATTTTTAATTGGATTATTTTTAATATCTAATTTCTTGAGTTTTTAAAATATATTTTGGATATTAGTTCTCTATTGGATATGGAGTTGGTAAAAATCTTTTTCCATTCTGTACATAAATTATGGTGTCTTTTACATTGCAGAGGTTTTCAGTTTCATGAGGTTCCATTTATTAATTATTGATCTTAGTTCCTGAGCTAATGGTACTCTGTTTAGAAAGTCTTCTCTTGTGCCAATGAGTTCAAAGCTATCCCCCACTTTCTCTTCTGTCAGGTTCAGTGCATTTGGTTTTATGTTGAACTATGTCTCTTGTGCTCCTAATCTTTCCAGGACTTTCGTTATGAAATGGTGTCAGATTTTGTCAAAAGCTTTTTCTGCATATAATGAGATGATCGTATAGTTTTCATCTTTCAGTTTGTTTACATGGTGCATTACATTCGTTGGGTTACATATATTGAAGCACACCTGAATCTCTGGGATGAAGCTTATTTGATCATGGTGAATGATCTTTTTGATGTGTTCTTTGATTCAGTTTGCATGCATTTTATTGAGTTTTTTTTACATCTATAAGGGAAATTGGTCTGCAATTCTTTCTTTGTTGGGTCTTTGTGTAGTTTGGGTATCAGAGTAACCGTGACCTCATAAAATGATTTGGACAATGTTCTTCTGTTTCCATTTACTGGAATAATTTGAGTAGTATTGAGGTTAACTCTTCTTTGAAAGTCTGGTAGAATTCTGTGCTAAAACCATCTGGCCCTGGACTTTTTTTTTTTTTTAAAGCCAAGGCAGTTTCTTTTTTTTTTATTTTTATTTATTTATTATGTATACAATATTATGTCTGTGTGTATGTCTGCAGGCCAGAAGAGGGCACCAGACCCCATTACAGATGGTTGTGAGCCACCATGTGGTTGCTGGGAATTGAACTCAGGACCTTTGGAAGAGCAGGCAATGCTCTTAACCTCTGAGCCATCTCTCCAGCCCCCTGGACTTTTTTTTTTGGTTGTGAGACTTTTTAAGAATGCTTCTATTTCACTAGGCATTATAGGTCTGTTTAAATTGCCTATCTGATCCTTATTTAACTTTGGTAAGTGGTACCTATTGAGAAAATTGTCCATTTATTAGAGGTTTTCCAATTTGGTGGCATATAGGTTTTTAAAAATATGACCTGATGATTCTCTGAATTTCCTTGGTATCTGTTTTTATGGTCCCTTTTCATTTCTGATTTTGGAAATTTGGATATTCTCTCTTTGCCCTTTAATTAAATTGGATAATCATTTGTCAAACTTATTTTCTCAACAAAAAAAACCAACTCTTTGTTTCATTGCTTCTTTGTATTGTTCTTTGTTTCTATTCTTACTGATTTCAGTCCTGAGTTTGATTATTTCTGGTCATCTACTCTTTTTGGGTATGATTTCTTTTTGTTCTAGAACTTTCAGGTGTAATGTTAAGTTGCTAGTATGAAAGTTCTCCAGTTTTTTTTTTTTAATATAGGCACTTAGTGCTATGAACTTGCCTCTTAGAATCCCTTTCATTGTGTCCTGTAAGTTTGGGTATACTGTGTTTGCATTTTCATTCAATCGTAGAAAGTCTTTCTTCATTTCTATCTTGGCACATTTTTCAATTGGTAGAGTTGTTCGGTTTCCATAAGATTGTAAGATCCTGTTGTTTCTTGTTAGTATCCAACTGTAATCCCTAGTGATCTGATAGGATTGGGGTGTTATTTCGATTTTCTTATATATGTTGAGACTTGCTTTGTGTGGATGTATGGTCGATTTTGTAGAAAGCTCCATGAGGTGCAGAGAAGAAGATATTTTGCTTCTTTTTATGTCTGGGTGAAATGTTAGGTCTACTTGGTTTATAAAGTCGTTTAGCTCCAGTATGTCTGGGTGGCTGTTCTAAAGATGAGAGTGGGGTACTGGCAGTCTCTCGCTATCACTGTACCAAGCTATAGTAGTGTTTCTTTTACAAACTTGGGTGTCCTGGTGTTTGGGAGCATAAATGCTAAGAATTGAAATGTCTTTTTGGTAGATTTTTTTTCCCATTTGATGATGAGTATTTCATGTCCTTCCCTGTCTCTTCTGATTAGTTTTGGTTTGAAGTCCATTTTGTTAGTTATTTAAATGGCTACACTAGCTTGCTTCTTAGGTCCATTTACTTGGAATATCTTTTTCCAAACCTCCTTTACCCCGAGGTAATGTCTAGCCTTGATTTTTTTTTTTTTTTTTTGGTTTTTCGAGACAGGGTTTCTCTGTGGTTTTGGAGCCTGTCCTGGAACTAGCTCTTGTAGACCAGGCTGGTCTCGAACTCACAGAGATCCACCTGCCTCTGCCTCCCGAGTGCTGGGATTAAAGGCGTGCGCCACCACCGCCCGGCTAGCTTTGATTTTGAAGTATGTTTCTTGTATGCAGCAGTAGGACAGATCTTGTTTTCCCATCCATTCTGTTAATCTGTGTCTTTTTTTATTAAGAAATTAAGACCATTGATATTGAGAAATATCAATGATCATTGAGTCCTATTACTTTATTGTTGGTGGTGGTGGTGGTGTGGGTGTGTGTGTGAAAGAGAGGAGAGAGAGAGAGAGAGAGAGAGAGAGAGAGAGAGAGAGAGAGAGAGAGAGAGAGAGTTCATGTGTTCCCTTTCTTTTGATTTTATGGGTCTTAGACTGTTTACCTTTGTGTTTTCATGGGTGTAGTTAACTTTAGATTGTAGTTCTTTCTACTACCTTCTATGGGCTGGATTTGTAGATAAATATTGCTTAAATTTGGCTTCATTATGGAATATTATCTATGGTCATTAAAAGTTTTCTGGGTATAATAGCCTGGGCTGGCATCTATAGTCTCTTAGAGTCTGCAGCACATCTATCCAGGCCCTTTGGACTTTAGAGTCTCCATTGGGAAATCAGGTGTAATTCTTATAGGTCTTTACATATTTCTTGGTCTTTTTCCTTTGCATCTTTAATATCTTCTTTGTTCTGTATGTTTAGTGTTTTGATAATTATGTGACAAGGGGACTTTCTAGTCCATTTTATTTGGTGTTCTAAATGCTTCTTGTACTTTCATAGGCATCTCCTTTAGTTAGAAAAGTTTTCCTCTCTGATTTTGTTGAAAGTATTTTCTGGGCCTTTGAACTGGCTTTCTTCTCTTTCCTCTATTCCTATTATTTTTAGATCTGTTTTTTTTTTCATAGTGTCTCAGATTTCCTAGATGTCATATTTTGGGAGTTTTTCAAATCTAACATTTTCATTGACCAATGTATCCATTTCTTCTATCATATCTTCAACACCTGAAATTCTCTCTTCCATATCTTATATTCTGTTGGTGATACTTGCCTTTGTGATTCCTGTTCAAATTCCTAAATTTTTCACTTCCAGATTTCCATCAGTTTGGATTTTCTTTATTGATTCTATTTCCATGTTCAGGTCTTGAAGAGTTCTGTTCATTTGCTTACACTGTTTATGTTGCCCCAGATTTCCTTAAAGGATTTATTCATTTCTTAAGGACCTCTATCACCTCTATGCAGGCTGTTTTAAGGTAATTTTTGTGAACTTCAGCTATGTTGAAATATTTAGCACCTGCTGTGGTAGAGTTACTAGGCTCCTGGACACGTGAAATCCTGCTTGTTATTGTTTCTACACTACAACTAGGCCTCTGGGATTGGGATGACAAAGTTCTGGGTGCTGATATCTGGTTTTGTCTTTGTTGAGCAGTTGTTTTCTCTCTGGATTTAGGGGAGTGTGGCAGCTGTTCTGTTGCCTGGTAGGAAGATTTCCCTGGACCCTTTTCCAGGAAACTTTTTCTGGCCTGCTCAGTGGTGGGTTCCCAGGAAATGTCCGCTGGTATTGGAGGCTGGGATACTAGAATGGGTTGGGGGAAAGGAAGCTTGGAGATGTTTGTGATCCCTTGGGGATGGGGCTCAAAGAGGTAAGGGAGAAGAGCAGGTGTTCTGCTACTGAGCTGAGGATGCCACTGGGATTGGAGGAGCTGGAGAGGTGAAGATCTACAGTCAACCCACCTGCTTCCCTGGCAAGAGAGGCCCTTGGGTTAGCAGAGATTACCTGCGGGAACAATAGGAGATGTGTGTGTGTGTGTGTGTGTGTGTGTGTGTGTGTGAAATATAGCCAGGCTGGAAGAGATATCTATAGGAGAGTAGGCGGAGTCAGTGAGAAGCCATGTGGCCCATGGAGACAGATGCACTGGAACCTTGCCAATATGCCACAGCCACAGCCACGTGGCGATACAAATTAATAGAAAAGAGTTAAGATGTAAGAGTTATCTAAAAATATGCATAAGCTAATAGGCCATGCAATGTTGTAATTAATATAGTTTCTGAATGAGTATCTGGGTCTGAGCGGCCAGGGAATGAACAAGCAGCCTCTGTCAACAGGGGGGTGGGCAGAGTGCTCCAGCAGGCAGGTGTTCTATTGCAGAGCTATGGGTAAGATTGGGGGATTGTATTTGGGGGAGAGGAGGAAGGGGTTCAAGTCTTCAGCTGGCTTACTGACTTCCTTGGTCTGCTCAGCTGCTGTGTTCCCAGGGAGTGCTGCTGGTGCTGGAGGCTAGGACGATGGGATGAGTTGGGGGAAGGAAGGCTGGAGATAATCTTTGTGATCCATTTGGGAAGGAGTGGGAGGAAAGGGAGACCAAGTAAACATTTGCTGGTTGATTTAAAACCTACTTGGCATAGACACAATATCCCAAAATAAATAAATAATGCAAGAACTTAAGGCATGTATGGCTACAGCAACCAAGAATCCAAGATTGCCAAGACAGTGGGCAATCTCAGGGTTTTATATTAATAACAGGAAAGACTTCACTGGTGGTCTTCAGAGCAGCATTCCTTACCTGTAATGGTGCTCACACTCCCTCTTCATGTTCTGGACCTGTGCGGGCTGCTGCTACATGAGCAGGGGTCCGGTTTGTCGCGTTTATCTCTGAAAGGCTAGTGGGAGGATGCATCATACCCTATGATGCTGTGAAGGGGCCAGGGGAAAAGGCAAAACCAATCTCTTCTACCCAGCCATGAGACACCCTCCCACCCAAGAGCCAGCAGTTCCCCCACTCTAGGTACTTTCATCTTTGGACTCATTTTCTGAAAGTTTCTCATCAAATAAAGAGAACTCACAAGGCATAATTAGGGATGGATCTGTTTATCTTTTAAAATCCTGATTTATTCTCTTTATCGTATATGTGACTGTTGTTCCTGCACATGTGTACGGGAGGTCAGAAGAGGGCATCAGATCTCCTGGAACCGCCATGTGGGTGCCAGGAACAGACCCTGGGTCCTCTGTAAAAGAAACAAGTGCTTTGAACCTCGGAACTGTCTCCCCAGCCCCTGGCTATGTTCATTTTTAAGACTGAGTATTTCTGAGGTCCGCAAATGTAAAAGTCCTTCTCTTCCAAAGTCAAAGACACGGCTGTTCAGTACATGGATGGGGAGTCGTGTAGGAGGTGGTACACAGAGGAAGAGTTCTAAACAGTCTCAATGCTCTGCATGCAAATAGTTCTTCCCCATCCACACCATGATCAAAGCCTATGTGTATGTGCAGGGCTAAGTGTGCGTGCTCACACAGAGAAACTTGAGCCCTTGTTCCTCAGCTGCTATCCACCTGATGTTCAAGACAGAAGTCACTGGGCCAGAACTCACCCAGTAGGCTAGGTTAGTCAGTCAGCAAGAGATGCCTCTCCAGTGCTGGGATTACAAGTGTTCGCCACCATGCCTAGGTTGTTTTTGGTTTGTGTTTGTTCTGTGGGGGATTGAACTCAGGTCCTCATATTTGAAAGGCAAGCACGTTACTGACTGAGCTATCTTCCCAGCCCTAAGCCATGATCAAATTTGAGGTTCACCATTCGTGACCTCAGAAGTCACTGACATCAAACAGCAGAACTGCCTGAGAGTCAGATTCTCTTCTTGCTGCCACCCAAATCAGTGGCATAACTGCACTGTGGTCCAATGAGCTACCATGAATCGACACAGCAAAAACATTAGGAGAGGATGGGCATGGCGGTGCGTGCCTCTGAACGCACTACTCTGGAGGCTGAAAGAGGCGGGAAACCAGCCATGAGTTCAAGACCAGTATGGACTACATGATGATTTCTGAGGTGAGACTGGGCTACAGAGTAAGCCCCTATAACAACAACAACACGTTTAGGTGCGGTTGATGATTTATTAGCTTTGTGGTGCTAAGGAAGAAACTCGGGACCTTGCGCATGCTCTCACAGCACTGCTCCACGGGTCTAATCCCCAGGCCACTTACAAAACACACTCCAAACGAAGGAGGGGCACAGCCACCTAGAGCCGATCCTATCGTAGCAACTTCTGGCTAGCTGGACTTAGCATGATGCTGCTGCTTGGTTAGCTGTGCATGGAGTTGTAAAAGATGACCATGCCATTTTATTTCCTGGAGCAGTTTACTGATCATTATCCCTGAATCCAACCAAAGTAATTACCATTTGTCAAAGAAGATCCCCTCCTGTGAACGAGCCCTTTGAAACTGGCTCCACAGAGTCCGGATAAACAGTAACAGGTCCTGTTGGGCTTATACTGGTCTCAAACTATTGCTACAGCATTTAATGTAAAGAAAGCATACGCTGTGTGCTGAGAAACACATCTAAAATAGAGGTCATAGGCTAACTAGAGTTCAGCTCCATACAGGTTTCTCAGTCATTCCCAAGCCCACAGGCTGAATTGGAGAGGTGCGGTTAGAAAGCACACGTTACTGCAGTGGAGCCCGGCCTGCAGAGCGGGTTTCCAGACGCGGCCTCTTGCTGCTGTGCTGTTCTTCCTGTGTAGACCTGCGCCTCAATACACCGTCTAGCATGCAAGAATAACTCATGTCAGGAAGCACACATAGAACCCATGGGGACCTGTTCCAGCCATGAGGCTGGGAGGAGAGATCATGCTTATGGCAAAGGTATTTTAGCTGACCTTCAGCTTCTCATCCATGTCAACATCCACGCTCTAAAATGCATCCAGTCTGTACTGATTCTAGACAGCTCAGATAGTAGAGTATCTGTGAACCCTTGAAACACCAGATTCACTCAGTAACGGATAGCAATAACACAAATTTCTTGGGGTGGGGAGTACGCAGGAGGCGTTACTCATCTGGAAGAGACACAGACTCATATTCACAGGCCTCCAGCACGGGAAGCTGGCCTTTGGCAGGGGCCATGCCAGGAGAGGGACTGGCTTTAAGCTCCACCTGGCTTTTGGTTGTTAACAGCTTTACCAGCACCATAACGTACATGTGCTTAAAAGATATCAAGAGGGTAAAACCGAGTGAGTTTGGCATCAGCACACAACTGTGTATCCACCAGCCAACATACCCATCATTTGCAAGTTCCCCCCACCCTCTCCTTCCAGCGTCTTGATAAAAACTGCCACAGCTGTCTTCCCAAGGGGAGCTGGGAACCTCACTCCTGACTTTTTGTACTGTATTCGAAACTCTCAGAATATATTTACAATTTAGCCAGGTAATAAAACAAGCACTTAAGAATCTACTATCCATAAAGGATTCTTGCTTAAATTTGCAGCAGCTTTGTATGGGGACAAAAGAACATGCTGGACAAAACAACCACATCACCACTAATTACCACATGCTGCCCCGTCTCACCCCCTCCCCTTTCAGCTCACTCAGAGGTACTTGTCTTGTTTATTAGCTCACTGGTTCTTAAACACTTTTATCATATATGTGAAACAGTGCACAGCTTGGCTTCCTCTTGAGTATTCTGCAGTTTGTCATTGGCAGCTCACTATCTTCAACACTGTATTTCTGATCCATCCATGCTGACGAACGTAGCCACGGGTCACTCGCTAAGTATTTCCTTAAATACCTAATCTCTTTTTTTAAAATATTTTTTATATATACAATATTCTGTCTGTGTGCATGTCTGCAGGCCTAAATAATATTAAGAATTTTTTTTTACAAAAATCCCCTACCTTTTAAATTACTTTTTTCTCTAGTCTTTTAATTCTCGGGATTTATCTTGAGTATCACTGAGGTATGAGCTCATCATCGTGTTCTACATGAACAACCCACTTGGCAGCAGTATGCATTAGGTGGTCTACTGTTAAGGTGTACCCCTCAAATACCAACACTGTGCCTATTATAAACAGCAGCCTGCCTCACCTACTGTTTAACAACAATTTCTCATTTCCCCAAACTCTATTTTCAAAATCACCTGATCCCTTTTCATAATATTTTCTTCACATTTTTGCGCATGCTGTCCTCAGATCACAATCCTCCTGCCTTAGCTTCCCTGGAGCAGAGATTAGCGCACATGTCAGCACATGTAGCTTCCCTTTTCAATGGGCTCTTTCCCTGACATTTCACGAGTCCCCGGGTCGAACTGTGGGGCTAGCTGCTTCTGTCGCCCCATGCATGGAGCCCATCTCCTGCACGGCTGCTGCCTTCCAGTTAGGATGGCAAATCCCATCCCATGAGCCTATGCTACAGCTTCCTCTTAGGAGAGACTGCACCTGCTTCTGTTGGGAGACCCTGGGAGACCTTGAAAGCATCCTCAGGCTCGGTTCCCCACCGTCCAGCAGATCCCCACTGACGGGCGTGGCAGCTTCCACAAGTCCTGGATTACCTGACTTCAGTGCTTGCTTACTTTGTTACTCAGATTCTAGCAACATGTTCCGCTTACCTCTTCTTTCTCGAGGGCACCTGGGTCCCTGAACATTCCCTTTATTGTCTCCAAAGTCTAGTATCACTTTTTAAAAAGTGCTTTATTTGGGCTCCATTTCTACAGCACAGGATGCTTAAGACAGCATCCACAGTTCCACCTCCCTGCTGTGTGCTCCTGCCACTGTCACTGAGTGCACGAGGCAGCAAGTCTCCTTCCCATGTGGACAGCTGGACGAACGATATGGCCTGGCGTCAAGCTTCTGTGTGGCGGCAGAGCTGAAGTTTGGATTTTATTTGTCTAATTCTCCTGTCTGTTTCTTAACAGATTGAAGTTTAAAAGGGAACCACATATTGTATGAGTCCATGTATATGAAACGGCCAGTGGAGACAAATCCATAAAGCTGCTGCACTGGCTCGGCTGGGGCGGGAAGGACAGGGCGGCTATATTGGGTATCATGTTTCTTTGTAAAGCAATGAAACACTGTGGTGACAGGCGCACAGCTCTGAACACGTGAAGGCCAGGTAGCTCTGTTCTTTAAAGGGGTAAATTCATGGTAAGTAAATTATACACTAGGAAGCTATCCATAATTGAAAAGGAGATAAGAATATTATTTATTGGTATAAAATTCTTGTTTAAAAAGGCATCAAACATAAGCTGAGCTTGATAAACTGTCACAAAAGCAAACAATTGCCTGGGTGGTTAAGACCCTGCCTGATGGGGTGCATGGTACTCTCTCAGGATTGGAGGGGGTGGGGTGGGAGGGTCTGTGGAGGGAGAGGGAGGGGAGTGGGCAGAGGGGAGGGAGTGGGAATTTGGAAAAAAAAAGTTGAAATAAATTTAAAACAAAAACAAAAAAAACAACAAAAAAAGAGCTTAAAACAACAACAACAACAAAACCCCTGCCTGATAACCAGCAGCCTTTTGTGTCCTCTCACGATGGCGCCCGCAGGCGTGTCTTCCTCCTGAGATGCACGTGTGGGAAATCCTGGACACAGGCCCTTAGCTGATTGTAAGTGGCACAAGTCTTCTGTTCCGTGGCTTGCCTTTGCACTCTCTTAGTGGGATCTCTTGATGGACAGATGCTCTTAATTTCAACACAGACAAAGGAATGTGTCTCTCTACAGTTGGCACTCTGCATTCTCTCCCTAGCCACAGCAACACTTTCACTGCCCCAAACACCTTTGATGGTGTCACATCTTTTATTGCTTAAGAAAATCTTAAAAAATAAAATGTAGCAGTTATGTTTTTCCAGATTGTAAATAATAAATAAAACATTCATGTTTTCATAGAGACCTTCGTATTTCTGGATTTTTCAAGATAATCAAATCATTGCTGCTCTTAAAAAATATACAGGAGTCTCCATTTACCTAGAACCCAGTCACAACCAAGATACTATTTAAAAAAAACAAAACAAAACTGCAGAGCACCATGTTCAAAATCAGGCACTTATGGAATTGTAAGAACTCTCAAGGATATATTACATTCAGTATGGCTTTTCTTAGTATGTAAATAATGAAATGTGAAGACTAGTGACTCACTTGCAATTTTTGGCTTAATTAAGTAATTGAATAGACAGAATCTTTCCATTCCTTGAGCAGCCCGGGCTACTGTGGCTTTACTCTAGAAGAACACAGATGCTCTCATCACTTAGCCCCATACATCTGTGCTAAGCATTCTCTCATTCCCAAGCAGATTTTACACTGGTGGAGAAGAGTGTTGTTGCTCACTGTTTCTAACAAATGCAGTCTACACATTCAATCTGTCCACAGTCATTTACATGACTGGAGTAGTTAGTACGCGGTACTTTACACAGCTCCTCACTTACAGCACACACATTTACGAACAAACTCAATGGACCTAATGGACCTAATCTTTAGAAGAAGAATATCCTGCATCTACCCACACGAGTCCATCCCCTGATCTTAGGAACTTGCTCTCTCTCCTCAGTACACAGCCTCAACAGAGCACTCAGAAATACTTACTTTCTCTCCTTTCTGGCTCATTTGGATCAAAACTGTAAGCTTCAGATGGATTCAACTGCCACTGTAGGAGACACAAATATTTGTATGTTTAAAATGAAGTAATAACAGCATATCAGTACCTTGCTTTCCATCACTAAAATAGCTTTTAAAAGTATAAGAAATGGAGTTAGTTTGTCTATGTCTATGTTTACCTGCCTAATAAGACACTGACCTTGAATGACCCTCAATCAGATCATCCAAACCAGAATCACTAGAGGCGTGTAGTAACTTGTCCCAGGTCACAGGGACAGAATTAGAATCTGCATGCCCATGACGAGCAACACAGCCTGTCTATCTCCAGGACCTACTGAGGTGTTGTTTCTTTTGTTTTTAATGTTTGTCATTATTGATATTTTTATTATCTTTATATCCCCAGTGTTGCCAGAGTTCCTGGTGTTTGACAAACATTTGGTCAGATCACATTAGTGCAAGAAACGTTTCTGGTTAATGTATGGGTAGCAGTCAGCCTGGTTGGTCACTGGCTTATGTTTCCATACAGGCTTGCTCAGGAGCCTTTCAATCTACAAGTAGTTGAAGCTGGAGACACCCAGGGCTGTTGTGGACTATTATTTTAAGATGTGTCACATTTGTTTATGCTGTGGAACATTTGTTTAATGATGCAAGATGTGTTGTATTCTTTTACGTTGCATTTGTTTAATTCTGTGAAGCTGTGTTACTTTGCCTGTCTAAAACACCTGATTGGTCAAGTAAAGAGCTTACCAGCCAATAAGTAGACAGGAGAAATGATAGGTGGGGCTGGCAGGTAGAGAGAATAAATAGGAGGAGAAATCTGTGCAAAAAGGATCTAGGAGCAAAAGAAGGATAAGGAGGAAGACACCAGGGACCAGCCACCCAGTTACACAGCAAGCTACAGAGGAAGAAGTAAAGACAGGTATACAGAAACAGAGAAAGATGAAAGTCCAGAGGCAAAAGATAGATGGGATAATTTAAGGGAAGCTGGCTAGAAATAAGCCAAGTTAAGACTGGGCATTTACAAGTAATAAGTCTCCGGGTGTATTTATTTGGTAGCTGGGAGGTGGGACCCTCAAAGAGCAAAGCAAAGAACAAAAGCAACAACACAGGGCTCTCACTAACTCTTCATTCTCCAGGTCTTCCCTGACCTTCCACATATCCAAGAAGGTTATTTTACTGGTGAGAACATTGACTTTATCACTTGGGGGAAAAGCTCTCTGGGCTGAAGTCCCTGTGGCCACTGAATAAGCTGAGGCCCAAATAGTCCAGTTCCAGATGCTGAGGGGCTTCTGATGGCTCCGTTCACAGTCTTCTCTCAAAGCAGGTGGCCCACACCTTGCTGACAATGAAGAAGTCCTCTCGCTTCACACCCTTCTCTTTCATCTGACCTCGGATGGCTTCTCCCTCTTCACTCTTGTAATGATAAGCATATGCAGTCAGCGTGGCCCTATCCTGCATTGATGGCCCCTTCATGGCTTTCTTAACTTGGTCTGGGGGAAGACTTCTACATGCCCACGCCCACAATGGCCATCTTGGCTTTGGTACTGAGCTCCATGAAGGTGCCATGGTTGCTGCAGACATTTTTCTGACAGAGTAGATGTCTGTGTTGTTTGTTGTTGCTGTGTTTTTGTATGTGTATGTGTTGTTCAGATGCATATGTGTGAGTGCCCATGTATTGGCCGGAGGAGATTTCAAGTGTCCCCTTCTATTGCTCTTCACCGATTCCCTTGAGACAGTCTCTTACTGAACCTGAAATTCTGTTTTTCAGCCAGGTTGGTAGCCAGGGATCCTTAGCAAACCTGTCTTTGTGTCTTCCTTCACCCAGCTCTGCGGTTATAGGCACATGTGGTCATGCCTGTTTCATGTTAATTCCAGAGCTGCAAACTCAGGTCCTCAGTCTGCACAGCACCGAGGCATCTCTCCAGCCTGCCTACGGAATTTACATCTGCTAAAGAAGGCTTGAGCACTAAAGAATAAAATGTGACTCAGACTTTGGTCACTTCTAAAAACAGGATGGCTGAGGTTAGCCCCAAGAAAGAGACACGAGGATGAGATGGCTCAGTGGGTAAACTGCTGGTCACATACACATGAGGACTTCAGTTCAGATGCCTTGCACCCACATAAATGCCAGGCACAGGGGTGACTGTAACCCTGGAGTTGGGGGTTCACCAGCAGCCTGTCTAGCTGAAATGCTGAGCTCAGGCTCAGTAAGAGATCTTGTCTCTAAAACCAAGATGGAGAGTAACAGAGAAAGATGACATGAGCCTCTGACCTGTATGTGAGAATTCATCAGTGAGCTCACACATATGCATGTATATAACACACACATGAGGGAGGAGTTTTTGAAAGTTGTGTGAGAAGTTACATAAGAAAATTTCAAAAAGGCATGTTTTGAAATACACCAAGCCACCAAAACCTATTAATTTGAACAAAACAGTATAAATCAGTAACTCAAAAGTTTCATTTCAAAATATTTATAGAAAGGATTTTATAATTATGAAAATGGAGATAATATAGTTATCCAACAAAGAAAATAATTATATAAGCTAGGTATTCTGGCTAGAATATGTTGGATTATTAAATATAATTTTTAGGAACTTTTAACAACACAGCAAATACAGTGTTGACAGTGGTATTTCTAAGTTATGGAATAACATAAAATTTGAAATGTTCCTAGTCTTCTGCAGTGAGCATATACTGCTTTAATAACATATACATGTGTGTACAGTACACATATGCTCTGGCTCCCTGTGCTCAAACTGTACATAACAGGAACAAACAGTTCGTTATAAGCTTTCCTACTCACTGTAAATTCTAGACTACCAATGGAGCATTAGGTGCTGGGATCAGGCCCCTGGATGACACAGAGTGGACTCTGATCCTGGACAAGATGGTTCCACCAGAGATCACTGGGATAAGTGGAGACTGGCTAAAACCTTGATTCACTGTAGCAATGTCTCACTTTATTTCTTGATTCTGTGGCTCCACCATGCTCTTTGCATTATATGGGATTCCCTTCTGTATGCGGTGAATATCATTGGTTAATAAAGAATCTGTCTTGGGCCTGGCAGGGCAGAATAGAGGTAGGCAGGGAAAACTAAATGCTGGGAGAAAGAAGGCGGGGTCAGGGAGACGCCATGTAGCTGCGAGAGGGAAAGACACGAGCTGCCAGCTGGAACCTTGTTGGCAGGCCACAAGCCTAGTGGCAAAATATAAAATAATGGAAATGGATTAATATTAGATGTAAGAGCTAGCTAGCAATACACTTAAGCTTTTGGCCAAGCAATCATTTAATTAACTCAGTTTCTGTGTGGTTATTTTGATCTGGGCAGCTGGGAACAAACAAGCAGCCTCCTGCTACAAGAGGGTAACTTGATATCATGTCAACAACCTCTGGGAAAAGTGTTTTGCAGAATTCTTACAACTTTTCTGTATGCTTGAGAGTATTCCAAAGTAAAACACTTTTTAAAAAGCCTAGGTAGAAAGAAGTATGTTAAAAATTCTGAATTTTCCATGAACCATCTCTATTTCACTTTTAAAAATATTTAGTAGAGCCAGGTGATGGTGGTGCACGCCTTTAATCCTAGCACTTGAGAGGCAGAGGCAGACGGATCTCTGAGTTTGAGGTCAGCCTGGTCTACATGAGCTAGCTCCAGGACAGCTAGGACTGTTACACAGAGAAACCCTGCCTGAGAGTAAGAAAAAAAGAAAAGAGAAAAAATATAACATATGACAGTGTAGTTTTCAGGGCTCTCTCTCATGAGAATGTGCACACGGTGTGTTTGTGTGGTGTGATAACTTAAATGAGTTGCGCCTCTACCCAAGCCCAGAGAGACAGTGAGCCACCAGAGGGCTCCCAGACTTCAGTGACCAAAGAACAATTCTGCAAGTTGTAAACGCCTGTGCAGGACAGGGGTCCTGGGCTGAACACTTACAGTTTGGTAAACTTGTACACATAAAGATGAGCCAGTGATAACAAGTCACTCACAGTCCTAGAAGAGTGAGAATCGCTACTTTGCAATGCTCAGCAAGTTACCAGACAGGTAGTACTCTGGGAAAAATGCGGTACTTACTGTAAATTTGCGAACACCCTCAAGCTCCCCAAACTTCATGTAAGAGATGTCTGCTTTCTTTTTCCCCACATCGACATCCCCAGCATAGATCTGCTTTATGCCTGCACCTTTAATTAAAGGCACACATTCATCACAAGGGCATTTTGTCACAAAAATCATGCTGCGTTCTTCTGGCTTTATATCTTGACACCTATAAAAATTATAAAGTATTACAAAAGCTGTTATGAAAGAGCAAGTAAGTTTGTAGAGAAATCCTTAAACTTTAAATTTGAGATTTTGCAAGACAAATTTGCGGTATTACAAATAACGATCAAGTCATGTTCTTGCTAAATTAGCAAATGTTAAAAATATGCAAAATTATGACAATGATCATAACTGAAATTCATTGATTGCACAGTAAGATACCAGTATGTTGGACATTATATTAAAAAGGAAGTGAGAACAGAGGATGGGGAGGGAGAAATGAGTGCACATACATGGGAGGTCCTCTCTGCACGTGCACTTCATCATGATCCTGGAGAATCTCCTTAGGCCACCGCAGCAGCTAAAGACTGAGCTCTACCTGGACATACACTGACAGATGCTTCCTTAACGAGTAAGTGGTAATGCCCAGTTTTGAGCTACAGTTCTCTTAACCTTCTCCAACCATAACTTTTTAAAAATGTTTTGATATGATGTATCAAACCTTCATCCAGAATACAGCAAGGAACCCTGTACTGACGAGGATGGAAGGAGAGCAGAGGATTACTAAATTAGCAAATGTTTCTTAGCATGCTGCGGAAGCTTGGACTAGAGGCTCTCGTGTGGCTGCAGGGACTGTACCTCCAGGTCTGGTGAATAACTCCCCTTGGCCAGTTGTCTTCAATTATGCACCTTCTAGATCTATCTTGCTGAGTTTCATTCCTGCTCACCTGGCTGAGGACTGCAGATACCCCACCTGCTATGTAAGGGGTCTGTGTAGTGTTGCTCTATGAATACATGTCTCTAACCCCACAACTGCCTCCTAAGTGGTCTAAACTCAGGGTTCACCATTACCCCATCCCAACCCACCATGATCACACTTGTCTCACCTCTGGGCTGGTAGATCTGGGTTCTATAGGAAAACAGACTGAGCAAGCCATAGGGAGCCAGCCAGTAAGCAGCATTCCTCCTAGAACCCCGCCATGACCCCTGCACCAGCTCCTGCCTCCAGGATACCGCCCTATTCCTGTCCTGACTCCTTTCAGTGATAGATGGATTTTGGTCATGATGTTTCATCCCAGCAATAATAAACATAACTGAGCCAGTATTTCATATATGTAACAGATGTGCTCTGAATTTAGATAACAAAGGGGATACTAACATTCAAAACCGGAAATAGTTGTGCAAGTCCCTAAGGAAAACTCTTAGTAGTTCCTACTAGAGAGAGTAAGAAAAAAGAATTTCTGAAGAAATGAACAGAGCTGGGAGTCTGTGACCATACTTCAAGTCCAGGAGCAGGACCTAGCGTTATCAAAATTCTTTTTCTGAAAACATTTTCTAAGAGTTTTAAAAGAAGACAATAAAAGAAAACTAGTTCCAACCAACATCTGCTCTATCTTAAAGGAAAGAAGGCAAAAATATCTCGTACCTAAATGTCAAAGCATTCTGCTCGGCATGTATGATGTATCTGAACTTCCGTATTTCTCTGTCCTTGTGCTTGTCATCCATGTGGGGGAAATCAGCATACTCCGAGCCGACGGGAAAGGCATTGTAGCCACATCCTATGAAGTACATAGCTCCAGTTCCATCACAGCTTCTCTGCAAGGGTCAGCAGAAGCACCCTGTGAGTTTGCGCATTCTGAAAGCCCTCACACTCCATGTAAAGAAGGTTCACTCCATTTCTATAATAAATGGAGCCATCGGGAAATACAAGATCTGAGCTGGAGAAATGGCTGAGCTGGTAAAGGCATGTGCCACCACGCCTGGGGAGCTGAGTTCCATCCCTGAAATCAACAAGGTGAAAGGAGAAGACGGCTGTGTGTCTGGATGCACAAACATCACCTACCACAAATAAGTACACAAAAATCTTAAAATTCAAATAGAAACATAATATCAGATCATCTTAAGTCTGCCATCTTCAGAGGTAACTTCAAGATGGTCTATGATGTTAGCAGTTCTAGTGGGACCTCAGAAGTCAAGAGTGCTTTGAAAAACTAAAGAGCTAAAAACAAAACAAACAAAAAACCCCAAACAAACAAAGAGTGGAGGCCTGGTTCATAAGACATCCTGTGGACCAAGGACTCCATCAGGAGCTGGGCTCTGTGCTCACACTGTGATATTATAGGAAAACAGTCTGGCTGCTTTCTTCCCAAATCCTGAGAACCTGGTTGATGCTGAATTTAAAGACATGATACATAACTTGTTTGGTGGAGGTTACTTCATGACAGGATGGCATTCGAGCTGTGCACTGTTACTGCTCACTGCTCTCATCCAGTGAGGAAGGGCACAGAGGGGAGCAAAGGGTAAGAACAGGAGGCTTGGGGAGTGAGATGAGAAACCATCAGTGGTGTTGGTAAAGAGTTTAGCGTTTTTAAAGAGAAGCCCAGTGTACTGGTTAGTCAACTTGGCAAAACTAGAGTCACCTGGAATGAGAATGTAAACAGAATTGCCTCTATCAGACGGGTCTATGGGAATGTCTGTGCCTCTATCAGAC
>JABTXL010000002.1:50664965-50699411 GCA_025134845.1 Neodon shergylaensis | reverse complement strand
TGGGAATGTCTGTGCCTCTATCAGACTGGTCTATGGGAATGTCTGTGGGACATTTTCTTGACTGCTAATTGATGAACCTTGAAAATTGTTGAGTGCTGTGGGACAATGGTCTGTACCCTGTCACTTGTATTTTAAATAAACGCTAATTGACCAGTAGCCAGGCAGGCAGTAGAGGTGGGGCAACCAGGCAGGAAGTAGAGGCAGGGTAATGAGAATTCAGTCAGTCTGCAGTCATCACCCAGACACAGAGGAAGCCAGAAACAGAGCAAGCAAGATTTGACTGCCTTGCCAAAAAAAGGTACCAAGTCATGTGGCTAACACAGACAATAATTATGGACTAATGTAAGTTATAAGAGTTAACAAGAAGCTTGATAGGCCAATCAGTTTATAATTAATGTAGGCCTCTGTGTGTTTATTTGGGACTAAATGGATGAAGGACCAGGGACCAGGTGGGACAGAAACCTCGGTCAGGAGTTGAGGGAAGGGCAGATGTTTATACAAATTGGTAAAATGCATTCTATCAACCAGTCAATACAACCCAAGACTTCAGCAGGTCAGACAGCATGAGCTGCAGTTGCTATCACTCAGATGTTAGAGGGAATGATTTCATACTTACAGCTTTCCCTTCTGCCCAAATGACAGCTCCAACTCCCGTTTTATGATCCTCTGAAAGACAGGATGTTTATCTCAGTAAAAATCAACACTCAGTTCCATGAGTCCATCCTTCCCAAACAATAAAAACACATTTACTGCAACAGATATCATAAATGTAACAGCAGTAATTCTTTGTCCTAACTACACAAAACTCTTGAGATAAAACCTTTCTGGTGTGGAATATGGGAATGAGGTACCAAATAGCCAGACAGAGCAGGGCCACTGTCCACCCTCACTCATCATGTCCCTGTGACAACCTCTCAAGTGGCTGTGGCTCATTCGACCCACGCTGTAACTGTGACAGCCCAGCCTCACTGACTCTTCTTACCTGGTCAGGATCTAAGTGACCGCTTTTAACACATGAAGAAGCAGAATGAATAGGAAGTTTCTAAATGATGGATTTAGAGGCATAAACATGTGCTAAAATTAAGTTTATTTTTTTCTGACATTTTTTACATTCTACTCATGAAAAATTGACTTTATGGAAATATTTTTGGAAAAAAAGTTCAAGTGGAAATTCTACTTAAGGTCTTATTTTCCTTGTACATTAGGGTGAGTTTCCAATTTTTAAAACAAATTTGAATGAATGATAAAACCATAGCATTTATCAAAACCACAGCAAGAGACAAAGTAGGTACATTTATGTAAGTGGAGTCTGCACTTTCAGTTCCCAGCCACCCAGATTCGAATAATCACACAAAAACTATAATAATTACAACATTGTTTGGCCAATGGGTTAGGGGTATTCCTAGCTAGCTCTTACATCTTAAATTAACCCATTTCTATTATTTTATATTTTACCATGAGGCTCGTGGTTATTACCTCTTGCTTTTTGGGTGACTATATGGCATCTCCCTGATTCTACCTTCTTTTCTCCTCTATCTCTGCTTGGATTTCCCACTTGCTATATTCTGCCCTGCCATAGGCCAAAGCAGCTTCTTTATTAACCAGTGGTAATAAAACATATTCATAGTATACAGAGGGGAATCCCACATCACATTTACAGAAAAAAAAACAAAACAAAACAAAACAAAACAGAATTATCTGTACCCTTACCAGGGGCCATTTATACTGAAGAGGGTTGAGTACAACTGTCTTTCCTACAACTTCCTTCAAGGTAAACTCTCCCATCAGAGTGCATTTAAGCATCTACTTTTCTATTACAGACAATACAGACAGAAGCCCTGCCATTGTTGTATTAAACTATAGTTTGCCTTAGAGTTAACTGAAAAAAACTGTAGTGATGCAATAAAATTTCTTATTTGCAATTCAAGCAATTCAGGTTTTCAAAATTATAGCATAAAATAACTATTTTTCTGGGAAGTATTTTTATATATGTTCTCATTTTTGCCTATCAATAGTTAAAATTTCCATTTCTATATATGGAGTTAACTAAAAGTTCTCTTAACCCAACCTAGCTGCCTTTTCTCCATCTCTTTCTGGCATTAAGGATTCCCTAAAAATGATTTTCATTTTCTGAGTGTCACAAATGTACAAAGCATGGTGAAAGGCTGATTGTTGAGTGGGGAGGGGAATGACAGTCCCACCCTCAAGCAGCTAATGGCCGAATGGGGACACGGCAGGAATGAGGAAGCTGCACTAAGAGGAAGTGCCTATGACACTGGGGAGCCTATGACAATGGCTTCTACAGTGTCAGGGGTGAGATTTGGTAGCAAAATTTCCTTGCTTCCTAGACCTTTAAAGTTTAATGCAGGAGAATAATATAAATTAATGCTTCATGCTCATGTCTAAAGCAGTGGTGGAAATTATAACCATGATATTATAATTACCTAAAATATCAAAACCTAAGCAAAGTTTAATACATGCATAAATAAAAACCAAACAAAACAGAAATTCCCCAAATGAAAGTCACATCTCCCGCACCAATACCTTTCTTATATTCGGATTTTGATTTTGGAAGCTACCATTTCTATCTCAGTCTGGAGACAGACTCGGCAGCATTTCTGCTTCTAGGCAAGGGCTAATTGTAAGAGAACATCCACTGCCTCTTTTCAAGTAGGGATGATCCTTGATTTTCAGTTTTAAGATAGGATTTTGCTGGATAACCCAGGTTGGCCTTGAACTTGCAGTCTTCCTGCCTTAGCTTCCCTGAGTGCTGGAATTAAAGGCATGTACCATATCTGTAATTCTTACAAAATTGTCCCTTATAATCTGATTATTCTTCAGTTTTTTTCCCTGCAGTTTTGAAGGCCAATTTATGACCACTGAACAGATTCCTGAGGCTCACTGACCCCTGAAGTCAGAGTATTCTTTAGTCTATTGTTCATGCCTACAGGCACATCTATTTCTTTAATTTTTAAAATTTTTATTTGTGTGTGTGTGCACTCATACATGTGGGTGTCACAGTGCACTTGTAGGTGTCAGAGGACAACTTCCACAACACGGAAGAGAACTTGGGCTCCAACTCAGGCTGCATTCAGCCTGTCAGGCTTGGCAAAAAGGTCCTTGACTCTCCAAGAAGCTAGCTGGCCCCTACACGTGCCAGTTTCTGTTACAGATAGTTCTGTGTTAACACTGGTCTTGATCTAAGTGTGTTTCCCAGAACACTTGATAAAAATTGCTGGGTGCCTGATAAAAAGGCTGACTCCTGACTCTAGTGAAGAGCCCTGGTCAATCAGAGCAAAGTGGCCAGGGACCTACGTTATCCACAGCTGCCTCCTCATATCTGACTCAATGGAGTGAGTTAGATCGGCTTTGGGGTTACTCTCACCTACTTCAACAACATGCCTACAGAGCACTGTTCCATCCAGAGTGCCTGCCCGAACAGCACACACCACCTTACATTAACACCCTTGAATTCTAAACTCCTTTACACTCGCCCCAAGGGCTGTAATGATTATGAACTGTGTGTGCGTGTGTGTGCCTCCAGAGGCCAGATGCTGATGTTGGGTGCTGTACAACACTTTTCACCTTACTTAGGAGTAACTTCTCACTGGAACTTATTGGCTGGACTATCTGGCCAGTGAGTCCACACAATCAATCTTGTTTCAGCTGCAGGCCTGGGGCTATAAACACGTAGCCATAGCCTGCTTTTCTGGGGTGTGCTGGGGACCCAAATTCAGGTCTTCATGCTTGCACAGCAAGCACTCTACCTGCTGAGTGACTTCCCCAGCCCCTGAACCACTATTTTGAATATGAAAAGATCCCATTTAATAACCACTCTTTAGTTCTCAGGGAAAATGCTAATTATGCCGACGGTTCTCCCCTGGAAGAACACACATGAGTGATAGTCAAGTTTCATCTTAACTAGGCGTTGAGGTCCAGAACCTTCCCCTGCAAAAAAATCCACTGTCAAAAACTGTTCCTTGGAAAACCTTTTAATTCAAATGTACCAGCACGGATTTATATATAAAACTCAATAGTAAGTGGACACACGGATAATACAAAATGTAATTTATAGTAGAGTATATAAACTCTACATTACAAATCAGACTCAGATTATCAGCCCTGATCAACATCAGAACACCTTGCAGAACTTTTAAAGATCTAGGCTGTACCCAGATCTGGGTGCGTTTGAGCATCTGTACCTTTTAAAGTTTCCATGGAGATTCTGTACATTGTCGGTTGAGATCCTCCATTCCGTTTACTCGACCTGAGGTCTTTTAAAGACCAGTGCCATCTGTACAGGCCTTTCTTATTCTCCTTCTCTTCTCCTCCTTTCTTGGGATAATTAAGTTTCTGAGCAGGGGATGTAGCTCAGTTGGTGGAGTGCTTGCCTAATGTGCATGAGGCCCTAGGTTCCTTTCATCTTCAGCACAGCACAAGGTCCAGGAGGTGCATGCTTCTAATTCCAGCACTTGAGGTGGAGGTAGGAGGGCCAGAAGTTCAAGGTCATCCTCAGCTACTTAGGGAGCTTGGACTGCATAGGACCCTATCTAGTAAATAAATAAATGAATGAATAAATAAGTCCTACTATAGCATATGTCCCAAATAAGTCTTTACTACTTTTCCTGTCTGGATTTTCCCTACTTACTTCAAAACTGGATTTTACAAAGTGGCAATTCTACATTGAAAAACATTATATTAGCTTAGATATGAAAATAATGCTACATTTTTATCAAAATAAAGAACATCACTAAGTAGTATTTTCCTTTTACACATGCACAGCAGAGTGAGATCACTTAACTTGCTGACAGGAACGTATCACCAGAAACCGAATAACAGCATTCTTTTACCTTCATTTCTTTCCCTCTAAATTTAAAAATTCCCAGAATTCTAACTTTTTAATAAAAATAGAATACACAGGCTGGAGAGATGGCTCGGCAATTAAGAGCTCTTATTGTTTTTACAGAGGACCTGAGTTTGATTTCCAGCACCCACATGGTGGCTCACAACTAACTGTCCATGACTGCACTCCACCATCTTCTGGACTCTAAGGGCACCAGGAACAAACAACGTGGTGCACAAACAAAATAAAAAACGTATTTTTAAAAAACCGAGTATGAACAAAAATATTGTGGAGTAAATAAAAATGAGAAATTCTAGTTTTCTTTTTGTGCCATTTTTACTGAGGGACTTAGTGGGTAATGGGATTATTTGTGTAAGAAGCAAATAGGACTTAGGTCTCCTGGTACTGGTTTGTAAATGCAGTGCTGAATTAAGAACACAGAATACACAAGGGGTTGGGTAACTCCTTTACGCTGTTGGAGCAACAATGCTTTAGTATCTAAGAGTCCAGGAACTCTACCACGGACAATAGGAAGCCACTTCACTTCAGTGTCACTGGTAACCCAACCATTCAGCCCCCGTTTACGAACTAAGCATTGAACTCACCAGTTCGGTATGCCAAAAGCCTGGCCTGCACCATGCAGTGCCTTGCAACTTCCTGTGGCAAGCTTTGGTTGTGACTGTCAGTAATCTGTTCTGGGTTGCTACAATAGAATCCGAAGTGTTTCAAGTTGGGCACACTGGAAGCTACTGTGGCCAAAAGTAGAATCAGGTCTTTCATGTTTTGCCTTAGATTGCTAAAATAGGGGTTTTCACACAGGTTCTCCAGACCTATAGTCATCAGTATCTGCTTATGCATGTCTTCATTTGAAACCAAAAATAACATTTCAAATTCTTTTAATCTTTCTTGTTTACACTCAGAATAGAAATCAGAGTCAGCACCCTGCAGTGCTTTTGCAGTCTTTTGGATAAAGTCACACTTGTAAGAGGTTTCCTCTACAAACTGCACCATGTAACACACCAGCGGCTGGAGTAAGACGCACACATGGGCCCGGCTGTTGGACTTCAACCTTTCTGCTGCTTTGGCATCCAGCTTTGCATCTTCAGAGCTAGAAGCCTCAGTGAGCAAACTTATTTCTGGGTCAGAAGGCCAGTAAGAAATTCGGTTAACTCCAGCTAAAATATAAAAATATAAAAGGTCATTGTTTTGATATAAGCATAATAGAGGCTTTCTATCTAAATCCAGCCTACCATTACCAAGACAAACATCTACACTGTCATTTACACAATGTGAGGGTTAGCAAACAAATACCCACAGGCCAAGATGGCTCTATGGCTAGTCTTTTCAGTTGATGGGTTAAATATGGGCTTTACAAGAGAATATTCTTTATCATATGTGATTATGAGAAATTAAAATTTCAGTGTTTGTATTTATTCAAAGACACAACCTTTCATTTACATATGTAATGAGTACCCTCGAATGGCAGACTTGACTAACACAGTAGAAACTATACTGCATGCAAAATCTGAAATATCTATACACCAAGGTTTTCCATGTTGCCATGGTTGCTCTGGAAATGTTATAACCAACACATGGTAAGGCCTAGAGTTTTGTATCTAAATAACTATAACTACATTTATGCACTCAAAATGTTCCTGTCTCAGATTCAGAATTCTTCTGAAAAGCTATATTCTAAAGAGAGGAAAATGTGCATGCTTTTAATGCAGTATTCTTTGAATTAAAAACAACTCCAGAAATCAAAACAGGGGAATAAATAATGTGACTCCTCATCCAGACCATCAAGATGAGGAACACACGATGGGACCCCTCCTCGTTATCCAAGGCGTCCACCAAGAAGTTTCTGTTTTAAAATGTGTTGCTTTCATAACGAGTTTTAAATTAGCATATGAGGTATGAGTTTCATGATGGTATTTTTTGTACACACTTTGTTCTTGTTGACCACAAAGAACTTTTAACAGAAAAATGTCATAGAATGATGAGAAGGGCATCACCAGTCTTTTAAAGTCTGCCTTCTGCTATGCCTCCCCACCATGAATGTACTATGATCCTCTGGAGCCACAAGCCCAGATAAACTTGTCCATAAGTTGCTTCTGGTCATGGTACTTTATCACAGAAAAAGAATATAACTAATACAGTCATGGAGATCAGGCTTGTGCCACAGCTTTCACAACACAGCAGCCAGGCCTCTGAGCTCCTGCAGCACTTACAGCCTTATTTGATACCAAGTCTCCCCGAGGAAAAGGATGGGGAGTCACATTTGTTGTCTTCTTTCTTCTAGAGCTACCAGGTGCCCATATGTGAGATACATTCTTTAAAATGATACAATCACCTGCATATTTACCTACCTATAAAATAGAATGAGAAGCAGTCACGTGTTGTGTGACCTTCCAGGGTATATAGTAACCTTTGGGAGTGTGCTGGCTAGTTTTTGTCAGCTCTACACAAACTGAGACATATTTGGGAAAAGGGAATCTCAAGAAATTGGGAAATTGGCTCCATCTGATTTGAAATTTGATTTGAAATTGCCTCCACATCCAGGACTGTGGCCATGTCTGTGAGGCATTTTCTTTATTAATGATTGGTGTGTAAGGGCCCAGGCCCGGAGGTGGTCCCATCCCCAGGCCTGGGTTGTACAGGAAAGCAGGCAGAGCACGCCAGGGAGCAAGACAGTAAGCAGTTCCTGAACTGAGTTCCTACCTGACTTCTCTTAATGATCAACTTTATCTGGACTTGAAAGCCAAATAAATCATCTCCTTTCCACGTTTGTTTCTGGTCATGGTGGGTACAACATTAACGAAACTAGAACAGAGAGACAGCTGCCCAGCCAGAGCCTGCAGCTCCCACAGCGACATGAACAGAAAGGGTGCTATGTGGCTGCGGGTCATGGCTCTTGTTCTGTTCTATGGTGCTGGGGAAAACCTGGGCCTCACCCAAGCTAGGCAAACACTCCATCACTGAGCTACAATCCCTAGCTGCTCTCCCCCAAGCAGGATTTTAAGAAGCAGATATGCCTTCTCTGAATGCAGAGGACTCAAGTGAGACCCCAGTTCTGATGAAAGTAGGGAGAAGAATGATGTCTACTCCCACAAACCAACCACGTGAACAAAACCGCCTGCTGCTGTCAGTGCCTGTGTCTGACAACCGTAGGGGTGAAATGCAGTCTTGAGCCACTGAAATTTTGGGGTTCCATTGTAAACTAGCATCAGCCTATAATTTACCAAGGGTCAGTTAGCTGATCAGCAGGCAGAGCTGAGCTCAGAATCCACGTTTGCAGACTTATCCTCTGACAATGTGTAAATGGTCTTCAAACATGCATTTCCACTCCCACGTTATCTCTGTGTATTTGGGCAATGTCTTCCCTCACAGCTGCTCTCTGATAAAGGACCTGAATTCCAACACCACCTTATCTGTACTCACCATTCACAATCATTTTCAAACAAGCAGAACACGGTTTTCTTGAAAAATAGAGGTCACAGTTTTTCAGCCTGGACCCGTGTTTGATAAGAGCAATTTGCCCAGTGTGTAAGTCTTCACTAGAGCAGTGAAGACCAATGATTTTCATGTTTTTCACCACCACAAGACCAGTTTTCTTCACCTAATTAAGACACAAAATAATAAATTATTAGTTATGACTAATACTGTCCTTTCATGGGTAATACTTGACTTTCTAATGATGAAAGCTGTGCTTAGTTCTTACCTAAACACAGTCTTAATAAAAACAGATTTCTAATTAGGTCCACAAAGAATTTCTGAGAGCTTCATATTGACTTTAGAAGAGAAACTTCCAAAACTAAGACTCTATTGATTAATTACATGTGTGGCTATTATTACTTCGTTCTAGTGAAAGATGAGTTCATTTTAACCTAATAAAGGCCACAGGCCGAGTCAGCTGACTGGTTTCTTCCACCATCCAGGTGAGGATTAT
Source organism: Neodon shergylaensis (assembly GCA_025134845.1). NCBI lineage: Eukaryota > Metazoa > Chordata > Mammalia > Rodentia > Cricetidae > Neodon > Neodon shergylaensis. The sequence goes on along the minus strand of JABTXL010000002.1, from coordinate 50,690,622 downwards.
TTCACTACAAGCTTCATGATGGTGTAAGGAAATCCTCTGGATTTCACGCACACCTCGGAAAAATCACAGATGGTAAAGGCAGAACTAAAGCAGGCATCATCTCAATTCTAAAATTACAAGATATTTTTTTCTTTTTTGAGTTAGGATTGCATTATATAGCCCAGGCTGGTCTTAACTTATGCTGAAAAGATAGCTCAGCTATTAAAGGTAAGGGCACAACTAAAACGTAATGCATTTGACTCCAAACTTGTAAAAAGTAAACCTTCCCCTCTTCATCCCAAAGTATAACTGTATATTCCCTTAATACAAACTGTATGTTACCTTCTTCCAGCAAGTCTGAGTGCAACACTGTTCACTTTAGAAAGCAACCACTGAAAATTGCCTTGACAAAGGATCTGGGCACAGAGCTGGCACTGTTAAACTGAGACAACATGGCCAACAGAGTGGCTGCAACTCAGCTGAATGACATTGGCTTTACACTGTCAGCAGACAGAAATAAACCAGAAATAAATGATTATATGTGACACTGTTCCCAAGACACAGGAAGTGCATTATCAACCTCTTACTAGAATGATTTAATCTTTCAGGCCAAGTTTATCACTTTTTGAGACCTTTTAAAACAAAATAAAAATAGCTGGACATGATGGCACATGCTTTTAACCCCAGCGTGTGGAGGCAGAAACAGGCAGATCTCTGAGTTTGAGGTCATCTGGTCTACAGAGTGAGTTCCAGGACAACCAAGGCTACATAGAGAAGCCCTCATCTCAAAAACAAAACAAAACACTGCTCCCCCATCCATCCAAACAAACAAACAAAGAAAAATTGTTAATTTTGCTTCTAGCTATAGCCAACATATCTAGTTTGAGATAAAAATTTTCATCCCAAATGGGAAGCCCAAGTTGTGTTCCAGCCTGGGACTTTTAGTTGCTACAGCCCCAGCACACTTACTTTCTGGGAACCGCTCTTCTGGGCCCTGGCTTGTTGCACTTCGTGCACATCTTGGGCGGTTTCTATGTAATTTTAGTCATATGGGTTTACATTAAAACATGATGAAACAGGACCACCTTTCAGTATATTTCCTTAGGTGATTCACTACTTTTTCCCTTTGTGTTTCTCTTATACTGAAAGCATCTAGCAAATTATTTCTAAATCACACCAGGCAGTGAAGAGACTCACTCCCAGAACTAATCAGGAAACTTATACAGACAGACATCAGAATAATAACTCTACAAAACACATGTGCTTATTCTCTGCATGTGAACAGCCATCTCTGGAAGCTACAGGTAGCGTGACAAGGAATACCAGGTCTTTTGGTCTGACGGCCCGTGTTTCTTAGATATAAGAGAAAACATGAAGTTCCTAGGTCGGGGACAGAGGACTCCAAAGAGTGAGAAGCACGTTTGTGGTAGTCCACACCCTCTAGTTCCCCAGGACAGAATGCAGCTGTGACCACATGGCTGCTTGGACTCACAGTGGCTATGCAGAGAGAAACATCAAGGCTGGTATCCTGGTGTTTAAAGGGAAAAAGCAAACCAACCTGTTGTTTGTCCCAGAGGGAGATATTACCTCAGCTCTTCAGAAATGTCCAAGATATGGGGGCTGGAGAGATGGCTCAATGGTTAAGAGCATTGCCTGCTCTTCCAAAGGTCCTAAGTTCAATTCCCAGCAATCACATGGTGGCTCACAACCATCTGCAATAAGGTCTGGTGCCCTCTTCTGGCCTTCGGCATACACACAGATAGACTATTGTATAAATAATAAATAAATATTTTAAAAAAATGTCCAAGATAAAGACCAATTAGGCTTTGGATTCTCACAATAATAACCAAGATACACACATGTGGAGAAGCTCGGGGGCACTGCTCAATCCATCCGTGTGACTCAGGATTAGAAGTTACATTGAAAATAAAACAAGCAGGAGGACATTACAGACAACTCTCACTTGAGCTTTTAAACAGGAAAGGCATGCAGGCTTGTCAGTACACAAGAGGCCTTTTAGGAGAATCTGAGCAGCTCCCCGGAGCATGGGAGGTCTTGTACAGGACTCTATCCATTCCTTTTGCTTTTGATTATGAGCTTGTTACATCTTTTTAAAAATCATAACAATTCACCTGTTTTTTGTCAGCAGATACTCTGGCCAACTCTTCATTATCTCCTAAGGGGCCACGGTTTTCCTCTTCGTTTTTCTAATTAAAATCAGATTAAGAGGGAAAATGATTAATATGATGAATTATATATGTCTAATGTATAATCAATAGGATAAATACATTTCAGCATTTAAGGGCTGGTTTCCTCTGCATCATCTTCCTCCTTACAAAGCTCTGTGTTGACCTCTCACATCACTCGGGTACAGACTCAGACCATATCCAAGCTAGCAAGTAAGGCCACATAATTTACACTACAAGGAAAGCATGGACCAGTACGAAAGAAAGTAATGTTAGCCATCTTCACAGTACCTAACTTCTAATTCAAAATTGTTTATTAAATGTCCCCCAGCCTTCTTCTAAGTCTCTCTCTCTCTCTTTTTTATACACTACTACCATTGTATCTTCTAAGTCTCAATAGACAAGTTCTTTTCCAGTTGTTGATTGGACACTTTAAAATTCTGCTTTTATGCTGGGCAGTGGTGGCGCACGCATTTAATCCCAGCACTCGGGAGGCAGAGGCAGGCGGATCTCTGGGAGTTCGAGGCCAGCCTGGTCTACAAGAGCTAGTTCCAGGATAGGAACCAAAACCACAGACAAACCCTGTCTCGAAAAACCAAAAAAAAAAAATCTGCTTTTATTGCTGAACAATGTAAGTATTTGATAGCACAGAGGAACTCAGACACTAGCATATTTGCAAAAATTAAACCTGTTAAATATTAAATTTGGCAAAAGTAGCAATGTAAATGTCCATCAACACAACTGACTCTTCTACAGTTTATCCAAACAGTCTACACAGTGCCAGGCATGAAGAGAGCTTTCAGCTCATTCACTGCGTGTAAGAGCACAAGGGCTGGAGTGTGCTCGGGGTTTGGAGCACTTGCCTCGCATGTACAAGGCTATGGGCTCAACGGACAGGACCTCAGAACAGAGCAAAGCATGCTGCATGTACACGTGATTTCCCACTGTACTAAAAAGGAAGCTGACGCAAAAACAAAATACGATACACAAAGTTACACAAACTACCAAGAGCTTGAGCTGGAATGGGAGCCCAGTCAGCCTGGCTGATCTGGAAACACTAGACCAAGCTGCTGCCCACACACACAACGCCACAGCATATGTATGTCTTACTTTTGGTGGAAAAGATCCAGAATAAAGTATTTCAAGCAAGTATAATAAAAAAGAAAAAGGATAAAATAATACAAACATGTCAACAGTCTCTAGGTAGTGAAGTGTGAAGACTTTTTCTTCTGTTCCTTTTAAAATAATGAACACATACTCATTTGGGAACTCATAAAAATATTTTATACAGCTGCATGTCAACTGCATCTTGGAGCTTCTGTGACTTATTCTGTGTGATGAGTTTTGTCAACCTGAAACACCTGGAGGCGTCTAGGAAAAGAGAACTTCAGTTAAGGAGTTGCCTCTATAAGGCAGGCCCATGGGCAAGCCTTTCGGGTATTTTCCTGATTAGTGATTGGTGTGCGAGGGCCCAGCCCACGGTGGGCAGCGCCACCATAGGCATGGGGTCCTGGATTATATAAGAAAGAGGGCTAGAAACACTGAAAGGTTATTTAAGGACATTAACTAGCACAAAGATAACCCTCCTGAAAGCATATGCAGTATGAGTTTTTAATGCTGCTGGTTAATAGAGTTATCTTCAGTTTCGATAAAAATGCTTAAACAAAAAGGATGAAAATGGGGTGTCATGTGCTCCCTTTCATTTGTTTCTCCCCAAACCCATCACTGGTTTTCTTCTCTGCAGCAGCCATGACACTGGAACTGATGAAACTATGCACATCTGCTTTCCTGACAGCAGATGCTTCCAGAGATGGTAACAATAATCTATGCATTTTGTAAATTTGCTTTTTTAGTAGTTAAAACACGTTTTCCATGGAGACAAGTTAAAAGTGATAACCAAGTCCTCAAGCTACCGTACACTGCTAGAGTACTCTTGAAGGTGCCTCGGTTCAGTACTGTGGGTCGCAAGGCTTATAGTCAAGGAACAAGAAGGAAGCCTGCCTGACACTTTGGCTTGACAGCTATGGGGAACATGGGCATGTAACAGTGGGTTAGACATTAACACAGTGAACAGTAGCAGGGAAGGGTCAGGATATATAAGTAGTAAGCTTTCCTAGGCCAGGCCTCTTCCCAAGTTGGCTGGCTTTAGAAAACAAGAATTCATTTTGATGATCCCTGTAATTATTTCTATGTCTAGTTAAGATTTTAATTTAATAGCCGTAAACTGATACAGGTATGGGCCAGATTCCGAAACAAGATTTCAAATAAAATATTTTAAATAAAACTAACTTGTTTCTCTTAAACAAAACCTTCCTCATATCTGTCTGATGAAGGAAAGGAAGTCAGAAAAGCAGACCACCTCAGGGTGAGGAGGAGGGGCCACCTCAAGGTGAAGAGGAGGCACAGAGACATTGCTTAATAAGACAGGAAGCTGAATCATATCTTGTTTCTAACAAAGTTTTACAGCCCTGAAACTTGGAGGCATTTTCATCAGAATGCTAATAGCCTTATCTCTGTCAGAATGAGGACATTTCATAATAGAAACTTACATATTACACGCCACTAATTAAAAAAACTTGTGCATCAATAAAGGACTCAATTTATGTGTGTATAAACAGATTCATGCTGAGATCAAAAGTCGCTAATGAAGTTAAAAAGATTTTCAATTCTAATATTCAATTATAACAAGCCTGACTTCTACAATGTACATTTTAATATCCGATAATCAAGGCATAAGCTAGGACGAACTTTTCAGACTGGAAAGATGAGCTAGTATGCTATGAGCTACAAGCAGAATGCCATGATAACGCTATTTCTCAAGTCTTAAGGCCAGTTGGGTTTGACTATGCAGACTACAAGCGGCAATATAATCAAACTTACGACTACTGCTTTTTCCAAGGGTAAAAAACAAGTTATACCTGAGACTTTTGCCCTTGGGCTTCTACTCCTGGGAAAAGCTCCATCCAAAGACTGAGCAGAGTGAAAAGGTTGACCTTAGAAAGCCTTGGCATTTGACCTACAAAAGAGAGGGCATTCAGAATTGCACTAGTGATGGCAAAGGAGCTAAGCTCAAACCTACTTGTGAGATGCAAAAAAGATTGGCGGGTAGGAGAATCATAGCTTCATTAGCAAGAGCGGCCACAACCTCACTTTTGATGACCTCCGGTGGCTCCTTCCAAACGTGGGTCCCTTTTTCCCCTCCAGGTCACCCCATAGATAAAATAATACAACCGACACAGAAACGTTGGAAGGCATCGCTAAAAAGGAAATGGTTAGTACACGCCTGATTCTCAACCATAAGGCAAAACTTGAGAAAAGCATCACATGCGGTGAATTTGGAATCAAAGCAAAAGCGCAATTCCAGGCTCTTCAGCCCCGGGATACTGCGTCTAGGTCCCGCAACCAGGAGTGCAGGGCAGGGCGCGCGACCTGTAAAGCCTGGGGAGCACAGCCCCAGGACAGGCGTCTGGCAAGGAGACCGGGGCGCAGCGGGCCTGGCGGGAGTTGCTCAAAGAGACCGGGTGCTCGGCGGGAGACATGGGGCAGGCAGGATGCGGGAAAGGAGGGAGACACAGGGCTGGCAGGGCATGAAGGAGATACAGGGCAAGACGGGTGCCAAGCTGGAGAAGGACACGGGGCAGGCCGGGTGCCGAGCTGGAGGGAGACACTGGGCTATCAGGGAGGGAGGGAGACAGTGCAGGTGGGGTGCTGAGCTGGAGGGCGACACAGCGCAAGCAGGGCGGGAAGGAGACACAGTGCACGTAGGTGCTGAGCCGGAGGGCGACACGGGGCAGACCGGGTGCAGAGCTGGAGAGGACACGGGGCTGGCAGGGTGGGAGGGTGCCGAGAGGGATGGAGGCACAAGGCAAGCACGCGGGGACACAGTGTAAGTAGGACGCGGACCTGGAAGGACACCAGGGACAGGCGGGGCGCCAGACAAGAGCAAGAGGCACCGCGGGAGAGAGGGAGGACGGCAGCAGGGCCGCGCCCCGCACTCACCCGTCATGCTGCCAGTCTGCGTCCCGACTGACCGCCCGGTCCCCGAGCCCTCCAGACTCTGCATCTGATCAGCTTCTTTCAACCCCGGCCCAGAGGCCTCGGCCCAGGGCAGCTCGCCCACTCAGGCATGGTAGAAAACACCTCAGCTCCCCGCCAGCCGCCTCCAAGGCCTGTCAACAACCGCTGGCTTCGCGCAGCAAGATGACGTCTCAGCATGCTCGTCGCTTCCGGCGCCCGACGTGACGTCAGACCCCGGGGCACGCGGGCGGAGGTGGTTGTATTCGTTGTCTGTAACCTGCGGCGGTGTTTGTCTGGCTGTGTCCAGTGGTTTCTGCTGAAAAAAAGGGCGCTTGAAGTTGGCTTGGCCCGAGACCGTAGATGGTGCAGCCCGCCGTAGGGACCAGGGTGGCGGACTTGGGCACAGAGGGGCGAGCGTGGAATCGGAGCAGGGCAGCCAGGACCCGTCCCAGGGGATTTAATTGTGCTTCTTTTTTGTTTGTTTGTTTATTTTTTGAGGCAGGGTTTCTCTGTAGCTTTGGGGTCTGCCCTGGAACTAGCTCTGGTAGACGAGGCAGGCCTCGAGATCCGCCTGCCTCTGCCTCCCGAGTGCGCCACCACCGCCTGGCCTCTTTTTCACAATTTTTAAGAGTTCTCTTCATTGGTTTACTGTCTAGGCTGTTACTTTGGGGGGAGATATGGTGGGATAGGGGTTGTCACAGAAGCCTTTGTCCCTCTTTCTCAGACATCGATGCCACTGCAAACGTGTAGACAGACTTTTCATTTTGGGCCCCCAGTTGACAAAAAAAAAATACCTGGAGACTTGTTAATTATGAAAGCTCAGCCTTGGCTTAGGCTTGTTTCTGACTACCTCTTATAAGATAGCCCATATCTCTTAGTCTTCATTGCCTCACGTGGCTCGGTTATCTTTACTCAACATCTATACTTCCCATTCTGCTTCCTCTCCCGGTCTGGCTGGCAACTCCCTTTTCACTTCCCAGAACCCTCTCTGTCCAGAAGTTCCACCTATACCTTCTGCCTAGCTATTGGCTGTTTAGCTTTTTTATTAAACCAATCACAGTGACACATCTTCATACACTATAAAGGAATATTCCACGATTCCTCCTTTTTGTCTAAATAAAAAAAAGATTTTAGCTAACACAGTAAACTATACATAAGAACAATTATCAGATGAGAATTACATTTACAATGTCCAGTCTGTTTGCATTGGCAAATGTGGAGAAAATGGTCCATTATCTATCCTATCTTAGTCCAAAGTTTTATACCTGAACCATTTTTGTAATAACTTGTATTAACATCTTTTAAAATGTCTTTTTAGATCTTAAACATCTTTTTAGATAGACAACTAAGCTTTTATGTTTCTCAACCTTATAAACTTTGCATCTCTTATATAAGTTTCTTTTTAAATTTGGTAACAAGGAAAGCTGTAAAACTATAACTATCAAGTCTTCATTCACTGTCAGAAACTGAAGGATAAAATAATTACCTGAGGAAACAAACAGGAAGTGCAGAGCAAGAAACTTCCAAACTTTAAGAAATGACAGAAACAGCTGGCTGCCTGGACAGTCACCTAAGTTTCCACTATAATGTTGAAGCATCTGTTTTCAGCCTACAGGCCTAGAATAGCTGGCAGACTTTACTGTGTAGCAGGGATTTTAAAATATTGTTCTACCTTGTCTTGGCAAAGTTTGGCAGTCTTCTTTCTCTGTGTCTTGCTTGTCCAGTTTGGATATCAAACTTTCAGTAGTCAAGGCAAATTGCCCAAATGGTTAGTTTTTGCTACAAAAGAAAACTCCATGTGGAGGGTCTTCGATGCAAATCATCCTTTGGGGGGGAGTGATTCAAGACAGGGTTTCTCTGTAGCTTTAGAGCCTGACCTGAACTTGCTTTGTAGACTAGACTGGCCTGGAAGTCAGAGATCTTCCTGCCTCTGCCTCCCAAGTGTTGGGATTAAAGGCATGTGTCACTACTGCCTGGCTTGCCCACCATTGTTTTATGAAGTAGATTAGTGCTACCAGACATGTCTCACTGTCATGAAAAACCTTAAATTATTAAAATATTTTAAATGTGATATTCTATAGGTCTTTGAAGTGTTTGAAAATCACATTTATCTAAAATATATCCACATGTGACCTTGAAAACATACCTAACATGACTATAAGTTTGTTATAGATAACTATTAACCGATATTTCTTTATTAGCCTAAATAGCTTTCAAGGATCAGAATTTACATTTTTAAATGAGCTGTGTCGCGCCCCACCCTCGACCAGCAAGGAAAACGCAACACCCGGAGCTCTTCTTGCAGCAGTTTTCAGGACTTTATTCACAGTAATCTTTCTCCTTCTCCTTCTCTCTTTCCCTCTCTCTACCCTCTCTCTCTGGGCAAATCTCTTTCTCCGACCTCTCTTTGACCTCTCTCCCCGGGCAAACATCTCCCAGCACTTAAGTAGGCATGGGCTGCCAACCCTGAACTGCCAGGTGGGCACTGCCCATAGGTTCACGCATATACAGGCAGCTGATAATCATTGTGTGATCATAGCATAGGTCAGGCCTTAGCCATCTCAGGAGTTGATTATATATCTCCATCAGGTGTGATACCACGCAGCTCGCTAGTTCCCCCTTTTGTTTTGTAAAGCACCAGGTAAGAGTAGAGGTCTGATCTCTGTTAAAAATGAAACATGTACTAGTGTTTGTCCAGGTGTCATCCACTCAGAGAACACTAGACCTGTCCGGTGCCTTTTTACAGAGGTGGGAGCTAGACACCAACCCACATGCAATCAGACTTGCTCTTACATCTCTAGCCAAACTTGGGGAGACTGTCCTGTTTCAATGACCGTGAAGGCCTGAATGATCATAACTGCATTGCAATGCTGTGAAACCCTTATGTGGCAGATGCACCATAGGCATACCAGGGAGGCAAGCACCATTAAGCTTGTTAGGGCTCTTATTCCCGCCCACAACTTCAGATGATCCATGGAGTGATCCAGGAAGATAGTCCTTCTGCCATGCTGGTATCCATGCGTGTGGAATTTGCAGTCACAATCATCACTCGCAGCTTTTCCAGTTGTTGTTCGAATTCACCAGACCAATTACCTAAAAGATATCTAGACAGTTCTTTAAACAAATTAGTTGCATGAGTCATATTGAATGCTGGTCACACACAGCCCCGGATGGATAGAAATGTCTGACAGACTAGGGTATAGACTTGCCTCTAATAACATACCCCGGCTGCCATACCCCCGTGGCACATTCATTCTTGTCAGCTGAGTGCATGGAAGACACCTTCTCCCTCGTGCACCTCTTTAGCTCCCCTAGCAGCCCAGCTGATCCTGCTTCTGCTCTGAAAGGGCCCCACTCAAACTGTGTTTTAGGGAATTTGGGCGTTGTCAATCTCTGGCTACTTCCTGCTGAGCAGCGACATTGCATTCTTAAAGGTATTTACTACAATCTACTGCCTTTTTACAGCCGAGCTCGGACAGTGGAGAGGCGGAGACTTCACTTCCCCACCGAACTGTAAGGTGAAGGCCTTGTTGCCCCCGGCTAGGACAGAGGTCCAAGCCAACGGTCTTAAGGAGTGCTACGCTTCTATGCCCTGAGGCAGGTGCCGGTGTGGCAGCTGCAACTTCGCAGACCCTCAGTGCTGTTTGGCCTTGGAGTCGCCTAAAGCTCCTTGGTCTTGGAGCTGCTCACACTCCACTGCAAACTCTGGAGGTCTCGGTAATTCAAAATACATGAATATAACTCCCTTCCTTAGCATACCTTGTTCAGTGGCAAAATTCAGGTCTCTACCAGGCTTGTCCCAGGATGACACATTAAGATTGCCAGAGAAGGCAAACCAAGAAGCAATTGTGTCACCTTCAGCCAAAAACCTCTCCAAAGCACTCCGTAACAGCTCGTTAAGAGCCAGAAAAATCAGGTGTGATGTTGAAGTGCCCATTCTAAAATCCCATTCTTTTAGTTTCATTTTAAACCCTCCACTTTTGTCGTAGCTATACTTTCTTAAACCGTCCACTTTGGTCGTGGCCCTGCTTTGATCCGTCCGCTATAGTAGCGGTCCTATTACCCCCACTCTCCCTTCTTCTACCGGTGAGAGCAGAAAACCCGCTTTTTGTCGCGGATCCCCAATCTTTACCTTGAGGATTATTTGGTGCACCCCCTGACTGCAGCAAGTTCTGGGCTCCACGGAGAGAGGTTTGGAGGCTCCCCGTACGCTTGTCCCCGTACGAGGCCACCAACTGTCGCGGCCCACCTCGTCCAGCAAGGATGACGCGACCACCGGAGCTCTTCTCACTGCAGTTTATTCCAGGACTTTATCATTTTTTTTTCTTTCTCTCTCTCTCTCCTTGCAAACCTCTCTCTTCTTTCCTCGGGCAAACGTCTCCCAGCCCTTAAGTAGGCATGGGCTGCCAACCCCGAACTGCCAGGTGGGTACTGCCCATAGGTTCACGCATATGCAGGCAGCTGATAATCATTGCGTGATCATAGCATAGGTCAGGCCTTAGCCATCTCAGGAGTTGATTATACATCTTCATCAGGTGTGATACCACGCAGCTCGCTACAGAGCTGCATAGGTACAATACCTTTAATAAGAAATAGAAACATAAGTTTAATAAAATAACCTTAAATTTGTATCAATATACAAAAATATCTTAAACAAGAGTAGAAACATGTAATAGTATAACAAAAATAATCTTAAATTTGTAGCAAAAATACAAAAATCCATACCAATATAAAATATTTGAGACTAGTAGTTGCTTTTTTAGTTTGAAGGTAGAAAACAATAATCTACCCTTTTATCCTATCATTTCTATATCCTTTTTTTTCTTTTCAGAATGAGATCCCTGAATCTAATATCCTTTGCTTAGTTTTCTCTTTGACCATGACCAATAAAAAACTTGCCATCTTTAAATGATGGCAAACATCCATACCTACTGAATGACCTAAAACCACCCACTCTACCTCTTGGGAATGTGGATGTTATGTTCTTTATGTTGCTTCCTGTTGTTTGGGGGTGATGATGTCTTTACAAGATGCTGAGAAAATTGGGGAAATGGTCAAGTCCTGGGATGTCAGGAACCATTTCAGGCTTCTCCTTTCTCACTTCTCACAGGGCCTTGAAGTAAAAATCTTGAGACAGAAAACTTAAAGTTAACTAAGACATAGTGTGCTGACCTTGGAGATTCAAGCTTCAGAGGGCACCTCAGAGTGTCTTCTTTGTTTGCTGCTTATCACTAACAGCAGGTGTTCTAGCCACAGACCTTGCAACTGCCCCGCTTAGCTGCTTAGCTACCGAGCCCCTCCTTTCCTTGCCCCTCTTCCCCCTTCCTCAGTTCCCCTGCCTGAGCTCCTCACTGAGGAGTCTTTAAGACATAGAACTTGCTTCAAAAAACAGATGCCTTGACAAAAAAATACCGCTTGGTGTCTGTCTCTCTCTCTCTCTCTCTCTCTCTCTCTCTCTCTCTCTCTCTCTCTCTCTCTCTCTCACCCATGTCTTTCAGATAGTGCCTCTTCAGACCCTGGAATAATTTAGGACCTGCTGGGCAGGTCAATGAGAGAGCTAGCCACGACATTTGTTGTCCAGTCCCTGCAATGGGAGAGCTCAAGACTTATCTGTAGTCCTGGCTAGAATAGTCTATGATGCTGGACCATCTCAACCAGCAGCCTTGAAGCTGTTCTGGATGTAGAACTCTGAGGAAACTGCAACAGAGATATCCTGAGAGACTAAATCACCTGGGCCACATGTTTTCATTGGTGTCTGGTCACTTTGCTCTGAAAACATATAAACTTTCGAAGGTAACATACATATCTGCATTAACACATGTGTAGACTGTCCCTTGTACATAAGCCTGCCAAAGATGATGTTTTGTTTTATGTTTGAGCAGGTAAAAGTATACCTTACCAGCCGGGCGGTGGTGGCACACGCCTTTAATCCCAGCACTCGGGAGGCAGAGGCAGGCGGATCTCTGGGAGTTCGAGGCCAGCCTGGTCTACAAGAGCTAGTTCCGGGACGGGCACCAAAGCTACAGAGAAACCCTGTCTCGAAAAAAAAAACAAACAAACAAACAACAAAAAAAAAGTATCTTACCTGTCTTGTAGTTTTTCTAGGTTTATTTCTTTGTAGCCAGGATTTTCAGGATAATCTCCTTGAATCAAATCTCATCTCTATCAACCTTGAATGAATCCAAAGTTTTTGTTTTTTGTGGAAACAGAAGCATAACCTCTTCCCCAGTGTAAAATATTTTTGGCTTCCTCTTTGAAATTAAGACATTTTAAAAATATGCAGGTTGGTTTAATTTAGTAGTTTTATAATCCAGTGTCCCCCAGCAGCTGTTGTTTGCTTATCAACAATCAAAAAATTTAAACACCTTATGGGAGTCAGACTCTCTGTGTATTTTCCATCTTTACTTGACTTATCTTCTTTTTTATATTATTTTTTCTTTAAGGACTTTATCTTATTATTTATAAACAATTTTTTGATTACTGTCTATACCTATTTTTTTCTTTTTTAAACCTATGCACATTTTTTAAACACTGTAGCCTGTTTAGAGTTTTTTTTTGTCTGAATCTGTCTTTACTAAGCATCTGTAGCATTCTCTGATCACGTGAGACAAATTTTAAACTGCTATGTCAGCTGCTGGCTCAGTTCAGCTTGGTGCATGGCACTGGTTCATGGTGCTGGTGGCTGGTTCCAACCAGCAGACAGTTTCCATATGCCAAGTTTACCTGAGTGACTTCAGTCACCAGGAAACTGCACCAGGATGCTGTGTTAGACCCCATGTCTTGAACTTTTTAAGCTTTCTTCAGGCTTATGTGGCTGGACATTGGGTTCCATTTGTAGATGGAATTTTCTTTTTGGGCCGCCAAAAAAAAATTCACAAAAAAAAGTTCACAAAAAAGACATGGAGACTTATTCTTAATTATGAAAGCTTGATCTTAGTTTAGGCTTGTTTCTAACCAGCTCTTATAACTTAAATTAACGCATATCTTTTTGCTCAACTCAGTTACCTTTACTCTGCACTGCTGGTCCTTCTTCCTTTCCATCTGGCTGGCGCCCCCCTTTGGTCTTTCCAAAGGTCTCTCTGTCCAGAAGTACCTGCTATACCTCCTGCCTAGCTATTGACCATTTAACTTTTTATTAAACTGTTCAAAGTGACACATCTTTACATAGTGTAAAGGAATATTCCATAACACAAAAGTATCTTCCGTGGATGTCCCCATAGTTTCTGGGCAACAGCACAAACCACAAACATCCATATGATCTGCAGCATCAGCATGAGATGCAGCCCTAAACATGGTCTCCAGCGACAGTACAGACTGCGTACATCAACACTGCCCTCTGCCACAGCATGGGCCATGGGTACTAGAAAAGAAACTCTTTTCAATACAAATTCTAAAAATTGTTTTATTTTTAATTAAAATATGTCAGTCCTTTTCTCTCCAGCTCTCCTCCCTCCCCCAGGTCCCACTCACTTTTAAATATGTAATGGTCTGCTCTGTCCCTTTAAGAGACAAGCCACGCCCACTCCCTCCCTGGTCCACTGAAGAAAGCTGATCTTCAGCTTCCAGCCTGAGTCCCTTTTTCGTCTCCCTCTCACAGAGGCAGCTTCCGTCTCTCCCTTCTCCCCTCTTCTCCCCTCCCCCACTTTGTCCCTCCCTCACTAGATAAATATCCAATTTCTCTGCATGGCAGGCCTATCCATCTCTTGCCCGCCCGTGGCTCCCTGCCTGGGATTAGCCATCTTCTGAGACCTACAGCATGGTCTCCTTCTGTGCCCATCTGTCTTTCTCTCCTTGTGGGACTGGTTGCCCCATTGAGGTCCCTGCCTGGGACTCACTGCCCCTGATAGCCCACTGCAGCCAATTGGGGACCTGCACTGTTACTATCTGGTATTGGCTGCTCTCAGGGCCTGCTGCCCACTGCTGCCACTTGGGGACCTGCAGCATTTTACTTTTACCATTACAATATTACAATATTACTATACATTTTATATATATACATATATATGTATATATGTGTAATGTATAGTAATATTGTAATGGTAAAAGTAAAATGCTGCATATATATACATATATATGCATTATATATGTATATATATATATAATGAATAAATACATTTGAAAAGCTGGTGGGTCTGTTTAATGGTGCTTGTATGTATATGCTTTGGGGACTAATCACTTAGTACTGGATAGATAACCAGTTAGGGGCCTTATTCCTGTGTTGTTAATAAAATCTCAATCATTTGATTTTACCAATGAAGACATGGGAGCCAAATTCTGGGGTGAAAGCCTGCTAGCTCAGCGAGGCAGAGAAAGCACCCAGCTTACCTTCCTCCTCAGCCAACATCCCAGAAGCCTCTCTCTTCAATGTTGTCTCAAAACAAAACTCTTCAAACTGAATGTTCCCCTTCTCTTCCTGTGCCCTTGAGAAAGGAGAAAGACAGTTGCTGTCTTGGACTTTTTTAGGGCGGAAATTGGAAATAATTCTTTATTGGGAATTCAACTTAAAATTAAATTGTCTCTTAACATAGCCTAACAATGTTAGATATGTTAATTTATAAACTGGAATATAAGTATGACAATTTTATGTTAGCACAATATGGATTGTCGTGTTTTCAAATACTAGGCATCATCATTTAAGGCAATAGTCCCAATTGTTAAAATTTCACCTTATCAAATTTTTTCTAATCCAGAATTTTCTTAAGATACTCTTTTTTGTTAAATAATAGCTGGTAATGTTAATATGTGAACAAATATACAAAGTTCATCTATGTGGAAGTAAAGAATACCCCTTACACATTTTATGCTCGGAGTCATTCCTTAGATGGTGGCTTTAATTGACTTCTTTTACAAAGCCTCCAGATGCTTGTCACTTATGCAAGAATCTGGTGTAATAAAGAGTTAATTGGCTATGCTCCCACAAAGCCAGAACTTGAAGTAGGATCAAAACCCAGGGCCATTGTCCTTGGCTTCTCATCAGCCCCCATTGTTCGCCATGATCAGAGAGTCCGGTTTTATCCCATGCTTCTTCCGTCTCATTCCATCTGGCCTTGGTGAGCTCCCAATAGATCAGCCACACTGTCTCAGTGGTTGGGTGCACCCCTCGTGGTCCTGACTTCCTTGCTCATGTTCTCCCTCCTTCCGCTCCTCAATGGGAACTTGGGAGCTCAGTCCGGTGCTCCTGTGTGGGTCTCTGTGACTATCTCCATCCATCCCCAGATGAAGATTCTATGGTGATATGCAAGATATTCGTCAGCATTGCTATAGGATAGGGTCATTTCAGGTTCCCTATCCTCAGCTGCCCAAGGAACTAACTGGGGACCTCACCTTGGGCTCCTGGGAGCCACTCTAGGTTCAAGACTCTTGCCAACCCTAAGGTGGCTCCCTTACCTAAGAATTGTGCTTCCGTGCTCCCCTATCCAACCTTCCTTTATCCCAATCATCCTGTTTCCCCAAGTTTCCCTCATCCTCCCCTTCTCACTTTTCTCTCCCCATCCCCCGATAATCCCATTCCACCCCACCCCCAAGATCCCAAATTTTCTACCCGGCAATTTTGTCTACTTCCCATAGCCAAGAGGATAATTATATGTTTTTCCTTGAGTTCGCCTTCTTATTTAGCTTCTTTAGGTTCACCAATTATATACTCCGTGACCATTATTTATGGCTAGAAACCAATTATGAGTGAGTACATCCCATGTTCATCTTTTTGGGCCTGGGTTACCTCACTCAGGATAGTGTTTTCTATTTCCATCCATTTGCATGCAAAATTCGAGAAGTCATTGTTTTTTACCGCAGCGTAGTACTCTAATGTGTATATATTCCACACTTTCTTCATCCATTCTTCCATTGAAGGGCATCTAGGTTGTTTCCAGGTTCTGGCTATTACAAATAATACTGCTATGAACATAGTTGAACAAATGCTTTTGTCATGTGATAGGGCATCTCTTGGGTATATTCCCAAGAGTGGTATTGCTGGGTCCAGGGGTAGGTTGATCCCGAATTTCCTGAGAAACCGAAACACTGATTTCCAAAGTGCACAAGATTACATTCCCACCAGCAATGGATGAGGGTACCCCTTCCTCCACAGCCTCTCCAGCAAAGGCTATCATTGGTGTTTTTGATTTTAGCCATTCTGACAGGTGTAAGATGGTATCTCAAAGTTGTTTTGATTTGCATCTCCCTAATCGCTAAGGAGGTTGAGCATAGCCAGTTTGGATGTTCACCTTCCTAGACATGGACGGAGGGGGGAGCACCTTGGACTTTCCACAGGGCTGGGAACCCTGACTGCTCCTTGGACTGGAGAGGGAGGGGGAGAGGAGTGGGGGGAGGGGGAGAAGAGTGGAAGGAGGGAGAGGGAAATGGGAGGTGGGGAGGAGGGGGAAACTTTTTTTTTCTCAATAAAAAATTAATAAAAAAAAATTAGCATGCTCTGAGTGCAGGGAGAGACGGATGGCAGAACCACGGATCTGTCCCTTTGGGAAACGTGTCCACTTTGCACAATGGCTTCAAAGTATCGAGTCAGCTGCCAGCTCTAATTTTTGGATGAACGTCTCTTTGTGCTTGCAATAAAAATGTTTTTCCTTCGAAAAAAAAAAGAGTTAATTATGGCTATCTTACCCTTCTGCAGAACTCTGGGACGTGGTACAGCCAGTTGTGCAACTGTGTTTAAACTGACTCATGTCCCTTACCCCCCTAAAAAAATAAAATAAGAAAACATTGACTGGTGTAAAATGTCTTAATGTTGCCTAGAGTTAAACAGTTATTTAGCATGGCTCCTTGGATGGACTCTCTTCTGAAGCACTCAATTGCTGCCCCCCTTAGCAATATTTTTTCAACCTTGAAACAGCACTCCCAAATCCTAAAAAGCAGTTTTGGTGACCTCTGGAAGGGACTGATGGACTAAGGGCCGTCCGATTCATCCTTCTTTTACCACTCTGGGCATTTTTTTAAACTCAGAACTAAAACAGCTGGACTGAAGCTTTCTTTATGTCAACCAACCTTCCTCTCCAACCAGCACTTAAATATTTTTAGAAAAATACAGCTTAACATCCTTCAAGATTAGCTTGACTCTAGGCTGCTGTCGTGCTCAAAAAGGACAAGATCTGACTCCGGTTAAGGGTGGGATTTGTGCCCTCCTCCGAGAATGTCCTAGCTGGTTTGAGATGGGGCCCTAGAGACAGAGAGCAGACAAGAACTCAACCAGAAGCCTCTCATGTACGGCTTCTGACTCCCTCCCCTCTAGCTCCTCCCCTTGAGTGTGTCATCCCTGCTTATTATTCTCATACTTATGTTTTTTAAATATTTTACTTATTGAACTTCATCCCATGCCTCCCCCCCCCCCCCAAATGTTTCATGTAAGTTTCCCCAAGAGCTCGTAGAATGGCCACAACAGCTTGGTTTGTCTGCACAAAAAGACTGTTTAAATGCTGTGGAAAAACTGGCTAAATGGGATCTTCTTCCCAGACCAGATACAATTCTTTATATTAGTCCTCTATTTTCTCCTGTTCCCTTCCTTTTGTGTGTGTTTCCTTTGCTTCTGCTAGCTCATTCTGGTGCAACACTCCTGGCAACAGGACTAGTCACTATCACCTGAATCAACTATGCCCACCTCCTCTCTGTCTCTTTCACCCCTGCCCATGCCACCCCCCGCCGCCACTTCACTGGAGTAATTTCTCAGTTTTGTTCTGTAACCAATCATCTGGTTACCACCCTTTAACAATTACTTTTTAAAGATCTCTTCAGGAATGCAGGACAACAATCACATGTCCTCACAGCTTAAAACTCAGACATCTAAGTGACCAGAGGAAGCTCTCCTTCAGAGCCTCCACCAAATTTCGATAGCCGCAGAACTGCCCCTTCTAACAAAGACTCTCTCAGCAGGAAATAGATATGATGCCCCTGCCCTGCATTTTTCTTAGAGTCCAGAATGACAGGTTTCTGGGTCTTTTGTTTGTTTGTTTTTAAATGACTACAAGTCTCAGCATCCCTTGCTGAGGGAAGGGAGAAGGGAGGGCCTATAGGCAGAAATGTGTTGCTATCATTTTCCGTCTCTATAATGTACCTGTCCTTTCCCCTATGAAGTGGTCTCTATTTCAATAGCCATCCTTTCATTGCTCACATGTGTAGGGCATAAGGCTCAATTTCACATGGGTGAGCTGCCTTATGCCATCCCACTGTGTGATCAATAATGGCTCTGCCTAAGGTCAGGCATGCTCCTTTTTGCCTCCCATCTCTTTTTAAGCCATCTCAGAAATCTAACAGAGACATTATATACTAAGGTCAGGGGCAAGAGAGATGGCCTAGTGGTGAAGAGAGCTGCTCACTGGCTGCTCTTCCAGAAGGTCCAGGTTCAGTTCTTATCATCCACATGTCAGTTCACAACTAACTTCCCTTAGCCCCAGTCCCAAATACCCTCCCTGGCCTCTGCAGTCACTGCACACATGTGGTGCACAGACATGCCTGCTGGCAAAACACTCACACACAGAAAAGACAAAGAGTTTTAAAGGTCAATACAACAATACTTGAACAGAATTACTGGCACCCATCTTTCATTCACCCTCACCATCAATCTCTTACTTGTTGGCCAGTCTTCTGAGGGTGTCCCTCAGAACGTCCCTAGTTCCCGATCTCAGCAGTGCCTCCTGTGGTGCCTGTGCTACCTGGAACTGTTGTCAGGCAAGGGTCTGGGGATGAAAAAACACACAGACACATACCCATCTTCAATTCACCCTCACCATTCCCAAGGGCGATCTCTCAGAGATCCCTAGTTCCTGGTCTTGCTGGGGGCCTCCACCTTTCCGTCTGTCCACTATAGGATGGTTTGTGAATCAGGCAAGGGGCTGGAGATTGAAACACACACACACACACACAGAGACAGAGACATGGGTCATCCTTGAAACAAGAATGACTCAGGAATGCCAATTTTATTGTGTTCCAGAGAAGCTTATATAAGGTCTTCTTGACTAATGGCCACACCCTAACACTCAGCTGCAAGCCCACCAGAAACCATTATCCTGCCATCAGGAACTCATGAGGGTCTTGTGCCCAGAGCAGCTGCAAGCACAGGAAAACAAGGTGTTTACTCGGGCAGGCAAGGGGTCATAGAAAATTCAGGGTCTGAGGGTCTGCAGTCCCCAACGAATTACCACAGGTAGTGGCAGATGGTAAAGTCACTCAGGTCACAATTCTTTTGGTTCCCAAGGTGACATCTCTAAGGCTTCCTTACCTTTTATCCCTCTAAAAGTTGTTGGGGTAAGGGGTGGGGAAATATCTGATTCTTACTAAAGGGAAGTCTCAAGGAACATTAGGAGATGCTCTAAGTTTGATCATGGAATCATGATACCTATCACAAGCAGGTCTCTAACACCTTTCCCTGCACCATGACCACAATGGGGAGAGATGAAAGGATTAGATGTTTACCATAGCACAGATGGCATGGACAGCCAACAACACAAAGACACTAAGTCTTTACTTCCTTTATGAGCCAGTCGGATGCAATGAGTTCCCTCGATCAAAAGTAGACTTAATTGACAACACAGCATTACTGAAGATACAGTAGAACATGGGCTGTGAGCATGCCTAGAAATGAATTAGGGATATTGTTTTTCACCTGTAGGGCAAGGAAGTGGTTGAAAGTTCTTTTGTGTTATTGGCATTATTGTTGAACTGAGGCGATAGTCTTCCTCAAGGATTTGTTTGGGCTATAGAATGAATGATGACAGCTTATAAATTTAAACTACAAAATCAGTAAAAAGCGATATGAGTTGTTTTTTATAGTGAGTATCGTAGTAAACAGAGTGATTAGTTTACATTCACTTATTTACTTCTTTAAAAGCTTGTTCACCAACACCTGATGTCCTTGATTAGTGTTTAAAAGAAAAGCTACTGGGAAGGCAAGCTGTGGATTTCAGCAGCTACCCAGAGGTGGAAATTGAGTAGGGGAAGATGTGTGTGCTGAACAGAATTCAGCCACATGAAGGCTGGCTGGAAGCCACATAGCAGGGAGGGGCCTGAGAGAGAGAGTAAGGAGACCCAAAGTAGAAGAGAAAGCACACTCATGTTCTGCCCCTCATTTGCTATTATATGTTAGTTATTTTTCCTTTAGCTTGTTTTGTCTTGTCTTGTTTGTGCCATGGGGGACTGAACCGAGGCCTTTGTGTTTCCTAGGCAAGCACTCTGCACTGAACCACAAACCAGTACTCATCTACCATGTATTTTGAGAGAGGGTCTCACTAAGTTGTTGGGCTGGCTTTGAATTCACTCTAAAGCTCGGACAGGTCTTGAACTGCAGCTCCCCCTTCCTCAGCCTTTTGGGTAGTACAGATTACAGGCCTATATTGCTAGGCTCTGCCAAGCCCTGGTTTAGAGTTTGTCTGTATGGTAGATAACAGTGAGATTGGGGCATTGAGCCCGTGCGTGTTTTGTTTCCAGAGTTTTGGAATGCAAAACCTCCATCAAGGCTTTGAATAGAAGTGGATGAGCAGGAACCCAACTGTTTCATTCAGCTTCTTTCTTCATTGTGATATGAGAGCTATCAAGGCTGTGTTATTAGTGCAGAAATTTTATAATTTTAAATATATTTTATAAGAGCATTTTATTGTGCCTACCAGGAAAGTTTTGTAATTCTTATTAAAGTGTATTTATTGTACAAAGTTGTGGTCCCACAATGACATTTTCATTCGAATACACAGCCTTGGCCATATTCACCTCTCAATACCCTCTCCTGGCCCGCCTCTCACTAGTCTCCTTTCTCCTCCCAAGTAATTTGCTTTCATGCCCTATGCATAATATAGGTATATATAGTATGCATGTATAACATAGGTTCTGTATATATGTATAATATAGGTACATATAATATGTATGTATAACATAGGTTCTACAGATGAGCAAAATGTTGCATTTTTCTTTCCTGATTCTGCCTTATTTTATTTACCATGATGATTCCAGTTCCATCCACTTTGCTGCAATTTTGTTCTTTTTTAGACGAATAAACTCCCTTCTCCTTCCTCCTTTTTTAATTTTTGGGACAGGGTCTTACTGTAGCAGGCCTTTTTTTGGACTGCCAGCTCCCAAATAACGACACGGAGACTTTCTATTAATTATGAAAGCTTTGCCTCAGCTTAAGCTTGTTCCCAACTAGCTCTTAAAATCTACATCCTGCCACGTGGCTTGTTACCTCTCCTCAGAACCTTATGTCCAACTTCTTCTAATTCTGACTGGCAAATCTCCTGCGCCTCTGGCTCTTTCCCAGAACTCCTATCTCACCTTGCCTATCCTCTCCTACCTAGCTATTGGCCATTCAACTCTTTATTAAACCATCAGAAGGTGCCTTAGGAAGGTGAGGAAGAACAGAGACATGCCTTCACGGTGTACAAACAGATTATCACAACATCGTACAGTGTGGCTCTGCCTGGCCTGGCACTCAATGCAATCCTCGTAAGTGCTGAGATTACAGGGGCAGGCCACCATACTTTCTTTAAATTTTTGTCAAGGGGCTGGGGAGATGGCCCATCCATTAAATAAGGTAGCGACTCTTCCAGAAGAGTTGAGTTTGGTTCCCAGCACTAAATCAGGCGGCTCACATCCACTTCTACCTCCAGCTGCAGATGATCTGAGGCCCTCTTCTGGCCTCCTGCACAGCACCTGGGGTGCCCATTGCACATACATATATACAAGCAAATGAACACTCATCCGAGTAAATGAAAAACAAATGAATCCTTTAAAATGTTAAAAGATTGGCAATATTTTGTTTTTAAGAATATTTTCAGTTATGTACATGTGTGTGGGTTTGTGCATGTCAGTGTGGTGGCACGGCAGGCCGTTTGAGTCTCCAGGACTGAAGTTACAGATGGTTGTGAGTAGAAACTCGTTTCCTCTGCAAGAGCAGTATAAAATCTTAACTGCTAACCCATCTCTGCAGCCCGCAGCATATGATTTTATTTAACTAAAAGTAACATAAAATACCTGACGTGAGAAAATTACCAAAATCATAAGCAAAGTCAGGAAACAAACTTTGGGTTTCTGCCTCCCCGCACCTTCCCTGCCGGCTGCCACCCATGCTCCCTTCATTCTAGCTCTAGTAGGTTGGGAAAGACATTGTTCCTGTAAGGGAACAGTTTCTCAGGCTTGTCCCCTTTGCCCAACCTTTAGCTGAGGACAATCCTATTGTGGCTGTCAAAAGGATAGCATGTGGCTTCAAAAGAATCACGCTTTATCATTTGGCAAAGTGGAGCATCTCCCAGGAAGAAGTCTTTACCAATAGGGGAGCACTGAGCCATGGAGGGTGGGGGCTGTCAGCACGGCCTTTCCCAAAATGCCTTGCAAATAATGATTTTTTTTTTTTGTATAAAAGTGAAGATCTGGGCAAGGCTGGAAACGTCTTTGGTTGTCGGGAGGGAGCAGTAGGTGAGTTGGCCTGCAAAGGAATCTTACTGGACTCTGAAACTCCTCAGACATGAGCAGTTGGCCTCCCAGAGACCCTCATGCCGGTAAATGAATGTCAGAATAGTTAGTACAGGAACAATCCTTGAGGGCTGAAGAGATGGCTCAGTGATTAAGAGCACTGGCTGCTCTTCCAG
Source organism: Neodon shergylaensis (assembly GCA_025134845.1). Classification (NCBI taxonomy): domain Eukaryota; kingdom Metazoa; phylum Chordata; class Mammalia; order Rodentia; family Cricetidae; genus Neodon; species Neodon shergylaensis. The sequence continues at coordinate 50,667,866 of JABTXL010000002.1, read as the reverse complement.
AGGTCCTGAGTTCAATTCCCAGCAACCACATGGTGGCTCACAACCATCTGGAGTGATACCTGGCGCTCTCTTCTGGCCTGCAGGCATACATGGAGGCAGAATGTCGTGTATACATAGCAAATGAATAAATTTTTTAAAAAAACCAAAACACTTAAAAAAAAAAAAACAAGCCTTGACTGAGCGGTAAGGTGCCAGTCACCACAGCAGGGCTCAGGCTCTGGTCTTAAGGATGTGGAAATTTGACTTTCAATGCAGCATGAGCCAACAAATTTTTTGAACCCTGTGTTCTGTTTCCTTTTCCCACCCAAACCCACGTTCACTCAAGCACTTATTCCCCCCTCCCAAATCTGCTGTCCATCTTTAAAACCTTTCCATGCTCTTTGGAGCATAGCTGCTGCTGCTGCTGCTCCTCCTCCTCCTCCTCCTTCTTCTTCTTTCCCAAATTCCAGAGGCTTCTAATCCATCTGGTAAGCGTAGATGTATAGAAATCATTTGTCACCAGTTTTTTGGACAGATGAACTACTTCTCTGAAACAGGAGTTTTCTTTCTGGAGTATTCTGAGGCACGTAAGTTCTACTGCGCCTTAGATCCGAACTAAACTCCAAATGCCCTTCTCTTCGTGTTTCTCTTCCTCTTGTGTTCAGCTCCGTATTTTGACTTCCCACAAAGCACCCACTCTGGCTTTGAGCGTTTTCCATCATGGCTGTGGTCTCTGCTTAGGTCTGCTGCAGGTTTTCTGACATCCGCTGCTCTCCGTGGACACGCGCTGCTTAGCTCCATCCCTTCTGAGTAACGATGTCAGAAGACGACATCACAATCCATTCACAGTAACTGCACAGTGGTCACATTCTCCAGCTCCTCTTAGCTCTTCAGCTGGCCTCATTTTACAGCTAGCATCAGGTTAGTGACACAGCCACCAGCAAGCACCAGCCCTACTTGGCTCCCCCACTTAGATATCTGAATCACATTACTGACAGAGTCTTTTACAGATAATGATAGAGAATTAAAATGCATTAACAGTGATAGCAAGCGCTTTGGATCAAAGAAAAGGACAGGAATCTTCTCTAGTCATTCAGATTTTGAACCGCTCCGGTCAGGCTGTGGACACCAGGGGGCAGGAGAGGCTTCATTTCTAGCCGAGCTTGCGGATGAGGCACTGAGGTCCGCACACCTGCTGACAGCTTTTCCACCTGTAACACCTGTACGTTTCCTGAGGGTTCGTACAGTTCTACTGTGGTGATCTTGATAGCCCTCTTGCGTTATGTATATATCTAAATGACCCTGTACTGGCTGGAAATAAAACATCTGGGTCAATCAGGCAGTTTTTGTCTGTGTTGTGTGACTTGCTCCCCCGTGGTGCTCTCTCCTGGACAGGCAACACCCTCGTTCTTCATAATCTTAGGATGGGTTCAAAGAGGGGTTATAGGATCAGAGACATGTGACACTTATTAATCATGTTCATGTATGCCTAATAATGAAAACCATCGATTCTCTTTCTGGCGTGTGTGTGTATTTCTAAAAGATACTGGAAATTTCAAAGCAAGTTCTTTGACTAAATAGTTACATTTTCTAAACAGTGAACTAACAACAATGCATTTTATCCTGTTGCGGGGAGTGGATTCTGAAGCATTTGCCTGATTTGGTTGGAAACATCTCATTTGCAGTTTGGGGAGAGTTAGGGTTTGTTGTGCAAATAATAAATAGGAGAACTGTGAACGGTTTCTCTGGTTGTCTCTAGTGAGAGGATCCCAGTGGAGTTGTCAACCAGCTGGCTCTGGAGACTGACTAACTCCCCACTGCCTAACTTCCCTCAGGTTCCTTCTCACCCCCACTCCACTTTCCCCCACGCTGTCTTCTGGGCTCACACTGGCTGCTAGAAATGCCTTCCTGTCCCTCACCCCCCCCCCCCCGCAGAGAAATGACCTCTCCAGGGGAGCTCCCTTCCTGGCCTCCTTCTGGATGAAACTAAACTCCGCACATGGCAGCCTTGTTGGGTCTTTCAGCTGGATGCCCCAGTTCACTTGTATTTAGCTTTGAACACCCAGAGACTGGGAGACCCCAGAAGCGAGGGTTCCCTCCTTTCTCCCTCAAAGCCTGTCTGTATAAACCAAGAAAACCCCCAATGGCTGTCCATGTAGGAGCCGGACCTCTTAGAAGCTCATTCCACCCTTCCCTTTCTCGCTTGTCCTCTGAGGACCTCATCCCAGAGGGTCTCAAGATACTAACGTTTTCATCAGATGATCCCAGAAGGCCACACAGAGGCCAAGAAGAATCAACAACCAGGCTGGATCTGCATTCAGCCCACTACCATTAGCGTCTATCCCCTGTCCAGTCACACCTCTGCAAGGCTGTCTGCTCTCCATCCAACCTAGGCATTAAAATGCACGTGTCCCGAGTCTGCGTGCTCTTGTTTCTGAAGGTTCCTGTGTCATATAAACTCTGCTGATGTTTATTTGTTATGGTTTTCTTTTTTTTAACCTGTCTTTCCTTATGGGTTCGTTGGCTGTGACCCTGAGATGGAGAAAAGGGGGTTTGCCTACTACGTGCTCGCCATATCACATTTAACCCCCCATTTGCTCCTTCCTGTAACCAATGTCCTGTTATCGCCGGTGACCAGCACCGCATCTAGCTTGACAAGTGACCATTGGATCAATAAAGTGTGGGCCTGAGCTGCGTTGTTTTGTGGTAGCTTGTGTCCTTGGACAATGGTGATCAGCCGGCTTTAAATGGCTCTTTAAAACTCATTCTTTTTTTTTTTTTTTTTTTTTTTTTTTTTTTTTTTCGAGATTTTTTTTTTTGTTTTTTTGTCTGTCTTGGAACTTGCTCTTGTAGATCAGGCTGGTCTCGAACTCACTCAGATCCGCCTGCCTCTGCCTCCCAAGTGCTGGGATTAAAGGCGTG